>WBMW01003080.1:142575-271565 GCA_013396635.1 Penelope pileata
AAAAAAATTGTTCTGTTTTGATGATGCATCTTTTATCCTTAGTGTATTTCTGACCTGGTTATCATCATAGTATTGTTAAGCACTGTTTATAGTTTCAGGGTAGGAATTCCAGGCAGGATCCCCATCACTTTAGGTACTCTACAGTCAGACCAGGAAGCCAGTCCAGCACCCCGTGCCCTATTACAGAAAGCTTTCTCTGCTGAGACCTCAGCTCTACATTTACATTGAATGTAATGTTATTCCTGTTTGCAAAAACACATAATTTGATTTAAACAAGACTTACAACAGTCTGTTCAGCTGAGTAAAAGCTCAAGGGAACTAGTAGTAAGAATATGTGATCTATGAAAGAGATGGAGAGTGCTTACTCTAAAATTGTATTCCTCTGGGCAATTGATTAAACGTTCACTCCAGTTTTTCATACAGTAGAAAACTTGCTAACTTAAACAGATGACTTATAAGACTTATATACATATATAAACCTATAATTGTATATTATTATATTATATATACATATACACTTTATATTATAAGACATAAGAGCACAAGATTGTCTGCCCAGGCATTATATATTTCAGTATTGGATAATGCTGTTTGTGCGTATGTATTTCAGAATTAAATTTCATATGCAGCTAGATAGTGCATAGATAATAACTGCCTCCGAATTTTACTGATGTTGGAAATCAGAAATGAGAGAAAAATCTGTGCCATCATTCAATTTATCCTGCTGATAGTGAAAAGGTGGTTCTAAGAATCCCCAGAGTTTTTTGTCCTAATTTTTTTTAAAATGACTTTGGCAATGAAATTAATTTTGATCTTTCCTTTTGACTGTGATTTCCCAAGTGTCAGATATCTTTGATACAGTTCAACACGATTTCTCTGCAGTTTCATAGTATTATGAAATCATGGAATTGTTTGAGTTGGAAAGGACCTTTAAAGGTCATCTGGTCCAACTGTCTTGCAATGAACAGGGACACCTACAGCTTGAGCAGGGTGCTTAGAGCCCCATCCAGTCTGACCCCGAAAGTCTCCAGGGATGGGGTATCCACCACCTCACTTTTCAGATGACTCTACTTTCTCTTTCCAGCATGATGTTTATGCACAGATATCAGGCCCTCTTAAGCATAGCATACACTGGGAAAGAAACCAATGATGAGTCACTAGCGGAAAGTATTTAATGTGGGGAAAACAGATTTCAGAAAGTAAGGCTGAGATTGATGGCTATTTCTGAAACAATAGCAAGGCAACTTTAACCAGTCTACATTAACATTTAAGCATGTTCTATACCAATTCAAGGAACCAGTTTCTTAAAATGAACTTCTTAATAGTCATAACACCATAGACCAGCCTGAACCTGTCCACTACCAGACTGTACATACTCCAGTGTAGATTAACTGCCTGGTAAATCAACCTCTTGGCTCCATCACAGATCTTACTGCCTCTCCTGGAATGTGCTCCACTGCAAAGAACTTGATTTAAGGGGCTTCAATTGCCTCATCACACCCAACACATTTTGTACATTGGGGCAGCCAGTATCTTGTTTCAGGCAAAGTACAAGATGGAGGCAATCCTGAGCTAACACACAAGACATCTCTTATCTGTCTGAAAGAAAATCTATCCGAAATACAAAGATAAACCTGAGAGCAGGATTTGGCTCTGCACTTAAATATACTGACTATTGTTAGGCATCCAGATTTCAGTGAAAATAAAAAGTGCTTTTCAAACTTAAAGCTAATGCATTAGGATAATTCTCTTCCTTTCTGTCTGCAGAACAGCCAATTCAGTATGCCCATTCGACTTTCGAAGACGGAGTTGCAAAATTGACTGTCCAAGATGCCTTGCCAGAAGATGATGGCATTTATACCTGTCTGGCTGAAAACAACACAGGACGAGCATCATGCAGTGCTCAGGTCACGGTGAAAGGTGAATATCTCAGCCTGGTGTAACTACTGCAATGATGTTAGCTACAATCTGACAGAATCTTGTCAGAATCCTGTGGACACATTGAACAGGTAGCGAGAGACAGTATCAGCTGACATTACATTCTTTATTCTTATAATCTCACCTGGTATCATTTTATATAGTTGTTTTGTTTTATAGCTGCAGATGAGCAAACTTCACTTCCCTCTAGATTCAAGACTATTTTGTATTTGTTGTCTGAAAGTTGTTTTTTTCTCAAAGTTATAATTCGCCACAGCTTCCAACGTACTGATGAGTGACAGCTGCCAAGGCAAGTATTTCATTTACCTAGGACCAAATAATTCCTGCGTCAAGTCAGTGCATGCAGCTTGGCCGGAAATGTAACCTAATCCCTGGGATACCAAGGTTCAGCACTTCAGTGATATGCCTGCCCCTAGCCAGTCTGTGTGAATCCACTTAAAACTCTAGGCAAGCTTAAAATGAAAACAGAGTAATTCTGGTTAATCTATGAGTTAATTTCTTGATTACAGAATTGGAAACACAGTACTTACCCTACTCCCCAAAAAAGACACAAAGTAAGAAAACATTGACTTAAAATAAGCCTGAAATTAATCTGTTCTCAAAGTTGTAATTTGTAATTTCTCTGGAGCATTTCATCTGTGTTAGCTAAGCTCCAATCAAGAGAACTCCACCTCTAGGGAGCAGTCTTTGACATGGGACCTGCTGATTCTTTACTGGGACACGGAATCCAAGAAGACAGCCCCCCTCTTACTAACCACATCTGAGTTATTTTGGGCTTGACATACAATGCTAACACGGGAGCACAAGTGCCCTAGCCTTTCCCTAGGTTTCTGTACTCTGCTCAAGCTATTTCATATTTTAGCTATATTCTAGCTAAAATGCTAGATTAATCAGTCTACTGCAAGAAATCCTGAGAGGTGAGAAACTNGAGCTATTTCAAGCTACTTAGTCGCTGTTGCACTGATTTGAATTCCTCCTATTCTTTTGCTAGTCTGGGGCTCAAAAGCTGCATTGCTGCAGCTAGTCTGCAACGGGAAGTTCATTCTTCTGTTTTGCATCCCATTTATTTTTTTGGGAGTCATGGAGTGTATGGGGAAGAACAAGAGCTGAATTAAGAACGTTCATGACAGTAAGGCCACGTGTTTAACAATTCTACAGCTTTAGCTCTCCTCTCCGCTTCCTCCCTAAAACCCATTATGTTCCTGTTGCCATGAAGATCATAGTAGCTTTCCCCAAGACTCGGAGCAATGTGGATTTGCCTGACAGAAATAGTAATAAATTTAAGATTGCTATTTCCAAATCTCTTATCTTTTCATATATTTCCATCAAATTCTGTAACGAACACTTGATGACATGATGCTTCTTTGAGACCCTGAATGCTGCAGCTAAGGCTTCTCTAAATGCTTGGCTTTTGCAGGCAGATTACAGCAGGAAATCAGTGTACGTGCAGGAAGAGAGAAAAGTTCATAAATCCTCTCCTGACCAGACACTGATTTTTAGGATAAAGTCTGTACAAACTGTTTCTGAATTGTAACTCATCTCTCCCTTCTTATCTCCCAGATGATTTAAGGTTTTCAGGTTTTATGCTGCGCTCAGTTTGTTCATTCATTGCTAGAGCAATATTTTCCTTTTGTACCTGAAATCTAATCTGTATTTAGTCTAAGACGGCATGAATCTTCTTGGCATAGTATCTGACCAGTGTCAGAAATTAACTTTTTCTTTAACTTGCTGCTGTGGTGCTTGGACACATAACTGAGTCTGTCTGGGGTTGCATTTCACTTCATATTGCCATTTTTGGCTTTGCTGTTTTAATGCAGCAGGTGCGTCATGGTGGGGCTCAACCTTTACCTGGAGTGAATTGTCTGTTGACAGCAAAATTCAGTTTTATTATTCAAAGGCAAAAAGCTCCACCCTGTAAATTAAAATAAGCACGCAGACAACTCAGTGAAATCCCATCCTGGCAGCAAGGATGGTCGGTAACAGTTTTTTGAAGGGGAAAAAGAAAAGAAGCCTCATGTTTGAATGATACTACAAGAACAGACTTAAATCTACTAAGATGTTACAGAAGTTATCTGGCCACATTTTGTGTTCCTTCTCATCTTCGTGCATTCTTTGTCCTTCAGAAGATCTGTTGCTTTGTTTTTGCCAGAAAAAATTTCCCTTTGTGGAATCATTATGAGAAACAATGTTTTGAAGGCCTTACGGCCCATAAAGGGCTACTGCTCCAAGTCCTGTTAGAGATAGTAAGATGTTTTCCCTGCACTTTCAGTGTGCTTTGCATCCGGCCCTGGATAAAAACCTGGGATTGTTGCGGCAAAGCATTCCTTCCAAGTCATTAGTCTTGGATTAATTTATGGTTGTCTGTTGCTTACCTGGTATTAAGCAGGATAAATTCTGCCTAGTGCCCAGCAGCCTCAGTCCTTCCTTGGTTTTCTCTGAAAAAAAGTTTAAGGCAATCAACTTTTTGTTGTAGAATGTTGGGATCTTGTTGAAAAAGTCTTGCACTTAATATAAATAGGGCATAAAAAATGTGCTGGTCTTAAAAATTAAACATATTCAAACCAATCGTTCATCTGCAGATCACTTAAGTAAAGGCAGGCTGACTAAATTGGCATAGATCCATTAGGTAATTTCTGAAGAAAGTGAGTTAATCAAGGTGAAGCTAATTCTGATCTTGTGAAGCGCTAAGTAGACTAAATTGAATGTTGACAGTCTTCCCTGGGATGGCATTTTCTTAAAGCTGATATATATGCCGGAGGTGAACTCCAGAGAATGAGTCCAGCAGATATTTTCACCATCAGAATGTTTTCTAACTGAATTTTTCAGTGAGCGGGAGCACTAGATAAAATGCTAGATTAATCAGTCTACTGCAAGAAATCCTGAGAGGTGAGAAACTGTCCAGATGACTCAAACTCTTAGTGACAGATCTCACTGTTCCTGGAGCAGTATCATTTGTCACTCTGTAAATGTTAGCTTTTTTTTTTTTCCATTTAAACTTGTATTTCAATTTCCATACATAGCAAAACCAAAAAAAGTTTGGGAAGTTTTGGGGCTGATGTGCAAGTTTTTCTGTAAGCTTTTAAACAATATGTGAGTGACTGAGTTCTTGTTGTCATTGTATGTGCAAGCTATGCAATAAGGTTGTTGTTCCTATTTAATATTAAACTTAATATAATTATAATAATATATAATATATAATATTAATATTTATAATATAATTAATTTAATATTTAATATTAATATTAAAAAAATCCTGGCTCTTTAATAGGCAGATGCAGAGTACATTCAGGTCACCTGAAATATATTTACAGTGATTATACACTGATGGTAAAAGTAGATACTGAGGTTGAATATTAAGATTAATCAGCTTTTTGCCAAGGTGTTTGAACTTTTAAATTAGTTTTTTATGAAGAGGAAACTGTGGTGAGGAGAGGTTAATTGCCTTGGACATACGCAGAACGAGTCAGTTACAGCGCTTTGCTGTAGCTGGGACAAAGAACAAGGACAAGACAGCTAGTGATAGTGACTGGTTTAGGTGGATGTAAGGTCAGCTCCAAGGGATAGCTACTCTCCTTCAAGTCTTCCTCATTCCTGCGATAAGCCTTCTGATATCTACTTGTCTCTGTCAGCTACCTAATCACTGGCAGGGACCCATAGGTGAGATCCACCCGTGCCAAAGATGTCATTCACACCAATACCTGCGCGTGCCACACAAGATTGAACGGGTGAGAGAGATCAGGAAGAGGGATGGGACATATGATGGCCTCCATCTATTATTGTGCTGCACCAAATTAATATTGTGTGCAGGAAGTTTTTGTTCTTTTGCAAACAGACTGCATGTTAGAGAGGCAGTCATTTCCTTTTTTCCTATATATCAAGCTGGAGTGCTTGTTACACAAGGGCTGACTACTAAGAAAATGTCCTTCTGTCTTGCTGTTCTGCCCAGCTGTAGATGACAAACAAAATATCTGATCTACTGCAGCTCTTCTCTCATGTGGACATCCTGAGCTTCCTCCTGCCAGGCAGCAGCATCACTGCTTCCAAGGGGGAAGGCACAAAACCTGGGTGATAGCAGCGGCATGGGCTTGGAGCCAAGATGATCCTGCGGGCCCTGGTGTTCTGTGGCATCCCATATCTGTTTTGCTGATGCTGGTCTTTTGTACATTGTTGTCTTGAACTGGAGCCTATTACTGCCTCCCTTGATGAGCAAACAGTATTTAGCTAATGCTGCTGCTTCTGCTCATTGGCTCTTGACCTCATTTCTCCCTCCCTGCCAGTAGTGCACTTTGCTGATTTCACATCTGTTTCCCTTTCTGCCCAACCACTTTCTGTTCACACTTTTTTTTTAGTGCAGCTTCCCCAGCAGAAGTGTCTATGTTGGGAAGCTTGTAGCCCCTGTAATCCGATTACTGTAGTCATTCATTGACAATCGGACAAGCAGATTAGAGTCACCTGAAAGCTCGTCAGAGTCTCTGCTCCAGTAACCAGTTCATCCAAGCAGTGAAGGGAGATGCTTTCTGGGAAAACAATTTGTTGTGTTCCTGTCACTCTTCCATCTGGCGTGAGTGGAACAATAAAATACAACCAGGTGAAAGAAAGGCTATCAGGTAGGCATCTTTTCTTCCACTCATGAGAGATGCTGTCTTTAGGTCATGGGTTGTTTTCCTTTGTATCTCAGAATGACCTCTTGTAGGCATTAATCTTCTTAAGAAGGTAATCACTGCAATAAGCAACCTCTCTTTGAATCCTTATGAGAGGTTACAGCTGTGTTTCTCTGAGATATATTTCTGCCTAAGGTAAGTGAAGTATGATGTCTTACTTGCCTAGAGTGACGGAATAGTTGTGACAGCTCTTCAAAGCCAATATTTATTTGAAAGTAATTTGCTGTATTTGAAGTGTAGCATAAATAAATACAAAGGACTGTAGAAGACTTTCCAAAATATGCAAGTCAAGTCTTGTAAAATGTCCAAAAGGCACTCCAGATCAGTAGCCCGCTAGAACTGCTTGGCTATGCAAGAATTGGTTCAGAGCACTATAAAAATGAAGGGTTTTTGGTTTTTTGTTACTTCATTGAAAGGTCAGAGGTAAGCTGTTGTAAGCAGAGCTAATATTAGTTATCAAAGAAACTCAGTTCCAGTGCTTTTAAGAGTATCCCAAAGTTCTTGGTCCAGCACTCTGCATGGGTCAGTAACAGCTGTAATCCTTGTAAGACTGAGCTTCTTTTTTTGATAAATTGCCTTCTTTCAGCAACTCAGGCTCAAACATGAAACACAATACCGGCTAGAGACCAAAAATGAGGGACAAAAGCAAAACATGTGTAGAAGCTTTTAATGATACAGGATTTGTGCCATCAACATAAGTGGCGTTCTCCAAAGACAGCTTCTTGATATAAACCATTTCCAGTAAAAAGTGAACCAAATTTGGATGCAAATGAAGGATGAGTGCTTGCAGAATGAGCAAAAGTTATATGGCAGGAGTTGTGTTAATTTTTTTTATAAACACAAAACAAAGCTGAGATGCTGAGAGAAAAAATGTTTAATTTAAAAAGAAAAAAAAGACCCCTATAACAGGAAAACTCCCTACATCTGACAGTGATCTCAACTGTGAAATGGTCTGTGAACGTTAAACTATTGTATACCAGAATGCCAGAAAACAGATGGTTTTTATAGCAGTCTTAGAAATGGCACTCCATTGGCCAAGGGGCAAACCATCCCACTTTGGATTGCCAAATTCTGTAATGTTCTAGCTTCAGCTGAAAAGTGGAAGTCATCAAAATACACATAAAACCTATTAACTGAATATTTGCCTGGGTAATTCTGAAAGCATGGATGTGATGTTAGCCCAAAGAACGTTTCCAAGAGCAGCTGATATGGATTAGCTAGTGGGAATTCATACAGTCAACCACCAAATCACCTCATAGAATTAGGCTGACTTACAAAACTACAGAAGTCACTGTTGTGCAGGTGAGTTTGACATAGGGAACTTCATATAGCTGTCTACTATTGGAGATGTTTTAACTGAAGTTATTTTTAATACAGCTTAATTTTAGTCAGGCTTTGTCTTGACTGCAGTTCTACAGGCAATCTTTGCCTTTTTTTTTTTTTTTTTAGGACAATGTTTCAGGTTTCTTGTTTTGTTTTCCAAAATGAATTCAACAAGAAGAGATGTCTGATCACAAAAAAAAGCCGTACTACAGCAGGTGACTGCTGTTACTAATGTGGGTTTACCTGGAGAGGGAAGGACTAAAGGGGCTTTAACTCTCTGTTAGTGGCATCCTTGGGAACACTTGCACTTCATGTGACTGCTTGCTTCTGTTGCGCTCCCATAGCATTTCTGCTCATGCAGAGCCCATTGGTTTTTTTTAATCAAAATAGTATCTCAGATCAAGATGCATTGCAATGAAGTTCCATTCTACTTGTGCAGCTATACAGAAGTTGTGACTGTACATGCAAAAGTGAAATTCTGTCCCAGCAGAACGCACATTTTCGCTGCAAAGTTCACCTGGGTAGATCTAGCATATATGAAGTAACTTCTTGAAGTTCTCCATGTCAAACTAGTGTAACCACATTTACAACAATGCTATATTAGTGCAGATATCAGAGAGAATTTCTAGTGGACTAGCTAATGGTGGGGAATTTGTGAGCAGTGGGCCAACTGAGCTGCTGTATAAATGCATTTGCTACCTATACACACTCTTAGGCTTTCCATGGAGTTGCTCTCTGTGGCAGCAACAAGAGAGCAATCACTTGATGCAAATAACTCGCAAGCAGTGTTAGTCATTAGTAAGGCAGACGGTTCTGAAGGCAAAGGCAAACGGCACTTTGGCTGCAAAAACTTCCAGTGAGACTGTCACCATGGGATTGGATCTGCTGACTGTGAAGAAATGGGCAGTGAACCCAGCTGGCAGCTTTGTATCTCTGTCCTCTGCAGTCTAAATTGAGATTTTTATCTATGTTTCTCCCAAATTATAGGTCTTACTGCTATTGTCAGCCTTTTGATTGTGGGATTTCTGGAGTGACTTCTCTTTCAAATGCTGTGGGTTGTGGTTGAAACTGAGTAGACAAAGCAGAGGTTAAAATGCTGACAATCTGGTTAAATACCACACGGAGGAAAAGATTCAGAGAAAAAGGAGCATATATGCAGCTGCAGGGGAGGCTGGATTACTATCCTGCAGTGCTGCAGTAAAGTAAATAGATTGCCAGACTAGGTAAAGCAGAACTCAGCTTCCTTTGCATAGCCCTCACCTCCCTGACTAGTATAGGCTTAGGGCTGAGTTAACAATATTTCTGTGTAATGCAGGGCACAGCATCCAAACTATAACCCTAAAGCATCTCCCAAGCATATTTAAACCTTGCCTTCCATGCACAAAACTAGGTTATAACTGCAGAAATAATTGGTGGGATGTAGATGTGTGAAAAACACTGCTAGGTTGTTAAATGTCTAGTTCTCATGACTGGAGCTTGCAAAACAGCATACCAACCTGAGGTCTTTAATAAAGTAGAAATGTCCCTGCCTGTCTCAAGTGTACAGAGGTCTCATTTTTTTTATGTCGGTAAATATCAAGTTTGCAATTCTTGGAAAAATGGCAGTGAATGCTTTGACTGTATCACTTCAAGCCTGTGACAGATGAGATGGATGTCCTAATACCAGTTTTCTGCCTTATAAAATCTGTTATTTTTTTTGAGTTGATAGCATTGTTAATGTGAGATCTAGTAACAGCTAGATTTATCTACATTGAAAATATCTGGGGAAGTGAAACTCCTTTCAAAACCTGTAATTCAGCTGGCCAGGCTGCTTTACAACTCCGGGCGTATATGTATGTGCAAATCTGAATCTTTCTTCAGGAGATTTTAGTGGGACCTACTGCTTCTCTCTCTGAGCTCACTCACATGGAGAGCTTTTTGAGTTAAGCATTCTCCTCAGCGCAGTTGACATATTAGCCTCTGAGCCAAAATGATATTTAAACACCATAAATGGTAAATGTTGCTGAGACGGTCCTTTCGCACGGCTCAGACTAGGCATTATTTGGCAGCTAACCATATACTTCTGGCAAGCAGATTCTCAAATATAATTAAATCTCTCATAAGACTAAACAGAGTGTTTGCACCGTTCTGAATGTGAGGCAGCTAGCTCTGTATTCTTTGTGTGTCCCTGACCTGTAACCAGTTGTAACTGTGATCTTGTGCAGCTGAGTTGTTGCATTGATGATGTATGTATGTGTGCAGTGCTGTGGCTGATCCTGCTTGAGTGGGAGGCTGGACTAGACGGGCTCCAGAGATCCCTTCTGACCTCAACTTTTGTGTGATTCTGTGCAGTGTTGAGCATGCTGAAGTCCTGATGTTTCAACAGGAGATGTCAGCATTCTGCAGCTCACATTTAAAACTCTTCGGTAACTCTGGGCAGTCAAACAAGCAAGAAATTGTATTGGAATAGATAATGTCCATGAACTGTTATCTGTTTTAGCTAGAGGCCAGCTGGAGTCTAGGTACAATCTTTAGAAATCTTCTTAAAGTTTGTTTCCTGATCTGGACTTTCTGCTTCATTCTAGTTTTGATAGCAGATCTGGGAATGAAAGTGCTGAAGAGCAGTTATTGATTCATTTTTTCCTTTCACGTGCAAAAATTTATCTGTAACTCTTACCTTAGAAAGTAGATAACTGGTTGTATACCTGCAGTTAAACTGGTGTATGTGTATGGTGCAATTGATTTGCAGAGGGCTAATTTCAGTGCAGCATGAATATTCCACTGACTTTTTCTTTTATATATACACCTTCAACACAATAACTCATCTCTGCTTATCATTCTACAGTATAAATGTTTACAGTTGCATTCAAGCACCAAGTTCTGATTCAAGTCTAGCTTTTAAAAAATTCAAGTGTGTTTTGGCTTGAGCCCACAGCTAACATTAACACTAGTCTTGCAATAATTTCCAGTCTGTAGATATATATAGGTGAAGTTGATGTAAGGCACTTTGTAAATTCTGAATTAAGAAAAGACAAAGAATAAGGAAGCATTTTTTTCACCTTAAATTTCTATTAATAGAGGTGAATAGATAAACAGATATTTGATATTGTAGCTGTGGAGGGGCTTGTTTACTATTGATTACACAAACACAGGAGAGCAGAATAATTGATGAATGGACAGTTTTGCATCTTTAACACTGCTTTCCAAATATGCTAAGAATCTTTCTTTTTATAAGAAACTGGAAGAGTTTGAATTCTCCTTAATCTCTGTGGATTTGATGCACAAAGTGGCTCTTTGAAACAGATTTGAATGCTTATTGGAGTGTTTTTCTAATAAAAAGTGAACCCTTAGGGGTAAGGCAACACTGTGGAAAAAACCTGGATTATACTTGCTTTGTAGAAAATATATGTGGGTATTTCAGGTAGCCTTTAAATGCCTTTCTTACTATTTCTGGTCTCCCAGGCTAAGCACCAAGCTATTTGGAGTGGCAGATGTGGATTGTCTTCTCTGTTTTCCACAGAGCTGTGCATCTTATTACTTGCTGTTTCCCAATATTCATGCATAAGAAAGCCTGAGGAAAGGCAAAAAAGCATAGGAAACATGTAAATGGGATCATTGTGGTGGGCTTTTTAATCTATCATCCTGTGTAATGCTATATCAAATGCCTGTTGAAATGGCAAGACACCACAGCTCTCCAGAGACCGCCCAGCTGGGCTTATGTACTATGCCAGACCACAGCTCTACACAAAGAATTGTGAAACTTCTTGAGTTCATAATTTTAACAGAGCCATTGAGAATTCAGAGCTCTCTAAGCAGCCTTTGAGAAAATCACAGTATCTTCTGTATTATCTTGCCTGATTTGATCTGCATGAAACCAACAGCTGTGATTAAAAATTGTGGCTGTTTCTATAAGCTACTGCAAAATAAGCTAGTTGCACAATCTGAAAACAAGATATTCAAATGTACCTGCTTTATTAAGCCCACTTTGTGCAGTGCTTTCTGATGTTCCTTAAAAATTACTTAGACATGATCCACCTGGGTGAACTCACTGCTGCTGCAGAAGTGGATTGGGGAACAAAATGGGAGGGAGAGCATTAACTACTCAGGTTATTTTTTAGTCACTCTGACAGTATTGCTATGTGTTAACTCATATTCCTGCTTTTCATTCTTAAACTTACTCATAATAGGAAGCAATAAGAACTAAGAGTGGCGGGGGAGATATTAAATGACTGTAGGTGATTGGAGTGCATTGGCATAACAGGAAGAAATCCTCCTCTATTTCACATCCAATTGATTAAGGTGAGGGTGTGGAGATAATATATAACAAAGCCGTGCCCTTGATGCCAATGCTGGTTTTCTTTATGCTGCAGATTTTCTTTCTGGCGCCACAGTGTTATGAATGAGGGGGTTTCTTCAACGAGAAGCACAATGGCTGGTAGTATCTGAAGGTTCTGTGCTTTCTTCTTTCTCTTGCTTCCCCGTGCTTTGGGCTCTGCAGCCACCTGTCACCGAAGAGCATGGGAAGTTTGAACCACAGCAGTTTGTGTGGTGAAAGTGGCCTTGGAGGAATGAGGGAAGAAAGTCCTTATACTGGCCTTTATCTGCTGTTTTTTCTTATCTCCTTGTCATGCATTTTCCTGATCCAAGCCACAGATTTTGCTCCTGATGCATGGGGCTAACTAGCACCTAGATTTTGCCAGAGAATGTTATTCTATGGTTGTTACAGTTTCTGAAGATACCCTTTTGCAAACAGTACCTTTTTAATTCTTTTTTCTTTCTTTCTTTCTTTTTTTTTTTTTTTTTTTTATATGATATTCTTTGTATTATTTTCCTGGCAAAATAAATAGGCAAGTTTTTTCAAAAGAGTGTAAAATCACACTGTATCTTTCACCATAACAGAAATTATTTTCTTAATATTGAATGAGTAGCGTCCCTTTTTTTTTTTGCCCAAGTACCCTCCAAAATTGAATTGATTGCTCTTTTTCCAAACAATCTGTAAAACTTAAGAAACCCTTTGGTATCTTAAAATAAGTTGTGAAAATATACAGCACCTCATGGTAAAATTGTGAAATGTTAAAGCCTTCATCAGAGGAGCACTGAGTCAGTGCGTGCTGCTGTGCAATAAGTAGACAGCTACAAACGTTTACAAGCTTCAGAATTTGAAAATAGTTAAGATCCAGACCTTGTAAGTTGGTCTCTACATGATTGTATCAGTCCCTTCTGAGAAACTGCTATGATTTTTGACTGAGACTAAATAAAACTGAGTAACATATCTAAAACTAGCTCTGACAGAAACTAAAGGTGCCAGTCAGTCAAGTTAGTGAGTTTTTTTTTTTCCAAGTCTAGAAGTTTACAATATCAGATTTCAAGCGAAGGAAGAATTGTTACATGAAATAAGTCTTTATGATTTTCTAATGAACAAATAGTGACTATGGATTAGAACTTAAATCTGTGTACTTGTTGCAGCCAGGTCAAAAAATGATAAACAATTTTGGTTATATTCTGCCTAAGTTGCTTGTAGGATAAACATAGGCTACTGATCAATGTATACTATTTGGAGAGCAGTTGCATAAAATCAGAGATCTACATTGAAAAAAAAAAGTCTTTTAAAAGTAGGAGCAGATTGCTTGTGTTTTGAAGAAAGTCTGCTCAGGTTGCCATGGAGTCAGTCTTTTTAGCCATATATTTTTTGAGTCCTGGATGCCAAGCATTTGAAAAAGAATACTGGTTGTCTTAGCCATTACCAAGACTCTATTTTCTCATATGATACTGACTTGGTTTGGATATAATTTGTAACTGCTTAGGCATTTTTGAGCCTTTATATGCAGAAGATTGCATATCTGTTGCTAAAGAAGTGCTTTCACTGTCCCCATGCTCCAAAGTACACCAGCAAAAGGGAGCAATTTTTATTTCCACTTTGTAATGGGTTTTGAGAAATCACATACTACTTAAAGAACTGTACTAAATCAAACCATGTACGTACATTGGTGTATGATAAGTTTGCAAGGGTAGGAATGCCTGCAGAAAGGTTGTGATACGTTTTTATTCCACTGCATGAAACTTTCCTTTCTGCAGCACGTATTTTGGAAACATTAGCATTGCTGAAAGATTCCTTTTGGGAAGTAATGTTGCTCTGTTTCTTCTGCAGTTACTCATTTTTTAATAATATATATTTTATTGTCTTCCTTAATTACAGAAATCCATTTATTTAGACTAAATGGACAGGCATGTCAGTCTAACAAAGCAAAGAGCCAGTTATGAGGAATGTGGAGCGCTGCTAGTACTTAATACAGTTTGTACTGGGTCTCTTCTGGAGGCAGCTCACTCTGTACTGGGAGAATGGCTTTAGAGCCACTACCAGCAAATTTGTCTCCTTGTCACCATTAGCTATCTCATGGGAGCTGCTTCACCTCTTTTTTTGTTGTCTGTCCTTCTTGACAGGCTTGAACTTCTCTGATCATAACTCAAGTCTGTTTCTCTCTTGGTCTAGAACCATACTGCTGCTTTCTACCTTCTCCTTTCCATCTTCCTTTCCTTTTATTACATGTCTGCCTTCTCAATTTGCAATCATTTAATTCTTTTCAATAAAAGGTATTACAGAAACATTGTCATTTCTTCAGGTGTCCTTCTTTTTCTTTTTTTCCCCTCTGTCTCTTTTCTGCCTTACTACTTGCTTGTTTTTGCCTTTCCCTCCTTCCGTCTTCTCTTCCCCTCTTTACCCCTTATATTGATCTCTGCTTCTCCTTCCAGGTCTGTTTCTGGAATTTTCTGCAAGGTGTAGTGAAGGAATATGTGCTGATATTGCCTAGTCCAACAGTCATATGTAACAGTTTCCCCAAGTAAACAGTGCAAAACATAGGAATATGGTGAGCTACAGCAGTTCAATTGCACAGATGGGTTTAACACAACTTCATGGCTATTTTCTGTAGAGTGTTAGTCACTTACAAGCAGATGCTGTAGGAAGACCTAAGAATGTTCAGTGTAGCTTGATGGTAAATCAAGTATTTCAGAGTACTAAGTCCATAATACTAAGGTGAGCGTGTCTCAGTCACGTCCCGTATTTCCATTCTCACATGCATCAATGTCTCGCTGCTCAGTGCCAGGAAAAGATCTAAGACGTAGGCCAGCAGGACAAGATTCTGGCTAGAAAAGGCTTCACTAGAGAAGCGGGAAGACTTCTCAGGCAGCTTCCAAATTTACACGCAGTTCAAATAGCTCTGGGACAACCTTGGCTTCCCGGATGCTCAGTGGGCTTGGTCAGTAAGGTGCTTTCAGCTTATTCTAATTACCATCATTTTATGAATGGCTGCTTGTGTCTGGTAATTTGTGTTACTGTAATACTATTTTGGATGATCTTGATACACCTTTGAAAATTTTGAAGGTAGGAATACGCAAAATGAAGTTATTTTTCATGTATGGACAGAAGGTAAGGTTGGCATTTTAAATGCAGGACATAAGAAGTCTGAACTCAAGCTAAACAAAACAAAAAGTGTATCCAAGTGACCAATAAATATTTATGGCTTCCTATGTTTGGTCATGATCGCTACTTTGTCTCTAGAAGTGGCTTTGCTTAGGTTTTTAGAGTAAAAGTGTCTTTCCTGGTCTAGTGCACCATTCAGGACACCCTTCATAGTCTCTGAATATGAGGCAGAGGTCATTGCAGACACTGGAAATGTAGAACAGCTAGATTTTAAGAGTGATTAATTTAAATCCAGCACTAATTCATTTGATTGTATAGCCTTAAAAAATAATAATGATAAATCCCTAATCCAACAATTTGTTTTCTGATATATGGTGATAACTGCAAGGTTCAGTCTTTTCCATCATCAATCAGTTGACTAAGTGTGATGCAGGGAAGGATCATGGTGAACTTTTCTACTATACTCAAACTCAGTTTATACTGGCCATCTACTAGACTAAATGGTCTTTAGTTTCCTACAGAGTGGAGGAAATCCTATATTCCTGTGAGTTTCAATTTTCAACTTGTCGAGCATGAGAATAGCAACTTGTTACTTATTTTAAGATTATGTGAATTTTAGCACTGGTTGAAGGCATTGAATTATTGGTTACAAGTTGTTGGGTTTTTTTTTTTTTGTACCTGAGCATGTGTACTTGGGGGAAACAGCTGCAAATCCCTACCATGTATGTTAACAATGACTTAGGAAGGTATTTGGAGGAAGGATAGTTCCATTCTCATTTCTTGCCTTTTTACCTGGATTACTGGCAAGAGAAAACAGCTCTTCAGATGGATTCAGTGATGCAGCCCTCAGAGCTGAAATAAGATGACTGATTTCAAAACAGTTTGAACCTAAGGTCAAAGCTTATAATGAAAATTCCTATAAGTGATTCATTTTTTTCTCGACTTCACAGAAAAGAAGAGCAGCAAGAAGGCAGAAAGTGCACAACCTGTCAAGTTAAACAAGACTTTTGCACCCATCTTCCTTAAAGGCCTGACTGACCTCAAAGTAATGGATGGAAGTCAAGTGATAATGACTGTGGAGGTATCAGGTGCGTAGCCATAGAACAGTATTATTTAAACAGCTGCTGCACTTTTTGCCATTCTCCTTTTCTTCTAGAAGTTGTATTTGAAAATAATATTTCAAGGAACCAGTTTTTGAAAATTGAAAACTAAGGTTCTTTAGTCTGTCCTTCAGGATGGATGAACATTGTCTGGTGCTAATGTGTTCATTACACATGTGTACGTGTGTTTCTTTACTAGAATAATAATTATCCAGTCATTGTCAAGTCTTTCTGTTGAACTAAAACTAAGTCTCAGAGGACTTGTAATAGCCTTTGTTTTGAACAGAACAGGATCAAATTCCTGTCAGCTGGGGTAGGATTAACACTGCAGAAGAAAGCAGTTCTGGTATGAACTTTTGTAATAGAAACCCATAACAGCTACCTTTGTGATAACTGGAAATCATTTCCACTCTCTATTGTATACATGCTTCTGGAATTCATTTCTATTTTAATTCCAATAACATAGACTTAGAACTGTTCCATGTCGCACAGTATTAGCAGAATTAATGAAATTCCTAAAAGTTTTGAAGATGACATTGCAGAGTTAGGTGGCAGAAAACAACTAAATTTGGTCATTTTCTTCATCAGTGTGGAGATTTTGTGTATGTCTCTGATTTTTGTTCTTCACTGTTTTTCAGCTAACCCACCTCCTGAAATTATCTGGCTACACAATGGGAAAGAAATCCAGGAGACGGAAGATTTCCACTTTGAGAAGAAAGGCAGTGAGTACAGTCTGTACATCCAGGAAGTATTTCCTGAAGACACAGGCAAATACACCTGTGAAGCCTGGAATGAATTAGGAGAAACTCAAACACAGGCTACGTTGACGGTACAAGGTATATAAAGTTCTTCTCCACCTTAGGAAACGCAAAAAGGAAATCATTCTAATGTGCTGGAGGACTGTCTCTTTGAAGTAGTTGAGTGTTTATAAGGTCTGTTGTGAAGGATGCTAGGAGTTTTCAGTCTGTGCACCTGAATTAGAAAGGATATTGAGCAGAAGCAACTTTAAAAAAAACGATTTCACTCTGGAACATTATGTAACTATTTCAAAAATGCATTCCTGAGTCCTATTCGTAGGGACAGTGCATAACTTCCGCTAAACGCAGCTTCAGATTATAATTATATGGCTTGCTTAGCTATGGACTTAATGTAAACCATTTAATGATGTTTTTCTTTCTAATTAAAGCACTGACTATTTGGAAAAGCTGTCTAAGAGCCAGGTATCTTGGCTTTAATGTTAGTATTGTAATGGTAGCAGATGAAGAATACATGATTACTGCAATTTGAGATTGTACTATATAAATCCCACAGCAAACTCTGAAGTACCTACAAACTTATTGTGATTTGGGTATTCACCACCTTCATAACACTAGATATTGTCTAGTCTTGCAACTATTTTCCTATAGTCATTACTTAAAATGTTTTTACTATTTTTAGTATAAAGGATCTTAACTCCAGCATTGGAAAGAGCTGTGCCTCAGGGGGTGGGCCTGTACTCTGTTGGCACTGTCTGAATTAAGGCCTTCCCTGAGGTCTAGCCCTAGGGTCAGTATTTTATGTTAAATGCAGTTTTACGCAACTGTAACTGTTTTATTACATGATCTCTGAACTAAACAGCAGTCATAGCACTGTCAGTTGCCCTTAAAGCTATTCCTACCCGTATTCTCTAAAGACAAATCTTCAGGATTCCTTTTAGGGCAGCTTTAAGTCCCTTTGTTTTGTCCTTAATATAAGCCTGTAACGAGCCAGTGAAGTGCCAAGTAAATGATTAATTTTAGTATCAACACAAGCAACTTCCAAAATTAAAGCTTGGCTTACTTTCAGATTAAAAATTTATACCATGTGTTCAAAACAACTTTGCTTTGTTTGCTTCACCTGAAATTAGTTTGTTAGTTACTTTCAAGCTTGGCATGTTCTCCTGATTTGTAAACTCTGTTTGTAAACTGCAGAACCTCAGGATGGTATTCAGCCCTGGTTCATTAGCAAACCGAGATCAGTGACAGCAGCTGCTGGGCAAAATGTCCTTATATCTTGTGCCATTGCTGGAGATCCTTTCCCCACCGTTCACTGGTTTAAGGATGGGCAAGAAATAATGCCAGGAACAGGGTGTGAAATCCTGCAAAATGAAGATATCTTCACGCTGATCTTGAGGAATGTGCAGTCTCGTCATGCAGGGCAATATGAAATTCAGCTCAGGTATGTTTGCTGTGAAGAGAGTTTGTTCTCTTGGAACATTCAGTCATATTTACTCTCAAGCTGCAGTTCCTGACTGAACAAGACGATTCCCTTCTATTTTCACCTAACAGTGGAGTACTAAAGGAATTAAATATTTTGGAGGGATTAAAAGATCTAATCAAACTAAAAGTGGAAAGTGGAAACGCAGGAAGTGTCAGAGAGGATGAAACATTGTACAGTTTCTTTTGAGATCCTGAAAAATAAAGCTTCGTAGCAGTAGTATGGGAAGCAATTTGGGTTTCTAGCAAGGGAAACCACAAACGATGTCTTGATTTTGGAGTCACTGTTTATAATTTTTAGCATTTCTCTGGATATTTGTAAAGATAGCTGCTTTCCATGGAAAAAACTGACCAAGAAGGCCCATTCCACAAGATGATAGGATCCACACATTTAAGCAGTGAAAGCCCTTTGAAAAAAATTTCATTTTTTGAAATATCTGAATTTTGTACAGAAGTTGGAGTCTCCTTTTTCTGTCATATCTTTGAAATGAGGCACCTTGATGCTTTGAGCTTCTCACCAGTTCTACAAAATTTGGAAAAGCTGTTTTTAGTTTATTTTATTTATTCTTTTTTACTGGTAAAATTACCATCATTTAAATCAAGCCTCAGTTTTGTTTCACCTTACAGAAACCTTTACAGAAAGTGCTGTAGCATTTTCCCACCTATAATGGTGAAGATTGGGCCTAATTACATGTTCTCTGTGTGGTTTTAGAAAACTAAATGTACAACTTTAAGCTGTTAAATGTCATCATTCTCTGCTATTTACTGTGTATAGATATATTGCCTTACATGGCTAATATTTGTGACTTTCTTTATAAAAATGTATTTAAATATCATAGACAATTGAGTTAATTACACTGAAAGAAAATTATCTGCTCTCCTCCACACACTACTTTTTTAGTCCAAGCTGACTAGTCCAGCAGATAGTTTAGACAGGTACTGCACAATATTACAAAACATTACTATTACAGTTCTGCGTCACTTGCACTTGTTTTATGGTGTTTTTTGTGGGTTGTTTTTCTCTTTTTTTGTGCTATAAACAAGTTATTTTTGTTTCATATCCCTCATACTAGTACAGAAAGTAAAAAAACGTGTTGTCTTTTGCTTTCTTGTACATAAGTTACTCTTCCTAACCCAAGGAGAGGGGACATTTCTTGATAAATTTAATCCATTTAGCCTCTAAACAATGAGCTTATTTTGTAGAGTTATGGTTTCTTTTCCAACCACTGTCAGAAATTGAATAAAATTATGCCCCAGTGATGGTCATGTCACTGGGTAGATGTCTAGTCTTATAGACTTCCACAGGCAGCCACAAACTAGCCTCAGTGTATTTTGATATTATAAGTCAGAAAAGATAATCACTTTTCATCAGAATTGAGTGCTTTAGAAAATTGTAGCTGTTCTTTATCAAGATTTCCTATAAAGTTTCTCTACAGTTAACTTCAAGTCCTACTACCAATATTTATGTAGGTAGCACAACATGTGCCACAACCTTTTTCACAAATAATCTCTAGTAGATTTAAACTCGTTGTCCTCTTTGCAGTGAATTGTGAACAGACTCATTACAGAAGAATTGGCTTGTTCACAATAAGCCAAGGTCATCAAGGGTCATCATAATGCTCATTTGTGAAGGTTATGTCTACATACATTCCTGCATGTAAGAAAAGTTTCTTTGGAGATCAGAAGTGTTTCTAACACTCGCTACAGAATTAACACTGGTACGGCTAGAAATGCAGGCTCCATTGCATTAAGGTTGCTAACCTTTACAGGAGATAGCAAGCCCAACTGTAGAATTGCTACCTTCTACTGGCATGTGTTGTGGTGGTTCACATGAACAGAAAGAGGATGAGGTTTCAGCAAAATTTCAGGGATGGAAAGTGAAAAAAGAGGGGAAGAACAAAGGAGAGGCAAGGAGGCTTTGTGTAGGACTTTGATGTGGCTGTCTTGTGCAAGATTGACCTTAATGATCAGGTGTAGTTGGCAATCACCCAGCCTAAATTCATCACGGAATTCACTTGTCACAGTGGAAGCCAGACAATGTCATGACTCTACGACACAGCAGACTAGAATTTCTTAGATAAGTTAATTCATAAAATTAGTGGAGGAGAAGTTTTTGGGAGGATGGAAAGAAGTAAAGCAGTAGCTAGAAGAAAATACGACAGATTACATTCTAGTTTCAGTTATTCCCTGATCCCTTTAAGAGAGAAATCGCTGGAGATCCCACAAAGATCAATGTATTCATGTTGGCTTATTCTAATCCATAATGACTAAAGCTGTGTTGGAATTAGAGCCAGGAGAATGCTGATACATCTGTTTACCCTGCTTTCATTTGTAAAATTTCCATTACTGCTCAGGGAACAGAAAGCTGCATGGTTTTAGTCAATTGCTTATATACAATGAATATTAATAAAGAAGTAACTGCCTCAGGAACATCCGAGGAGCCAAATGTCAGCCGTATAACTTCATGTTTTTGGTAGAGCTCAAATCATTTTCAGCAGCAAACAAACTTGTCTAAATAACTTTAGAACTGCCTGCATTTGTCTTGAATAGTTGACTGAGAATTGTTTGTGTATTCAGAAGCAGTATTAACTGTACCTGAGAGTAGGAGAGGTGCATTTAGTGTCTTTCTCTGAAAAACTACAAATTCCATTACAAATGTGGAATGACTGAGAAACCACAGTCAATTCACTGAGGAGTTTATCGAGAAGTTGATAATATACAGTGGACTATTTAAAAACACTATCATCTTTTCAAATAAAATGTTCAGCTCCTTTTCATATATTAATTTTAGAAGTATTTTGCACAACTGCTTTTAGGGACTCATTCTAACTCCCTTACATAGTCTGGGCATGGTCTTCTACCACTGTTAATTGCTTTCCTATTCTCCATTATTCTTAAGTTCTAAATTCTGATCTAATATCTCCACACTACTCCTTTCCTATTGGCTGCTCACAAATTAAAACTCTTGTTTTAAAAAGTTGGGCTTAACAAAAGATCTTCTTAATTCTTTCTTCTTTCATCAGAGTGAACTGACAAGGGTATGTATTATAATGTGATTTGTCAATAATTGTTTGTTAGCTTTCTTTCTTTTCTTCCCTCAGCATCACTTAGGATATCCTTTTTCTTTGCCTTTTGCTATATAGCAAACTACTAAGTCTGTCTTCTAAGAGGGTTGTCATGTTAGTCTATTCCTGGTCCTTGCTTTAAATCTGCACAGACCTCTAATTTCTCAATACTTGCATTTTTCACTTTAATTGTCCTAATAACGTTTCCGTTGGGCCTGTTACTGCTCAGGCCTCCGGGAACGGTGTTGCATAAATATATATGTTAAAAACAAAACAAAACAAAAAAAACAGTAGCAACAAGAAAACAACAACAACAAAAAACAGATTCATGCGCAACTGTAATTTATCTACTGAAATTTGAACATGCCTGCAAAATGCCAACCCATACAATTAATACATTTGAGGGACAATAAATCAGTCAGAGTCCCTATGAAGCTGTCACAATTGAAATGGGAAAGAGGAATCAATTTTTAATTGAGAATACCACAGGCATCTTTTTCTCCTTCTCCCCATTGTACCCATCCAGTGATGCCAGTATTGGGATCCTTTTATCCCAGTGTGCTTTTCCCATGTTCTTTCAGTTGGTGTACATGTTGTAAGTGTGAAGGTAAGCAAAGAAATTGGGAGTACTGGACTGAGACTGAGTTTGTTGAGCAAAGCCTTCATCTTTGTGACAGCACAGTCAACACTAGAAACCTCAGAAATCCTTCTGCAGTTCCTTAGACAAATCGTCTGCTTTGTTAACCTTTTTCTTCTCAAAAGTTGAGTATTTCTCTTCTTTCCATCTACCATCTTCCATAAAAGTTTGGTTAGTGTTGATTAACCTTATTTAGAGGTTTTGATAATGTGATTAAAATCAGAAGTAAACATTCATCTTATCACTGCTACCTCAAACACTCTGCAATTCAGGTTATATAAGAAGCAGTTGTAAGATTACCTTCCATTACACCACAGTGAATATAGTTCTGTCTTTGTGTAGAATACAGTTTGCAAACCTTGTTCTCCTCTTTCAACACATATTGTCTATTTTTAGAAAAGGAAACCATGACCTTTTCCCATTCCACTCTCCCTCTCAATGTTGCAAAATGCAAATAAAATGACTAGTATTTCAGCTATAAAAACAGTTTGGCCTGACTCTCAAGTGAGGTAAATCGGTGGATCCTTTTCAAAGCCAGTAGAGCTGCTTTGTGTTATATCAGCTAAATTTGTGATCCAGTAGATTAGTTGCTTTCTTTAGAATGAAAGCATCATGAACTCTGGGCTTTCTCCCTTTTTAACCAACTCATAAAAGAGCTGCAAAACCTCGTTCTGAGGCTTCACAGTTAATCTGTACTGAAGCACCAGCTATAGCTAGCGATCAATTTATTTACTATTGCCAAAAACAGTAAAATGTTAAAAAATATAATTTAGTCTGCAATACTTGTTTCACGCTTGGTAGGCATGTAGGAATTTTCAGCATGTCCCCACACTGTAATTAGCAGTGCATTTTTTTCCTCTTCTTCCAGAGAGTGATACCTAGGGACACACAAACAATAAGTCTCATCTAGGGTTCATTGAAAATATTTGGGTACGTTCTGCCAAGAAACTAATATTTCAAGATATTTTGAATGTAAAAGCCATTTCAGGGAAAACTGATCCCACAATAAGACAGGGAGCTATTTTTAAAATTCCTTCAGGCTTTGCAGCTGGGGCTTTATTTGTTTATTTATTTTTTATTTTTTTTTTGAGGGGGGTGTTTTTGTTTATTTTGTTTTGTTTTCTTATGCTTTGACATTTCAAAGATAAATCATGTGCATGGGCATTATGCAGAACAATCCTGCAAAATTCAACACTTACAGAAAAATGTTTGCAGCATAGCTACTAAGCTTAGCTTTTATCCATGTCTTACATTATTCCACAGGAGCAGAGCCACTGAGGTCTGTCTTTGTCTAGGCTTTTGTTGATAAATCCCAACACAGAGAACATCGCGTTGGAGAAGTAATATTGTTATTGCCAAGACTCAAAACAGCAGACACCTGAAAGACTTGAAGTAGTGCTTGTATACTGCAAAACTCTATTTTTTCCTAACTGTTCCTATGTATCTTGCCTTGCCTAGATTCTGAAACTGCGTAAATGTAAAAATATTTACAGAGTTTATTTTATCCAGCATTATTCTTGATTGAATTTAGAGTCTAAATCATCCCAGTTCTTCTTAATTTATTTTGGCTTGTTTCTCTTTTTCCATCTTGTGATCTCTAAGGTAGGTCAGCGTTAGTAACTTCACTTTTTTAGACTCTGCAAGCAGATTCAGAAGACAAAGCTATGTTGTCCCTTCTAAAATCAATAACTGAACTCCTTTTGTTTTCACTGGGAGCAGGATTTGACCTGAGGAGCTCACGCTCTTGAACAGAGACATGAATCAGACACAGACTCAAGATTCAGTGGTCTAATTTTCAGCCATTCACTTGAATTAGAAATCATAATTAAGATCAAAAAACTACCCTGTGAATCTTTTGTCCATTTAGGTACTCCTATGGGCCACTGTTGCCATAATTTGTACATTTCCCAAGGTATTAAAAATAGAAAGAACAAAATGCTCTCCTGCTTTCCTGCCCTCTCCTTTATTTTCCAAACCCTGTAAAAAATAGCTTAGTTTAGAAAGGTCTACTTGGCCTTCCTTATTTGTTTCTTTGCATATGTGAAGTCTCTGCAGAGGGAAAGATGCACTGCAGAAGTGGGTCCTGCCAAAATGCCATTATTCTCTGCTATCAGAATCCCTGGATCCCTCTCCTGGAAGAGCGTTCTCTCTGTTACCTTAACCTCACCCACTGGTGGCACAATTCTTGAGGGCAAATATTTTTGCCATACAGTCAGGACAGAAGCTGAGCAGTGGTGCCTCCCTTTGTGATGTGTGCTGTGAATTGTCTGTACTTCAGCTTTCGTGGCCTCTCCTCCTTTGTCAGCTTTGGATTGGCTTTAAGCCCTTAAGGGAGAGTAGTTGAGCTCTAGGAGACTTATGGGAGGGGATATCCTGGTATAAACCAACAGCCTGATAACAAGCCTTGACACTGGGAAAATATATGAGCAGTTTCAGAGCACTTCCACTCACCATAAAACTACTCAGAAGCAGGGAAAAAAAGAAAATTATGAATTTCCACATCTGCAAAATGGCAGTTTGAAATGCATTTCAACATTGCTTGAAGACAATAGGTTTTCAGCAATGTTGGTAACGTGCCATCATTTGATGCTGATCAGAATGTTGAGAGGAAGTGACACCTGCACTTTCTGTTTATCTTGCTTCCAAAAGGAGGCCAAATATAAGAGGAAATAAGAACAGCAGGTCTCCAGTCTACTCTGCACACTGACTGCATTGACTTGGGTCCTTTCTGGTAGTCAGATGTTCTCTAACCTTTTGTATTGAAAGAAATGAAGCCTATGGCTTTGAGGGCTCTTCCTGTGGATTGCCATCAGTAACAGTTTCTGGTGTACATAGTCTGAATTTTTAAGATACAAAGTGTTGAAAACGTTCCTGTGACTTCTTGTTAAGGTTTTATGGTCAAATAAGTATTATTCCTTCACTTCGCAGTTCAGTAACTTTGGTCAGCCCCTGCAGTTTCTTCTTGGTGTTAAAGGCTTGATATTCACACTGTGCGGATTCGTGTTTCATTTTCTAAAGCAACAGAAAGCAAAGGAAATTCATCCAAAAAGGTGATGGCACTAAGTGCTATTACAGAAGCAACTTATTGCTGCAAGTTGCAAATGAGTCAAATTATAACTTAGTCACACAAACAGAACCATATCTAGGAATGTATTTCCATGTGCTATTTAAAAACACAGCAGAGAATACATTTATGGCACATTAACAGAGGGATACTCCTGAGTCCATGCTTTGGGGCAAAGCTGGCTTAAAGGTTCTCTTATCTAGCAAAAGTCTTTTGGAAGGAGAATAGAGTTGTGGAATGAAACTGCCACTTTCTATCCTCCCCCCAGTTCACATGCTTTTTGTCCACGTCCAGGAAATGTTTTCAGTAACAAAAATTATTTTTGCTTAAAAAGAAAAATCATCCAGGAGTTCACAGTCATTTTGCAAGCTTAAACTGGGAAGGACAAAAGTGTTTTCACTTATGAAAGGTATCTTTAGTCTTTGATCAATTTAAAGGAGTAGGTCTGGGTTTTTTAATAGCATTTCAGGGAAGCAGTGGCAACCGTTACTGAAGCTGCCTGGAGGAGTTAAATTTTGCTTTTGGCACCTCCTGTGTTAAGAGGAGAAGAGCTGTTTGGGTCTGGAAGAATGATATGTATCTGTGGGAGGGAGCGTGCAGAGGGGGTAGGGGTAGCGCTTTAATGAATTCTTTAATGGGAGCCCTTTTCAGAAGGCATCCATGGTATTCCTCTGCAAAAGGAAGAATAAGTACTCAGCACCATATATGGTGACACTTTTATGTTTTTTAATATAAACATGCACAGGCTGGAGCAATCCATGTAGATGGGATTTGCTGATTGGTTGGGCTGTGGGGGAGGGAAGGAAATGAGACCCTGTTTTTAATATCTTAACATTAGGAAACTTAAGAGCTTGTGCTTGAATAAATAAACAGTAGGCAGAGTTGGAAAGATTTTCAACTTTGCAAAATAGCCCCTTCCTCTGCTTCAATTTTCCAGCTTTTGTATTTGTTTTCCTTTAGCATGTTTGTTTGCAGCTGTTTCATTCTGTAAATTGCTTTGATTTTCGTTCAGGGAGTATGCTGTTCCCAGTGTAGACAGCAACATATCAGGAAAAGATATTTGAGATAGCTTGGCTCCAAGCATAAGGGGACCAAATTCACTCAGTCAACCACCACGATGCCACACTGTTTTTGAGCTGTTTTAGTCACTTAGCTCAGGCAAGTTACAGTTTTGGAGGGAGAAACCTCAGCTTTTCTGATTTCACTTAAACGTTTCAGGAACCAAGTTGGAGAATGCAGCTGCCAGGTGTCTCTGATGCTGCGAGAGAGTTCAGCTTCCAGAGCAGAAATGCTCAGAGAGTGAGTATTTTTCCCAGGGACTTGCATGGGTGGGTTCTATTTTTTGCTCTGTTAATTCTCTGCCCTTACAGACCCAGGCTGGCTGCTGTTCAACCTAATCCCCAAATGTGACCCAACAAATTGTTTTCATCATACAGGCTAAGCACATTTTACCAAGCCAGAGTAGAGAAGATCTTTTTTGTTTGTGCCCTTATATGGCTCCTGAAGTCATCATTGATGCAATAAACTAATGGAGTGTACTCCTGTAATCAACCTCCCCTTCTATAAACACATTTTATTCCTGCTCTGAGATTGTTCCCTGACATTTTTAAACCAGCCCCTTTCCTGGCTGTCTCTTTCCTTTCTTTTTCGGATCATAGTGGGAGGGAGTCAGCCAGCTCTGGAGAGCGAAGAGATGGTGGAAATCATGGAGCACTAACATTTGGTAGAGCAAGTGGCTTCAAAAAGAGCAGTGGTGAAACCAAAGCAGCTGAGGAAGAGCAGGAAGACGTCCGAGGCGTGCTGAAGAGACGAGTGGAAACTCGGGAGCACACAGAGGAGAGCCTGAGGCAGCAGGAAGCTGAGCAGCTTGATTTCCGTGACATTTTAGGCAAGAAAGTCAGCACCAAAAGTTTTTCTGAGGAGGAACTGAAAGAAATCCCAGCCGAGCAAATGGACTTCCGAGCAAACCTGCAGCGGCAGGTCAAGCCCAAGACCTTGTCAGAGGAGGAAAGGAAAGTTCATGCTCCTCAGCAGGTGGACTTCCGCTCTGTGCTGGCCAAGAAGGGCACCCCAAAAACTCCATTGCCAGAGAAGGTGCCACCACCTAAACCTGCTGTTACAGATTTCAGATCTGTGCTGGGCGCAAAGAAGAAGCCACCTGCAGAGAATGGCAGTGCTAGCACCCCAGCACCAAATGCCCGCCCCAGTTCTGAAGCCCAGAATGCCACCCCCAATTCTGAAGCCCCTGCTCCCAAACCAGCAGTGAAGAAAGAAGAGAAGAATGATAGGAAATGTGAACATGGGTGTGCAGTGGTGGATGGCGGAATAATTGGGAAAAAAGCTGAAAACAAACCAGCAGCAAGCAAACCACCACCGAGCAAAGGAACAGCACCCTCCTTTACAGAAAAGCTTCAGGATGCTAAAGTAGTAGATGGTGAAAAATTGGTCTTACAATGTCGAGTTTCCTCTGACCCCCCTGCAGCTGTCACCTGGACTCTAGACAGCAAAGCCATCAAATCATCCAAGTCCATTGTCATCTCTCAAGAAGGTAAATTAATTGAATTACAAGCCAGCTGGGTGGCACTCTGCTATATCTGACTTGTGGTTAATAATATTTAGCTTGTTAAAGGTAACGCAATACTTTATTCAAGTCCTGAGCTAGTAACTGATTCCAGATGCAACTTTTATGTTATTTCACTGAAGTATACAAGGGACAGTATTGTTTGACATTTCTTGCAGATTCTCCTTTAACAGCCTGCAGATGTAATTTTTATAAAGTTGTAGTTCTTGCATTTCTAAATGCTGTTTACATTGCTAACGCTGTTTAAGGAGCTGGTACATGACATTTATTTAAGCTGAACTTTAAGGATTTAGAACATTGAAAACAGAATAATATTATTACTGGTTTACAAATTCTGATTTAATTCTTTTGTATGTTTAATATTTCAGGCTTTTATTACATTAAGAAACACAGAAGCAAAGAGGGGTTGTGTTATAGAAGGAAATTACTGCAGCTTTGAACTGTATACTATGCATCACATTTGTGAATTGATTTCCAGTGTATTTAATGCCCTGCTACAGAGGCTTTTGTTGTCCTTACAGACACTCAAGTACTTGTCCACCATTGGCATGGTAACTTAACTGATTTCAGAACAGCACAGTTTGGTACAAGTCCTCAGAGAGAACACTCACTGTTGTCAACTTGTCATTTTTTACATGCCACATTCTGGATGATCAAACCCCACTTGTTTTTTTTTGCATGAAAGCTAATATTGTATCTAGACAAAATATATTTCCTTGAGACAAAAACAGGGAGAATAACTGACACTATAGAAAATCTTCATTGCTTCATATTTGGCTCATAAAACACTGGGGGAATTATATGGAGAATAACATTGTCCTATACATTACATTTACAAAGTTCACATTCATAGTAAGAATCATAGTTTGAAACAGGGATCTATACTCTTAATTGTGAATGATTCTTCATTTAATACAGAGTATTTTCAGTCTGATTAAATGAGAATCAAATGAGCATGCACAATGGTTCACCACAACCAGTGAATCCTTACACAGTGATTCAAGCACTGAAACATGAGGAGTTCTTTAAGGGGATACAGTCAGAAGCAATATTGCCTTCAGATAGAAAATAATAATAATACCTGAGTATTTTATTAAGGACATAATAAAGTGAGAAGATGGGAAGAGGGAAATAATAGCAGGTGCACTGTGTCTGGTACATGTCTGAGGTGGCGTAAGAATTCTACATATGAGCACATGCTGATTTTCACAAGAGGGGACTTAGGGGAATAGGGGTAACTCTCATCTATGCGAGAAAAATTTGACTGGAGGAAATGCCAAAATTGTGAAAAGGACTGACAGGATCAGGAAGGTGACAAACTGGAAGCACAATTAGCTAGATTTCAAGAGTTTTCTAGGAGCTGTTCAGAATAAGAAGAAATTACATGTCTCAAAGTTTGACACCTCTTCTCACAGTAAACTAGATAGAGGGCATCTGAGCTATGGGGGACCCTCCCAGGGTGCCAAAGCTTCAGTGCTGTGGTAATTCAGAAAGTTGCTTTCTTGACTGAAAGAAGCTGAGTAATTGACTCTTGCAATCCCCCAACTCATATTCACTTTATAAAATGGTGCTGTGGTTGGCCAGAGAGGCTGTAGATTCTCCCTCTTTGGAGGTTTTCAAAAGTCATCTGAATGTGGTCCTGGGCAACTTGCTCTAGTTGGCCCTGCTCGAGCAGGGAGTTGGACCAGAAGATAACCAGAAGAGATGACCAGAAAACATTCACCTGCCTGGGCAGGGTATGTGACATGCCACCCAGCTGTCTGGGCTGGGTGGCACTCTTAAGTGACAATACCACAGAGCTGGCATTTTGTCAGGATGTCCCACCTCAGCAGTGTTTTCCATTGAGGTAAAGAGTGAAGGTCGCCAGTGGATGAGGAATCCATTGTTTCAGGACAGATCTTTTTTCAGGAAACTTTCCAGTGAAAAAAATGTCCTTATGTTTGGGTTTTACCTGTGTTATTACACCATTATCATACTTAGGTAATCAGTATTGCCTGTACTTCCACGTTATGTTGTCTTTTGCACGTTTGCAGAAGCTCTTTGGAAGAAATACTATACAGGGAAGTAAATGCTGTGGTTTTCTCCTTTAATGGAAACAAATGGAATGAAGATTACAGCTATTTTTTTAACCTTATTACATACCCTCTGGTACACTGAGGGGATGCATTGCATGATGGTCAATTTAGTTTTTTCCAGCTAGTACCTGCTAGCTTTGGCATTTGGAGAACCCTCCTGCTGTGAGAAACGTTCATGCCAACTGTTAAGTAATTAACTATTTATGCATGATACTTACTTAAAGTAAGTTCCAGTTTTCTTAGACATGGATTTTCTCTTTTCCCCTAATTAGGAGCATATAAGTAGTTGAAGACACCAAGGGAGAATAAGGAATAACTAGAACTACAGACTAGGATTGAGAAATAACAAGTTCAGGACCAATATCAGGAAGTATAGCTTGATAGAGAAACTCTCCACATGGATTAGTCTCACAGAAAGTGTTTGGAACAGCTTCAAACATAGAGAGCAACAATAAAACAATAAAACTCAGCAGCCCAGTGCCAAGACCACATATTATGTCTTTTGTCCAGAACACTGCAAAGACATCTTCGTCGGGCCTGCAGGTATCATGTCCTTCAGCAACAGTGCCTTTGGCCAACTCTGGAGCAGCATTTAATGGGCTCAACAGATAATCCCCTACAGTCATCCTCAGCTAAAAGGAGGTTGAGTCTCTGGGGAAAGAGGGAAATTCAGAGCAAATTGACCTAGATAACATTAATGGGCTTATATCATGCAAAGCAATTTTTTATTTCTTCAGTATGATCTTGTACCTCTTGTGTTCAACACCAAAATCCACTATGAAAGTGGAACTGTGTGTCCCTAGCTATTTCACCAATTGGTTTTGTGCTGCCATGATGTTTGATAGTCACTGCTGGCTTTCATACATGGGTAATGGCATACACATATTTTCCTGAGGAGTATCACAGATGAAGAATGGCTTACTCATGTTTAGTCAGCTGGATACTGCCAAATCCTATGTCTAGAGCAAAAGATGTCTATCTCCTTATTGTAGCACAAGTCCATCTTAGCGTGCAGTTCAATATAAGTAACAGATGAACCTGCAGAATACCATATATTTGTCTTTTGGAAATGAGATTAAACTTCTTTGTTATTGCCAGAAACCAAGAAGATATAGCAGTTTAGTGAGTTATTGGTGTCAAATAGATCATGTTTATAAATGCATGCAGTCTAGTTTCTGAAACATGCCTGACTGATGAAGCAAGTAGCATATTTGGCCAGGAAGGGCAGACTTAAAAATACACGTGTGTAACAAGTTCACTGAATAGGCAAGCTAACTACTCCTTTTATGTACTAACTCACTGAAAGTAACTTTCCCTGGCAGATATTTCCTTTCTGACACTAAGGCCCTTTACCTGTCAAAAACACTTCCTTTCACACATCTCCTCTGGGTTTGAAAAGGCTGACACTACATTCCCTGACCAAGGCAGTTTAGCCATTAGTGAGCAAAAGAAGGGGGAAATGTTTGCTCCACTTCATTGCATTCAGAAGCCAACATTCAAACACCAGGCTTAGAATAAACATTGATTGTCCAGGTCTTCAGAGAGTGAAAAAATACGTTCTGTTCCAAAAAAGTCTTTCATCTTCAGACATAATATGTAATATTTGTGTTGTATTATAATACTTAATCTAGAGTTTGCCATGTACTCAATATTTCAGGGTATAATTTACATTAGTAATTAGAAATCAGAATCTAGGGAGCATTATAATGAATGTTACAATCACAACATACCTAAGAACAATCTCATTCCTTACATTTTACATTTCAATTATTAATACTGCTTTATTTCCCTTCCAAATCATGAAAATCAATATTTTTCATTTCAGTGGTTTCCCCATTTCTTTTAATACTTCCCCACTTAGTATACTGTAGGTTGATTGGCATGAGTGATTTGTTGCTTAAAGTATCACTTTATGACAAAGTGAGCTCTTACACCATCTTTATTTACTGACTTGTCAGATCTCCTAGGAATTTATTAAGAGATTGATTCTACATTTTTCTTCCTTTTAACATTTGTCAGAGTGTTTATTCCATTCCTGGGATAAGCACTTATGTTTTTGTTGGTGGTAGTGGTTTTTTGCCTGTGAAATCTCAAAATAAATAGTAACTGAGACAAACAAAGGAGCATACTCATAACTTAGAGCTCCATGCATATATATGGGCAGGTTAGATGGTGTGTGGTTAAGAGGCAGTTGTTTTTAATATGAGAGAATCTCTATTTGTTTGAAGTTATGAGGGGCTTTTTATTGGAAAAAAAAGGTTTTAAGAAGGCTGTAGCAAACACTACAGTGAAGTTAGACATATAAGGACTAACCAGAACAACAAACTTCCTCACACGGTGAACTCCTTAGAGCAGGAACCATTTTGTTTTAGATTTGTATAGCACTTGGCAGAGTAGTGTCCTGTGCTAGTGTCCTAATGTGACTCTTGGATAGAAAATCCAGACAGAAAATCTTTGCATGGTTACAAAAACTGTTCTAGAAGACAACAGTGAAAGGGGTTTGGGAGCTGGCATTCTTACTAGACTAGAGAATTGAGAAGAAAAATGAATACAAGTACAAACTTGCAAACTTTCAATTTTGTTAAGTTGCCTTGCTATGCTTTTTTTGGCTAGATTGAGTACCACGTGACTATATAGATTGAGGAAAAGCTGCTTAACATAGGCTCGGGTGGCAGTAGCGGTGTAGCTGAGAAAATGCCCAACTTGTATTGCTTTGTATTAGACATGGCATTTTTTTTCTTTCTTGGTGTCTTGGCAGCATAAACAGTTGGTAATCCTATTAGCAGTAATGCTTTAACAACTTTCTTGTGACTTAATATAACTCCTGTCTTCCTATCGGTTGTTCATGTCTATATCATTCTAATTAGGATCTACCATGACTTTTTTGTTAATTAACTTTGAGCAGGAGTGTGTAATTAACAATTCCATTTACTGCTGAAAGTAGTTGGAATCTGCAGCTTAAAAAGTTTCTTCATAAAGTTTAAGCCCAGAGCAACTGTCTGAGCATCAGTTCTGACTGATGCTGACAGCTCCACGTTTGTCACATGCCACAAAATTTCTCTCTGTACTATCATTTTTGTCTGAAGATTTCTTCTTCCAGGAAAAAATAAAGTATGTATTGAAATATAGCAAAAGAGATGAATTGGCTATAATCTCTGGTAATTCATTGCAATGGCTAATTATTCTTAGAAGTGTTTTGGTTTTAGATCAAGAAACAAACATCTTTTTTCTTATTCTATTTTATCCAATTTCTGCTTCCATATATTGGTTTCCTTTGTTTGCTAAGCTAAAAAGCCCATTTGTGCTTGGTATAATGGCTTTGATTCTGTAATCAAGACACTTCTCCCACTTCTCTTTTCAAGACTTGACAAGTCAAGCTCTTACTAGTTTTTGTTTCTAATGCACTTTATCTAGAACTTGGAGGTTTGTGGGGTTTTGTTTGTTCATTTTTGTGTTGGTTTGTTTTGTTTTTTGTTGTGTCTTCTTTTTGTCTTTTTAATACTCCTCTTCATTGCTGTGTGTTGTTTTATTATGCCATGTAGAAAACAGGCAGCAGAACCATATCTCAGGATCAGCGAGATGGAAGTCATCTTCCTATTGCTGTGTTTGATGGAGGTCACTGATCCTCTTTCTACTTCATAACAGTGGAGCTCATGTTTCTTACTTCTATGTTAAACCTCCAAATATTCTGAAAATAGAGCATCCTTTGTTGCTCATTGTTTCAGCGTCCTAAGCTGTGTTAGCTTGTCAACTCACTGTCTTAAGCCTCATTTTCTTTGAGTATATAGGACTCATTAAAAATTAAATGAGGTTCTTTATGAGGAGTACTCTATTTTCTCTTCCTCTCTTTTCCATTTCCAGCAGTCTTTTGATCATCTGTAAGCTTATCAACATTAAATTTAGGAATACTTCTACATCACAGATTAAAATATTGAATAACTTTGATGCTAGAGTCTGATCATAGAGGAAGTCTACCAGAAACATACCAAGTGATGATTTCCTATTGTCAGCTGCTTCCCAAGATCTTGATTTTGGCAGCTCGAAATTTACCTGCACCTGCTGGGATGCATTAAAAAGAGGATGGCGAGCAAGTCAAGGGAGGCAATCCTCCCCCTCTACTCTGCCCTGATGAGGCTACATCTGTAGTACTGTGGCTCCTCAGCTCAGGAAAGACAGGGAACTTCTAGAGAGAGTCCAGTGGAAGGCCACAAAGATGATGATGATCCTGGAGTATCTCTCTTACGGAGAGACAGGGATGAGAGACCTGGGGCTGCTCAGCCTGGAGAAGAGAAGACTGAGGGGGGGGATCTTATCAATGTTTATAAATACCTAATGGGTGGGAGTCAAGTGGATGAGGCCACACTCTTTCTGGTGGTGCCTAGCAACAGGACAAGGGACGATGGGCACAAACTGGAACATTGGAAGTTTCATACTAACATGAGGAAAAACTTCTTTACTTGGAGAGTGATGGATCACTGGAACAGCTGCCCAAAGAGGTGGTGGAGTCTCCTTCTCTGGAGATATTCAAAATCTACCTGGACGCTTTCCTGTGTAAGCTACTGGAGGGACCTGCTTTAGCAGGGTTTGGACTGGATGACGTCCAGAAGTCCCTTCCAATCCCTATGATTCTATGATTTTGTGAATGCTTTTAATATATTAATATAGTATTAATTTCAAGAAGAAATATGATAAGACGTATATTTCAGTAGAGACTAATTACCTTTATGCAGGTACATTTTGCAGTTAAGTATGTAATCTCATAAAGAACAAAAATAGGTTTCTCACACTGTTACAACTCTATCACTTAGCAATAATTAAGTTTAACCCTTCTTCTTCTCTGAAACCCTTGGGAGTTTTTTCGGTACTTTGCCTGCTGTCATTCTAATTGTAGTCTGTAGTTTCCAGGTAGATCCACTTGCCCTTTTTAAGCGTGACTGGGACATTAGCATATATTTGCACTTTCCTGCACAGTTGGTGATTTATTAGAAAATCAAAACTAGTAGGCCAAAGTCAAATTTTTTATGACTCCTAGCCACAATTTCTTATGGTGTAGTGTTTAATAATATTGCTAAAGACTCCATAGTCCTCTTTGTCCCATGAGATAGAAATGAGAAAGACATAGTAACTTCAGTTTGCATCAGAGATGGGAGTCAGGAGTTAAGCCATCTAGGAGCCAGATCAGGGAATTAGACGCAGGAGCTGTTTTTTGTTGGTTTGTGTATTTGTTTTATATCCGAAGTTCACTTTCTGCCGAGTACCATGGAAAGAATGCAGAAGCCTAGAGATATTTTAAACCAGTTTGTTCTATTTCTGAGCAAGTCAGAAAATCCTTTAATAGCTCAAAATGCAAGGGAAAGGCTTTATGAATCTAAACCAGAGCCTCCAGTAAACTGTCAGCTTCTGTGGCTGTTAAGGTCTTTTCTAGAGCTGCATCAATTCTGCTAACTGCAAGATCCAAGTGTTAGTGTTTACTCTAACTCCACACTTTGTGAGTGTTTTAAAGACTGTCAGTGGCCTGGTTCCTAAAAGAAAAAAAGTAGAGGAATAGGGGGACTAAACTGATTTCAAATTCTTTTGTTGACTGGGATTTGTCAAGTGCCAGGATTCAGATTTCCATCTGGAGTAACTGGTCTGAGTTTTCCTACAGTTATGAGAAAATAAGCTCATTTCAGGTCAAAAAGGGCTTTCTTGCAGAGGAAATACCAAATACTTCATTGAAAGACATTTGGCCCTCCAGCCCCGGGAATCCACTGTAGCTCTAGATCACAGCACATAGGACTTCTGGGGAGTTTCCTGTTCTTATTAGATCTCATCAAATTTTGCCTGTTTGTTGTTTTTTGGTAGTGGTGGTGCTTCGTTGGTTGGTTGGTTGTTGTTGTTGTTTTTTTTTTTTTTTTGGATTTTTTTGGAATTTACTTTTAATCAGCTCAGGTATCAGTTCAGATACATNTTCTAAGAAAAGGAGATTTCTACAGCCATACTCTCTCTCAGCCTTCCCTTGTTACCCTGACCCAGCCTTACAAATACCTCTTTGAACTTTCAGCCAATTTCACACTAAGTTCTGGTAGTTCACAGTTTCACAGATCCTAGTGGCTCAATAGAGACAAATGACCCAAATTATCTGATTTTCCCTTCACCCCTCTACTGAGGGCAGAATGCTACCTTTGTGTCTGGTGGTAGCAACAAACTCAACAATCCCCACGTAGTTTGTATTTTCTGTTGCAGTGTAGTTGCTGGGGAGTATGGTGAAATGAAGGGAAATAGAATGCAGATTATTTCTGTAGGGGGCTTGAAGTCAGGAGACAAAGGATGCAGCCCTTGAAATATCAAGTTTCTTTCATTTTCCTTTTCACTAAATGACTTAGTTCAAATTAAGCACAGATAAGTATTCTTCTGGAGTGAGCAGGACTGACATTATTTCATGAGAATTCTGTTTCTAGTGGAGTAAGCCAAATGCAGCTTCCATCAGACTGTGCCCTGTGGCCTGGCCGATGCTGGGTTCTAAAAGCACAGTGCTGAATGTACGTGGCAAGTAGAGGATCATCATGAGAAAATCATAGAATGGCTTGCGTTGAAAGGGACCTCAAGGATCATCAAGTTCCAACCCCCCAAAATCATAGGATTTACTTCAATATTTTAGTATAACTGTGGGGAATGACTTCTTCTTAGGGTGAGATGTTTCTGTTTGTGTGTTCTGCATAAGGAAGAGTTTCTCATATGATGTTAACTCATGTTGCCACAGCATGCTGTATGGAGTGCAACAGTATGAATGCATGTAGGTGGCCAGAGATCTCCATCATATATGTGTATCATTGCTTCACAGTCTGTGTTGTTTGGCCACAGCATTTTAGGTTATTATGTGTGGCCTTTTCTAAGCATATTATATAGTTTTATGCAAATTCTCAGACTCTAAGTTATCTTTCATTTGCCCTCCAATTTCCTCTAAACAAAAGAGACACCTGGATTTATATTTGCTAGATGCCTGCAAGAATACTTTTCTAATGTCTCTCCTCCATTTGGAACGGAGCTGCAGCTCGTGACATTTTTGGCTCAGCCTGACTCACGAAGATGAGTTGACTGAGGGCAGGCACATGGCTTTTCTCTTCACCCTGTGGTTGGCTGAGCACATATGAGTGAGAGGTCAGCACTCCTCTTCTGAGAATTTTGACATTGTTTCTCGTCGGGAAATTGGAATTATTTAGAGCTTCTTGATTATCTGGAGAATGAGGAGGAGGGAAACATTCAATTTTTTCCAACCCATTTGTGTCTGGCAAAGCAAATTTATTGAGAACTGTTTGCATGTTTTTTAAAACATTTGTCTTGAATTATAAAAACCAATTTTACAATGAGGAAAAATCTGAGTATTGAAAGCATAACTGCCATGTCAGAGCTGAGGTCTATTCTCCAAGAGGAGCCATTAAACTCCCAACATTTTTCTGATGCTCTCTCATTACAAGCGATAGGGAGCCTGAGATCAGGAACTCTGGGAAGCAGAAGTTAGCCTCCGGTTAACATAGAAAGAAAGGTGGCAAATAACAAGAGATGCTGGGAAGTTTCCTTGTGCTTAAGACACATGGAAAAGAAAGATCATCTTTCCATTCCTGCTATTAATTAGGAGAGAATGAGAACGGTAAACGGAGGAACAAGAGAAGATATTACTGTGGTTGAAATAACTGGTGAGTGGAGGCATTCTGGACAAGACAACAACAGTGGCTCAGTGCACAATGTCTCAGGCTGTGTTAAGAGCACAGGCCAGGCTTTCCAGTGAGGAAGGAGAAAGCAAGACAATACTTCAACCTCACTTAATGAGGAATAGTTGGAAGGGAAAAGTCTGGAGTGTTTTAAGTGGGGTTCCGTCTGGGAAGCAAAGTACTTTGTTGTCCCAAGCAATGCAAGTGAATGTAAGGAATTAGGTGAACCACAGTTCTCCTTCCTTGTCTCCCAGCTAGTGGGAACAGCTTCTGTTTTGGTTCACAGAGTCTTAAGTTTTAAAAGGAAATGTATTTCCCATGAGTCGTACCAAGCTCCCTTTGGTAACTATAGAGCTTATGTCGCATCCTGTTTCTGCAAACCCAATGAAACCAGATTTTGCTTTTTTGTTAAAATTGGAATGAGTTTGTTTCAGCGACAAATTTGATTGCCAGTTTTATGTGGGACTTTTTAACAGATGCTTTACAGTATCAGACACTCATTCTTTGAGTAAGTCAAGCAGAAAGAAAATGGCTATCATTGCCATTTTTAAACTTGGCCAGTAAGCTGAAGTTCTACTTTCATGCATGAATGCATATGGGAACGCTAGAGATAAGGCTGACTCAAAATATTACAGATGTACAGCTTATAGAAGTCCTCCTCTATACATTTCTGCACTGATAGCACTTTTGAGAAATGACCATCTAAGTGAGAACTCCTTTTCCCTGCTATTAGACCAAGAACAGTAACAGAGATTCCGCACTGAGTCTTCTCCACACTTATCCTTTAACCACTTTGGGGCTGCAGGGGCAGCTTTGAGAATCCTGGGTAACAGTGATATGTATCAATTTATCTATCCATGTGGTTTTATTTTATTCCAACATTAATAAGGTTCTGACTCTGATGTTAAATTATTAATGTCAACACATCTTTTTGTACCAGTATCAACTGTAGTAAAGGATTGGATCATTTTGTGCATTCTGTTCTTTTTTGTGAACTGTGTCATGGTATCCATTTGATCTCTCCTTGCTTTGCATTAGGGACACTGTGTTCACTTACTATCGAGAAGGTCATGCCTGAAGATGGGGGTGAATACAAATGCATAGCAGAGAATCCAGCAGGAAAAGCTGAATGCTCTTGCAAAGTGCTGGTGGAAGGTAAGTAGTTTCCTGGATACAGGGAAATTCCCCTTAACTTCCTCCTTCCCTCTTTTTCTTTCCCAGCACCAGCCTTTATGAACCACAAACACAAAAAGTAATTCTGCTCGCTTCTTTCCTGCACGTTTTGGTCAATACAGTATTTAAGTGTGTTCCATAAAGGAGCATATGAGCAGAGACAATACAGACCCAAGGACTCTGCTTGCTTTGTGGAATAATCTATATTCTCCTGCTGCCCATTGTATTTTGACAAGGATTTTAGAGCTGTAAATTGAACCCATGAGGATTTGCTTCTAAGCCATATGTATTCTTTAAAAGTGTTAAGAATTCAATGTGGGAGCCTGGCTAGTAGTCTGTTTCAACTCTGCTATGTATGGCACATTTCTGTCTATAACTTCTCAATTCTTTGGATTCACTGACATTTGGTCCTTTGTTTTTCCTACTGAAAGGAAGTAAATACAAACAATTAGCGGCTCAATCACTCTTGTATGCCATAGTCTTAGGAGATGGATAATTTGCTAACTGGGGGATGCCACTGGATATCCCATGTCCATGAGTGACAGAGGGGATGGCTGTTATTTTTAAATTAGAATTCTGATCTAAAACAATGCAAATTACTCCCTTCTACTCAGACTCCTGTCAGCTTCTCAGATAATGATTATTAGATTCCAGAAATAATCTTAAATTTCATTATGTCCCTTCTGTCCCCATGGTGTGAAATCACCCCTGAGGAATATTTGACTTCAGTTGTCAAAGCAGTTCAGGGACAAATCTGTAAAATCTTAAGCATCCGAACTCAGACCCAGCACAGACTTCTTTGAATTTTTGCTAGGAGATTCTGTCTTCCCCCATTAACTTTTTAGAGAAAACAACTTTTACACTCTGGTACTTAGGGATAGATGACTGAAATGGATGTTTCCATAAAGTTTTTTCTATCTTTTCTCCAGTAACTAAATTTTAAACGGCTATCTCCTGGACAAATAAGCTGAATATTTGAAAGCTGTAAGTCGATAGAGCTATTGCTGCAATCATAATCCTGATTGGGATCTTTCTTCCAAACAAAAATGGCATGATCAAGCAATCTAACAAATGATGTTGATTAGAGTTTGTTACATGCAATGTTCTGCCCGGGATAACCTTAATGAAAAAAGGTGGCATCTTTTACTTATATGTCTATATCATACGGGATACACATTGAAGAGAGATTGTATTGACTCAGATGCTGGTGGAGTCCAGAGGGCTGAGTAGTTGCCAAATATGGGCTGTCAAATCTTAAGAATAACACAATACATCAAACTTGAGTCTACAGAGTCGTTTTTACCATCCTGCTTAGGAAATGAAGTAATATGTAATATCTTCTTGGAAACATATAGAGGAAATGCTACTTTTCAAAGTGTGTTCATCTATATAGATCATATAGACATGGAATGTCTATATGAAATAGAAGAATGACATGAAAGAGATTCTTTAGGATGAAATGATTCTTCAAAGATGCCTTTTCTTCCCTCTTTCCACGCCATGTCAAAAGCAACGTCATGCAAATTATACTTTGTTCTATTCAGTCAAAATGGGCCCAACAGCTTTGATGGTGCCTGTTTTCTAGCTGTTTTCTCAGGTTCTCAGTGCAACTGCTTCCATAGATAGATTCTCCCTTTCAGCTATCTGTTCATTTTGGAATGTGACATGCTCCAGCAAGCCTGTGCAGAAAATTTTGCTTAAAAAAATAAAGGCCAGCGATTTCCTCTAACTTTGCAGAAAAAAGATAAAAACAAAGTGATGTTAAAAGACAGCTCTTTCATTATTGTTTTTAAATAGAATTTATAGTTTATTATTTGTTTGATTGTAGATGCCTCATCTACAAAGACTGCAAAGCCTGCTGAGAAGAAGACCAAGAAGCCTAAGACAACACTTCCCCCTGTGCTGTCAACAGAAAGTAGTAAGTGACAGTGATTTTAATTACTTCCTTCTCACTGGAAACAAAAGACCACTTTGGGATTCTGTGGTCATTCCCTTCTGTTTGCAAATATAGTATTAGAAGCTTGGTCTGTTCCTTTAACCCTTGCACATCAGGCATGTGAAATGCATTTTTGCTTTGTGAGGATTTGAAGTAAGAGCTGAAACTATGAGTTCAAACCTAGACCACTCAGTTCTCAGTTTTCCATAATGATACAATAAACTTATGATACAGATTTCTTTTTGGCTGCCTCCCAAAGAGCTCAGAAATTCTTAAGTGGTTTGCCTGAAGTCATGTTGTATCCAGTGTAGACAATATATTGTCTTACCATTGATAGGTATCTTTACTGAAACATCTTGTAGCATGATTTTTTTTGTTAGAAAGTCCTAATACCACTTTTGCTTTTGAAATGTTCATATCTCAGGTGTAAATGTGAGTTCCTAAAAAGATACAAAGACAGAGTTCTAATGAAAACATGAAATATTTAATCCAGCTGTCCCCCAGGCCTCCTCAAAAAAAAAAAAAAAAGGCTGATAATCTGATTTTCCAACATGGAACATTTTCAGCTGAAAATTGATTGACGATCACAGGTAATGACTGTGCTTCTGGAATTGTTGTGTTACATAGAGCTATGCCCTGGGATATGGCTGTTTCTTAATTGCTTGCTGAGCATTATGACTTTTCCCTTCTAGTGGTCGCTTAGGAGTGTAGGAAGGCTCACATTGACATGTTCCAAGTCTGTACCTGAGTTTAAAATGCTATAAATTATAGGAATTAAGAACAAGCATTTTTTTCATAGACATTAAAGAAAGTTTAAAGGCATCTGGTGCCCAGGACCACGTCCAGGCAGCTTTCAAAGCTCTGCAAGAAGCAGACTCCACAACCTCTCTGGGCAACCTGTGCCAATACTCTGTCACCCACACAGCACAGAAGTGCTTCCTGATGGTCAGAGGGTACCTGTTGTTTTTCAGTTTGTGCCCATTGCCTCTTGTCCTGTCCCTGGGCACCACTGAAAAGAGCCTGGCTCCATCTTCTTTGCACCTTCTCTTTAGGGTCTCCCTTATAGACATCAATACAATCTCAATCAGCCATTCCTTTCAGTTTCCTCTCAACCTTCCAACTGGGAGAAAGTGTGAGTAGGAATTAAATCTAAATATGTGGATATATGACCTGATCCACATCTTAGTAGAATCATTGCTTGTCTTTCTGTTGATTTTGGTGGAAATTGGATATACAGAGTAAAAGATTTTGGTGGAAATTGGATATACGGAGTAAAACAGAAGCTTGTAGTTCTGGATTCAATTACTGGGAAACAAAGGTTGAAATAATGGTGACTGCTTTTCTTAAGAATTCCCTTTTTTCAAAATGCCTTTAGAACACCTGTCCTGTTGCACTGAAAATATCAAGGAAACCAGAGAGAATGTTGGCCTTTGCAAGAGTTTTTAGAAAACTTAAAAAAAAAAAAAAAAAAAAAAAAAAAAAAAACCATATTTAATTTTAAAAGGATTTGGTTGACTGTGGAAGACTGTGGCCATTTATCTGCCTGAAATGAACATTGTTTGTTGGTGGCAAAATACACAAAACAGATCCAGTAGGCTTCATATTTTCAGTATGAACTGAAATCCCTTTCACATGTAGAGAATTTTAAGTTCCTTATCTGAAAGAGAATGAGCTTGACAATTCAGGTATTTTTACATCTTTACTTTACCATTTATCTCCAAAAGAAGGTAAAATAAGAAGTCTCAATCTGATAAGCAGATACATTTTTACAAAGTTCTCTTCTAGGCTTTGTTGCCATGTCAACTCACCAGCAGTCCTAATGGCAGCTAAAGTGTAAGGAATGACATGGAAGAAATGGAGGGAAAAAAGTCCTAATAATGCCACTGAATAAATTCTGTATTTTAAACAGCAATCTCAGTTCCAACCTTCCCACCTGTTTCTTCAAATAGATATTGGAGAACTAAAGAAATTATGCAGTCAAGATTAAATAGACTGGGAATGTTTAGTTTTAAAAGACATTACTGAAAAGGAATATGATAAAATCTATAAAATGGTGAACAGCACCAATCTCTAGTGCTGAGCATGGGAATGAGCAAGAAATGCCATTTCTTCTTGAATTCAGAAATAGCAAGCCATTAGATTCTGGGTACATTTCACAATTTTGTATATGATTTGCTTTATTTACTCTTCCTGGGTTTGTTGGACTGAATTCTATGAAGTCACAACAGTACATGCTGTATGGGTTATAAAAGCTATATATTCTTGTCTTTTTAAGAAATACTTCTTAGGAAACATATTCCATATTGTCTCTTTTCTGTAAGAGTCAACTGTCATGGTGAGCAGCTGTGTCAACGTTTTCTCCCTTAAGATAAATTATAAGAGGTCCCAAGATTTTTGCCCCAGTAGAAACCTTCAGGAAATCTTACAGAAAGTAATTAATTTTTTGTTCCAGAAAGCAAAGACCAGTATGCTTCTCTTTCTGAAGGAGAATGAATGTTATTGGCGTATTAATCTGTAGAATTTTTTTCATTATCAGAATAATTGTTGCCCTATTGACTGTACTATTCTAGAAAGAAACTGGAATCCAACAATTGCTACTGGAAAAAGAATTGGCTTTAATGCTTTAGAAAATAACTGTCCTAAGTCTAAGCATTGGATCAAAGTGTTTGTAGAGACATGCCCACTGTTTTTTGAAGAGCTGATTCAAAGCACTGCTTTCAGTAAATATTAAGGGTTGGCTACCATCACTTTTCATAATCAGTGGTATGAAAACCTAACAGGAAATACTGGATTCTGTCATCTGAGTAATACACTTGTTAAACCTGCTGTTCTCCTACCCAAACCACATGCATTGAAGGATGACCCCAGCACACACTTTCCTTGCACAAGCATAAATTCTTCTGATGAGTTAAAAATAAAGTTACCTCAAAGAAAGTAACTTCTTCCACACACCTCCAAATAGAGGGGCCTAAGATATTAGCAGCATTTGGTATCTTGCTGATATAAATCTTTTATATCAGCCTCTGTACAAAATCTGTTTGCTTTCATGCCAAACACATTGTTGGTTAAGTAATAATGCATTCTCCTGCTGACAGTTGTTAATAAGATGTCGCCACTGACACTGTCCAGATCGAATCCTCTGGAAGGCTGCACTGCTATCTACCAGATCTGATTTCTCAGCACTGACGGTACTTGAATTCAGGCTGAGCAGTGGCATCTCTGGAAAAGAGTGTCATAAATATAAATATGTCAGTCAGGACTCCTTATCATACTACATATTCATTGTCATGGTGTTCGGGACAGGGACGGATTGAATTCTAAGCATTTTAATTACCCTGGAAAAATTATGAGTCAGCAGCCAAGTGATTAGCACACAGTTCTGTTATCTCCTCTTCAATAAACAATCTTGTCAGAGAACTCAGATCTGCAAGCACTGTTTTAAGAAAATGCCACATTATAAAATTAAGCTTGATGAATTTTTGGTTGATTTTCGTTCTAGCAATATAATATGAAAGGTGGCATGCAGGAATACAAAACGTTTCAAAATTTTACTGTCATGTCAGGCGGTTTTCTCCTCAGTATAAACCTTGCCTCTTTCTAAGAGAAGAACAGAGTTGCTAAGAAAGTAGCTAATCAGGTCAGAGATGTTCTCTTAATTGCAGAAATAAGACAAAACTATGTAGCAGATGCGGTATGGCAACTGTGCTGCTGCTGCCTTCTTTGTTCCCTAGAACAGTCTGAGGTGCTTTTAGGGCTCAATGAGGCTACTCAAACCATTTCTCTCAGCCCCATTCATTTATCAGAAGGTCCAGAGTGCTCCACTCCTGGCTTTTGCAAGAACCAAGATGTTTTCTGCACAGTGCGTGCAAAGTATCTAGATCCCTACTTAGTGTGTTGGATTAATATGAGTTTCATGGCCAGGGAAGTCTCTGACCAAACATTTCCAAGGGAAAAGAAATCAATCTCTTTTTCTAAGAGAAGCTGAAACCTCCTTTCATATTGTATGTAATGAAAATTGCTGCAAGCTGTTATTAAGACCTAGATATAATTTCTCTGAAAGTCTGAATGAGAGGTGGTGAATGCACTCCTCAGAGTTGGGATCCAAGGGTGAATAACTGTGGCACAAGTCCTTACAACAAAACTACCTGAAATAGCAATGCAGTGGTAACCATGAAGTTTGGTTGCCTCCCTAGATAAAAAGAGAATTTACTAACTGTACTTGTGAAGAGAGCAATACAGAAACACTGATTTGTTGCCTAGATCACCTCCATGGTCCAGCACCTTCAGCTAGTGCCCAGTACACACTGTGAATCTCTGCCAGGTTACTTTGCAGTTCACACCTGACCGGCATTTTCTGAGTTAATATTGGCACAGGACAATATTTTCCATGTTTTTTTCATACAGTCTATCCTACATAGCTGTATGTTGACAGAAGAAGACAGACATGTTTACTGACTGTCTCATGCAGAGAAAAATGAGTGTAGATGTTGCGACATAGCCTTCAACTGAAAAGGTGCCATACACTATCAACTCTCAGTTAAGCTATTGACAAGAAAGTGCAGATCTGTGGCCTGTAATAGAAGCACTGAGTGAAGTTTTTTTTCTGAATGAGGAGCCTACTAATTAAGCTAATTAAACATTGGCTTAATTAACATGGAAAAGCACAGAACACCTAGATTTTCCCACTGAAATCATCTGGAGCTCCTAAACGTCCAAATGACCCGACGGTCTTTTTTCCTTCCTAACAGACTGAATAGCATACTAGTGACCTAGTTTAGACTACATTTTAGCATCTAATTCTAAACGTTCTTGCAGGACATAAGAAATACAAAAATTTAATCTATATTCATGAAATGAACATTGTCTTCCTCCCGTCAAAACTTTTTGTGGAATTCACAGACTTTGATTGTAAGCCCTTTTTGATGCTCTATCCCTTCTGTGCTACTCAGACTTTGTTTCATTGCACAAAATGCTCAAGCGCTGTGCTGAGAAACTGCGATGGAATTGTTTCTTCTTCTAGCTGAGCTGTTTTAAATACTGGGTTACTTTCCGTGTACTATTCTGCATTGCTGAAGCACTGAGCGTGCTAGCTCTCTCTTGACTGGAATGCAAGAGTGAATATTTCTTGGATTTTTTTTTCTCATGGAGGAGGCTGGATTTTTTTTTTCAATTAGAGGACAATCTCCACATGGTTTAGAAACTAAATATGGGATGTTGCAACAAAATGTCAATTGTTTTTAATGAGAAAAATAAAAGCAATTAAAAACTGTTTTGAAACATGCAAACTGAAAAAAATGACTTGTATGGCATTTAGTTTTCTAATTTCCTCATGTCATCAAACTTAATCAGAGTTGTTCACTATTTTATTATATTAAACTAATAAAATTTTATTTGGGAACAGAATGAGGAATTTGCTTCTTTAGAAGCTGTCAAGTGAAACCTTTCAAGCTTTCAAACCTTGAAGTTTTCAGGCTACTGATTCTGGTACATTGTCACTATTGGTTTTCTCTGTAGTGATTAGAATAGGTTATTGAATGTATGAATAAATTGGTAAGTAATGATGTTTTGTGCTTTAGTACAATTTTAGACATCATCTTTCTCTTATCTCAGCTTATCTGGGCTAAGTAGTACTCGTAACAGGTTTTTGTACCAGCAAGGAAGTCTGTGGCAGAAGCAAGGATAGAACGGAATAAGTCGCTGCCTTAACTGTGAGACCAAAGTTTTTATTCTTTTGTACTTCTGAGTCTCAGAGACTTCATGCTTTCTAGCATCAGAAGTGGGTAGTGGAGATTTACAGAAAACCATCACCTTTGGTATCATTCTCTGATGTGTGTCCCTAGGGTCAGAAGGAGGTTACACTGCGATTCTTTTACATATGGGAGACAGACCTCATAGTGTCAGAGCACACACATGTGAAGCATTCACGTGAGATGGGGAAGACAGAATAGAGACTTGATTTTGAGTTTTTAATCTCTTGTGTGTATATATATATATGTATATACACTCACTAGATACTGTGAGATCTAACATGTTACACACATGGCTTCTTTTTTCAGTTCCTCTTAAAGGAAACCCTCAAAAACCAATTTAGTCTTCCCCAGAAGATGAGATATTGAGAAGTTTTGCATGACTGGAAAATGGTTTCCTATGTACCTGTATTATCAGAACACGACAGTAGCCCTCGTCCTACCTTGAACTAAAATAAGGCTATTGCACAATAAGACAGAAGCAGAGAAATGTCTTGCTCCTTATGTTTAACAGAGCTAGGTATTCACTGTGCTTGTTTACTAGCTGAAATCCATCACTACAGAAGACATGCACATAACTTTAGACATGTCCCTAAAGGAAAACAGTAGGAACTATGGACTGGTTGGAAATGCTATCTTGAGTACTGATGTTTTCTCAGACTGTAACAGAATTCTCCTTCATGCTTTATGAAAGCAAGTTGTGCAGAAAGCCATTTCAGGGGAGGGCTATGCCTATTTTTAGTAAAATTCCAAAAAAGGAAAACAAAAAAGAAAGACAGAGGCTTCTGAACATATCTGCTCTCATGAATTCAACATCAGGGCAAAGAACTTCACAACCAAATGTCCCACAGCTATCAGCCTGTATGGAATCTTTCCCTTTTTTAGTGTATGTGCCCCCAGACACAAGCTCTCTAAGAGGCAAACCTGCCTATAAAGTTATGTAAATACCAGCCTTGTGATGTTTACATTAAGTCTTTTCTAGAAGGCAGATTCATTTAAGGAAGGAATATTGTGTCCTTTTTTTTCCAGGCTTGTTTTCAGCCTCAGCCTGTTTCAATGTAAATATCAGAAGAGACAAATTCTCTCTTTTTTTTTTTTAAAAAAGAAAAAGCAGCAGAAGCAGACTTGTACTAACATTTCCAAGAGGCTCAAATATTTTAATGAAAACAATCATTTGACCTCGTCAACTTTGATTAATCTTATTAGATTTTTTCACTGTCTCCAGCAGCTTTTGAAACAAAAGCTGTTTTCAAAAAGATGCATGAGATGAGCTCAGATTCTTAAGGACGGTATGAGAACAGTAGAGTGTACATCATCAGCCAAGAAAGTCAGCTTCAAGGATGCACAAGACATATCCTTCAACCCTTCCATGCTGCCCCTGCCTTGCATTTCTGCTCATGCTATTTGTGTCTGCAAAACAGGATATTCAGCCAGACCTTCCAGCAACCCTTTGCAGTCTGCATGGTTTGATGAAGTCCAGCGACAGTCTGTATATCCTCAGTTAAGTGAATGTAATGTCCTGAGTGGTAAAAACTAAAAATTAAACAAAAATCTTGTATTTACATAAAAAAAGCAGTACCCTAGCTGAATGATGGGCTTGTGTTCATCATTTTGCTGCTGTGGAAATCTTCACTGAGGTGGGAGTCTTTTATAACGTCTTAAACATAGCCCTTATTTTTTTCCAGGGCTAAGAGGGACAACATACATTTATTCCATTTATAGGATAAATGTAATACCTGGTAGTTCATTATAAATCCTTGGCTATATAGAAACATTATTCTTTAATAGTGATGGATTGAATGGCACTGACTGTAGCTGTAAATGAACAAACTATGTCATTGAGGTCCCTTCCGTGATGAACTGAGAGTGACTGACAGCAGACAGGGAAAGCGAGAGAGATATCTGAGTATATATAGACATCCGTCCTGTGTATGTGTTGTGCAAAGGCAGCGAATGACAGTGTCAGCCAAGTGAAAAAGAATTCTTGAGAGATTAAGAGTCAAAGTGAAACATGAAAATCTGGAGAATGAATTGATTCCACCAACACCTTGCCTGTTAACCAAGATACTGCACCAAATCCAAAACATAGGCCAAGAGGGAACAACTAAGTGAAAATCATGCTGGATTAAGGAATTTGTTTTTCCTCCTACTTGCATGCGGTGTTAGTTCTGAAAAATGGCTATAGCATCTGCAACCCAAGGTGGCATCTGACAAATGGTGCTTTTCCCTCATCACTGGTATTCTTTGTTCACATCAGTCCTAATCAAATGTGGAAGTAATCAAATTCATGATATTGCTTTAACTACTATTAAAAGTCATTGCAACACTGTGTTAAGTTACTAAATCACATACCTGAGTTAGTTTACATGGAATTATGGATCTAATCCATAACTAATGGCTTGCTTTCATTAATGGGGATGTTTAACAGCAGATAATAGGCCAGATTCTACAGCCCTTCCAAGAGGCACCTGACCACAGAAGTAATTTCATCCCCATAACTGTGATTACAGCCTGAAATAAATGAGAGTTTTAGCTCAGGTTGTGGCCAGGCAATGACAAACAGGAGAGCTGCTTAGAAAATACCACTTGTCACTTTTGTTCATAGAACCTGGACAGGAAAAAGGAGCTGGAAATATATTTGCTGTCACTGTGGCAGCCAGGGAACATGTCAGTTGATGGCTCAAAAAGTAATGAGTCTCTTTAGTGAGCAATAGTGCTCTTTGAAGGCCTCTACTTAAAAAAAGAGTTAAGCCCACGTGGAAGATGTGGTCCTGTTATACTACAATAAAATCTACACAAGTTCTTACCAAAACCTTTCACTAGTTCTGTTGAATTGTCATTAAAGAAAGGCCTCTGTGAGAGACATCCAGCTCTTCTTTTTTGACTCAGCCATAAGTACTACAAGGATATCCTACCTCTCCATTATTGTATTTCTGATTTGAACAAAATCCATAAAGACAGCATATAAAAGCTAAGCGTACTTAGAGAGTGATTCTGTGAAATAGAATAGTTAATAAGAAGAAAGTGACAACAACTTCTGTGTTCAGTGTGTAGTGAAACATTCCCCAGAATGAACTGGATAAACACTGGTGTTGATGGTTAAACCATTACTTTTTTATTAAAGCATTTCGTCTTTTAAAAACCTATAGCACACTGGTTGCGACTCTAAAAATTAAATCAGAGTCTTCACTCGGCTGCCTGTTGCTTGTGCTATAATGTTAGATTCCCGTGGTGGATGCACATCTCATGGCTCCCTGTTCTCAGGGCATCAGGTGACATGTTGCCTGGATGTCATGCACAGCGTGTAGTTTGCTAGTAGCAAAGGAGGTTAAAATAAAAATCTCTGTTGGTTTGGTGGGTGGGTTGTGGGGTTTTGTTTGTTTCTGGGTTGTTTTTTTTTTTCCTGCTCAATGTCTTCTGACCTTGAAACATCTTAAACAATGAAGCAAGTCAGAGCTTTTAAGACTGTTATGGCTATCACTATGCACGCATGTAGATGCTGCCAGATATTCAAAAGCAGATACTGCCTCCACTGCAGAAAATAACATCTTAATAGCCAGACTACTTCAATTGAGTGCCTACCTGAGCACAAGAAAATAAGAAATGTCCTTTCAGAGCACAGTCCATCCTCTGACAAGGATGCTCAGGACAGTGGAGAAAAAGAGAGCACTCTACAAAGAATGATTTTTTCCACTTCTGGAATTCAGTGGTTTGAAGGCATCCGTTGTGTTTCATTTAGTGGCCAGCATTAGACATAACTCCTTTGAATTTGCCCTTTTGAACTTATGTTTTTGCCTGCAAAACATTTATTGTCTGAGAACCTAACTTACGTATGCTACATTTAAAAGCACTTCAGTTTCTTTATATCTGCTCCCTTGTAATCTGAGTTGCCCCTAGTTCCTTTTTTCTGACAAATAGTAAATAGTCATTTTCTACCTACTTGTCTTCTCAATTGTTTATCTACTTACCATTTGTAGAACATTGTCTTCTTAATATGGAGGTGCCTAGGCATCAAATATCAGGGCATATGTTTTGATGTCATGACCCTTTCTTTGTGAATATTAACAAAAGTTGTCCCTGCTTAAGGACGAGGATGTGGCAGAAGGGTGATTTGAGTATTTACTGCCTGTGTGTGTCTGCTTCTTTGCTAGCTCACGAGTAGCATAAGAAGTAGCATGTCGTGTTCACTGTGTCATTTTAACTGAGCTCATTCAGCATTGATTATGCAGGAAATTTGAGCAGAAATTCAGTGTGAGGTGGATCTTGGAGTGGTGTTTTCACCTCAGTTAAACTGCTGTAAGAAGTGGAGTATGATGGAGAATGGGATGTGTGTAGCAGATTTATATGGCTTTTTTAAACTTTGTAGTTTCAACAGAATACTCTGAGGATCATTCTGAATAATTAGTTTTCTAAAAGTATCTTCATTTCTTTTGTTTAATATGCTGCAAGAACATACCAGATTTCCAAGTACCAACAAAGCATCACTATGAATGTAAGCTTTGCAGTTAAGCTACTACCTTCCAAAACTCAAAACTTTGACTTAACATTTTGGTGCTTTATTATTATTATTAGGCGAAGCAACAGTGAAGAAGAAACCAGCTCCAAAGACTCCTCCAAAAGCAGGTAATGATCTGCATGTATCATCCTATGGGAATCAATAATAAACTGTTACGGTTTTAAAGAACAGGCAACGCATTTCTATGTACAGCATTGTAACTCCAGCCCTTTTGGATATCCACAACACAGCTTAGCCTCCAGTTAAAGGGTTTTTTCTATGTATCACAGAATGCCACATCTGCCTAAGTACATACTACCAAGAAGCAGGTAAATCATACATTTCCTCTTAACTGGCATTATGGTAACCTGTTTGTGTGTTTGTATTCTACTAGGCAAAGCTATCTATATTTAAAGCTACCTAGAATGTTTATTTTTAAAAAACTTCCTTCAGTGTCCTAAAGCTTTGTCAAACTTTTTAGCTGTTCAAGCTGTTTTTTCTGGCAGATATGTGCCTCAGCCCAATTTCCTTCAGATCCTTTCAAAACAACAACAAAAACCCTTTTCTAAGACCAAGACTAGGGAAAATAAACTGCCTTGATTTACTTAGGTTGAAAAGGGAAATAAAGCAGTTTTTTCATGCCCACTAGCCTTGTGCTTTGGACAAGGATGTTACATATGGCAGTGAGGTAATTCCTGGTGTTAGGGAATGCCTTTTATTGTTTCTGTCAAAATGCCCTCGAATCTGCCATCCCGCACCCAAGACTATTTTTTACTGTGCTGCTTCTGGAGACCATCTGAACAGGTTTTACCCTGGTGTTCTCAAGGCTGTGATACTTCTGGTGTCTGTCCCTAGCAGCTGCCAGGGGTCTGTCACAATCAACATCACAGCTGAGAGTCAGGACATCGCACTGATTGAAAACGAGAGGTTCTGCCATCTATTGGTACCCATGTGGTGGCAAATACCCAACTCAGACATGAAGGAACACGAGTGGGACTGCAAGATTTAGAGGAAGCACAGTAATATGCAAACAAAAGGATCTATCATTGCTCATAGGAAAATTGAGTCTAATGAAGAAAAAGGTTGATTTCCTTCCCTGCCTGCCTAATATATGTCCCACATGATGCTTACCCGGCCACTGTGGACAGAATATTCAAAAGCTGCTGAATTTTAGAGTTTCTAAATGCTGTTGATGACATTACGAAGCAAGTTTGCAGACACCCTCAGCATATGCAAACTGAGATGAAGTTAGCTGGGGCCTTCCTTCAGAAATGCAAAATGAAAAAGAATCCTACAGCGCAAAATTTTGTGAACTGTTTATTTGGAATTGATGGTAGATTTTAACAGTTTGAACTTCAGATTTCTGCGCCTTGGCCTTGCATGAGCAAACTTCTGAAACAACTTACAGTGTTGTTTCATTGTAAGCAACAGGCAAGTGCCAATCTGTATTTCAAATGTGGCTCTGGAACTGTTGAGCTGAGAAATGAACGTGTTGTGAATTTTAAGAAAAATAGAAAGTATAGTAGCCTAAAGGGATAATTTTTTAAATTTTATTTTATCAGCTACTCCCCCTCAGATTACTCAGTTCCCAGAAGACAGAAAAGTCCGTGCTGGTGAATCAGTGGAATTGTTTGCCAAGGTGGTAGGAACAGCACCCATAACTTGCACCTGGATGAAATTCCGTAAACAGGTAAATTGTTTTCGAATAAATTGTTTTCTGGTCTGCTTTAAAAATGGTAAAAAATAAAAAATAGAGCTGGACAGGAGCTCCAACAACCCATCTTGTCCACTTCCCTTCTCTAGGAACTGGCAGTGTCCATTTCATTCCTGCCAGATGTTTTCCTCACTGCTGCTGAAAACGTTACAATGATGGGCATTTCACAACCTTCACAGACAACCTATTGCAGTGCTTTAATATCCAGCGTGTTAGAATTTTTTTTCCTAATGCCAAACGTAAATCTCTCTTGCTACAGTTTAAACCCCTTTGCCTGCTCTATCTCCTATAAAAAATGACTGTTTCTTTGAGAAAAGCCTTGGACCATGTAATTAAAGTATAGGTGGTGCAAAGAATATAGTATCTGAAAGGCATTTGTCACAGGAAACATTTTTCTCCTTTAGAAACAACATTTTCTTCGTTGAAGTTTGGTCTAAAGCTATGGCAGAGGGGCAAAATGCCATGTTAAAATCTTGAATAAAATGTCTTAAAACACAAATGTCACCCTGCAAGGCAAATCAGCAATTGTGCTTCCCTCATCCCCTGGGTTTAAAGTTCCTTCTAATTGAATTACTTTCTTCAAAATATATTGCATGTGTCCATAAAAGTAGTTTATAAAAAGTTTCTTTAATGAGTAATTAAAACATTTTAAACCAAATAACCTGATATGCAAGCACTGTGTTATGATAGAGAAAATACAAATATGTACTGTAGCTGCTATTGTGTTTATTTTATTCTGAACTCATTATGCACTCCATCGAACATAAACAAAAACAGCTCCTCCTACAAGGAAATTGAGACTCTAAATCCAGATGGGTCAGCATTAAATTGAAAGAGTTCAAAACAGTCTACTAGTCCAAAGGCTTCATCTTTGCTAACCCTAAATAACCTCTTACTTTAGGGGAAAGAGTATAGTGTAGGTTTCTTGTTTTGGTCCATTTTTTCCGGAACATCTGAACTTCCTTAAACTTCTTTAGTTTAGAGATTGGAAATAAAAAAGTGGTCTGCCTATTTCCACAAAAACAGACCTCGGAAGTGACATATAGTTCCCTGTTTTGCTGAGTTCTGTCTTGGCACAAGGGTAAAATGTGCCCCCCATAAGTCAATTTCTGGTATATGCACAATTCTGAGTTCATCGTTGAATATAACAATCCTATCTACATAGATTTCAAGGTCATTTTTCTATAAAAATCTAAGTGATGACAGAGACTACCATTTCATAATACCTATATCAGATTCATAATCTGTGATTTTTTTCATTTCTAAAATGACAGTAAAAATAATCGTCTTTGTAACTTCTTTTATTATTTACTGTGAGACAATCTAAAGATTTGCAAAATTGTACATTAGGATGAGATTTTTTGTTAGGTATGTCAGGATAGCAAGGGAATGGTATAGAGCAGAAAAATCTTCAGAAAGGTTAAGAAGCAGTGTGGGAGGATAAGTAAGGGCAGCAGTCTTTCACTTTTTCAATTAAATGCGGAACCAGTTACTATGTATTATGTTGCATAATTATTTTGTTTTCTTTTTCACATATGCTTGATCACACCTTGTATTTTTTCCTAGATTTCTTCCTCTTCTGTAAATGCAGATGATTTTAACTCTGTTCCGTTTCCAGTTCTAAAAGTGAAAATCTCCCCAGTGTTGTCTATGATCTTCCTGGGGACTATTTGTAGTAGTTTTTTAGCAAAGCCAGTGAGTGGTGAGTTCTGATATAAGCCCTTCCACTGTATACTGCAGGAAGCAGAAGGGATTAATCCTCTCTGTGCTCTGCCCTCACATTCTCTCAGGTCCAAGAGAGCCACAGTGGCCTCCCACAGGTATACTCTGGACAAATATCTTTGCTGAAAGAGAGAGAATGTCACCATGTTATGATCCACATAATTGTACATGATGGCAATCTAGTGGAGTGATGCTGGAACCATACTCAGCTAGAACACTGAGAAAGTTTCTGAAAGCTTCTTCTGTTAGCAGAGTAATAAAATCCATTGTTTTTCCTTGCCAGTTCTTGGAGATTCTTAACTACAACCAGTGATTCTCTTTTGGGAACACAGAAGTCAGGCTTCCTGTTCTCCACTCCCATTGCAATGGGTCCATAATGCATATCCAGTTCTCCTAGACTGTTTTTTTATTACTCTTACTCTTTAATGAAGCAAACCATACAAACCAGTGTAGAGTCTCGGAACAAAGTACATGGGGAAAAAAACAACTTTCAGAGTAATTTAAACTGTAATCTTACATAATCCCATTTAATAACCTTCTATTCCACTTATTGTAGGAGCCGCTTTCATAGTTTACTTTTGGGCATATAGCAGTTTGCATGTTCCATCTCAGCTGAGGAGAAAGCAGGGCAAGCCCTTGCTCTTAGCCTTGTAATTTCTTATTCTGTGAATATATGTGACAAAATAAGCCAAACTAAATAGCCTTCGTTTTTAATGAAATTCTGAGAATAGTTGGAAGAGTCACTTATCTAACAAGGAAGTGGTGGGAGGAAGAAGGGCATTGACATTATGTTGTCTGTTTCTTAAGAACACAGTGTACAACTTCTATAATTGCCATGTAGCATTATGAGCTTTTAAAATAATCTTTCATGTCTCAAGTTAATACTGATTAGAATCTAAGTCTCCTTGGCCATTTATGCTATGATAGCTTTGTTTCAATTAAAAGCTAGATTGTAATATGCCAATGGTATTTAGCTGAGATTTCAGCTTTTGGCTCTTCAGAAAACAAAAATTACTTAGGAAGGCTAATTCTGCAGTTTGTACTTCTCTCTGCACAGCTGTACCATTACATCTCCATTTCAGGCAACAACATCTTCAATTGCTAAAAACTATGAGACTGTTACCCTGATTTATGTGAAAGTACAGAATAAGGCTGGTGGAGACAAGACGGTGAAAGTCACAGCTATGGATGATTTACACATTTGGTCTCTGAACGAGAATGGAAAATGAATTAGGATGATTAGAGCTAAACCCTTGTGCCACTGTGGTTGCTGTGAGATACGTGAGACCAAACTGTTCTCTTGCCAGTTACAGAGCACGCACTTTAAGCCTGTTAAAGGGGTGGTAGAAAGAGAAACCCCTTTTCCTTAGAGGAGTCCCACAAGCCCCAAGGCTTCTTGTTTCTGTTGCAGTAATGGAGCTGTTTTAATATTCCACTGTGTTTCTAGGTGACTTGTGTTGATTACATTACCAGCTGAACATACTCACTGCTATGATAGAGTTATCTGCAGATGACCATCATTATCCTAATCTCGTGTTGTAATTTGAGTTCTTTCAGGTACAGGGATAAAGAAATTTCAGGATTTCAGAAAATTCATTTCAGAAATTTCAAGAATTCAGAAATTTCAAGAACTTTCATTTCAAGAAATTTCAGAATTTTTGGGGATAAAGGTCTTTTTTTTTTTCCTTTTGAACTTGGCAGATTCAAGAAAATGAGTACATCAAAATAGAGAATGCTGAAAACAGCAGCAAGCTTACAATATCATCGACAAAGCAGGAACACTGTGGATGTTACACACTAGTTGTAGAGAACAAACTCGGCAGCAGACAAGCACAAGTCAACCTTACAGTTGTTGGTGAGTCCATAATAATGATTTAGACTTATTCTCTAATCACTTTGCATTTGCTTTACAATATATAAGACGATATGCAAAAAATAAAAATCATTGCTAAGTAAAGAAGACTGACGCATAAAAATGGTTCTTTAAAAGTCATCTAGACTGGAATGTGGCTTTGTAATAACCATTATCATAGAATCATAGAACGGTTCAGGTTGGAAGGGACCTTAGAGATCATCTTGTTCCAACCCCCCTGCCACGGGCAAGGACACCTCCCACTAGACCAGGTTGCCCAAAGCCCCATCCAGCCTGGCTTTGAATACTTCCAGGGAGGGAGCATCCACAACTTCTCTGGGCAACCTGTTCCAGTGTCTCACCACCCTCACAGTGAAGAATTTCCTCCTTATATCTAGTCTAAATCTACCCTCTTCCAGTTTATAATCATTACCCCTTGTCCTGTCATTACCTGTCCTTGTAAAAAGCCCCTCCCCAGCTTTCCTGTAGGCCCCTTCAGGTACTGGAAGGCTGCTATCAGGTCCCCCCGCAGCCTCCTCCAGGCTGAAGCGTCCTAACTCTCTCAGCCTGTCCTCGTAGGGGAGGTGCTCCAGCCCTCTAATCATCTTTGTGGCCCTCCTCTGGACCCGCTCCAACAGCTTCACATCCTTCTTGTAAAGCAACTTCAGTGGGGTCATACTGTGTAAAAAATTGCTAATTATAGGAGGAGGTACAAAATAGACCAGACTTTAAAAAACACAAGAAAAAAACCCAGCTAATGTCTCCATTTTTGGTTACATATGACTGTAGTCCATCTTCTCCCATCTAACATTTGTAGCATCCAGATGTTTGCTAGATTGCAAATTCTAAAACTGCCAGTTCAGGAATGACTGAGATGGCTTCTTTTAGACTGTAAATTTGAAAACATGGAGAAGGAAGGTTGTATCCTTGTAACTGAAATTCCTACCTTTGTCTACTTGTTTTATAGCAGCAGAAAGCAGTGGATAGAGGCAGTCTGTTCTGAATATAAAGCCTTTTATATTTGAATATTTATAAGACACATGTATTATTAACTATATATGTAAACTATGGAAGAATTAGAGCATCTTAAAGTCTCAGAAAGCCTTGTCATACCACAGCTTCAGTGCATCAAGTTTGTTACAACAGACTTTGGACAGCTGCAGACAGTTTTAAACTGGCAGATAGTTTCAGTGTGTTTGTAAATATAAGTGCTAGTCTAATAGCAAGTCAAATTCTAATCAAATAGCAAGCCTTCATCCTGTCATACAGTCATAACTGCATTGGCTCTGCTGCCTTCAAAGACTGTGGGTTAAGATTGTGAGTAAGTAAACCAATGTGTGCATAATGCCAAAGGTGAAAATCTGACTCCAATGAAATCCACGGCAAAGCACCATTAACCCAAGTTGGACTGGAAATTCATTCCAGCAATCCAGTGGACAGCATGCAAAGTTTAATGGATAGAATTGCACTTTCAATTATGATAACCACTACAAAAAAAGTGAATGTCTTCAGTTGCACACTGTTGTGTATATCGTCAACACAGGCCTCCTGATTTTTTAATTTCTTTTGCCTGATCTCTGGCACTAGTTGCAGTTAAAAAATGACAATAAATGAACATAAATAGATGCCAGCAACATGCCATAGAACAGAAGAATAGGAGAGAATAGAGTAATCATTATCATAGATAAATCATATCACTGCTTCCAACAGTATGTTGTACATGTCTTCAAATAACCATTGTATACATTGTTCTGGCTACAGCTTTTGTGACCAAAGTCCCAGCACAACTGACTAGCAGCCAGAGATATGGCAGGAGACCGTTTGCTCTTTACATTTTCCTTTTTATTACTCCTTTCTGGGCAGCTGCTGCAGGCTGTGCTGTATGTCAGAGGTTACCGGGCAAGGTTAACTTTTTTTTTCAGCTGAACCGGCTGACAGTTCCTATGATCTTGTCATTATGTGAATCTTGCCTCATCATTATATAAGTCGCTGTTTTATATCCATTGGAGTTAATTGGTTTGAAAGTCTTTGTGTTCTATAACCTTATAAAGCTACATTTCAGCATCCTGCTTTGCTTTTCCATAAGTGAGAAATGTGCCAGAGAACAGTGGGATTCACAGAAATGCTTTTGGGAGAGTTGAGTGAAGAATCCTTACAATGTGTTGGAGTTTGCCATGTGTTTTGGCTGATGACAAGCAGTCTGTTCCAACTGAAAAGAATAAATTCCCTCTTGTAAAGTTGCCAAACTCTTCAGTGAGACGTCTCACTGATGTCAGCATGGCCAAAAGCATGACAAGGCCTCAGGATTCCTTGTTTTCTCCATGTGCATTTAAGGCCAGATTCTTCCATCCGGGTACCCAAAACTGTGGGAAAAGGGTGCAAAAATGTTTTCCTTCTATAGAGTGAGTTTGAATCTCACTAAGATAAAATTCTTCACTGTTTTCACTTTGAAAGATCGGAAGGTGCTGCCTTTTCTCCAAAGCTCTAGTCAGAACAGGGAAGCTGTACATAGTATGCAAGGCGTGAGAACTCGTAGAATACCAAAGCTCATCCTTAGTCCTAAATTCTCACCTGTCCATTCTCTCTGCTCTGTCTAAAGTACTAGGAAGAAACTTGCCCTCACTCCCACATTCATAATGAGTTTGTGGAGAAAGCACCAGTGCTAAAGACCAGCTCTGTTTGCCTCAGCTATTTATAAAAAGGCTCTAAACTCTGGGAGCTGCCTCCCTGTCAGTGCACCAGTAAAATGCACATCTGTGTGTACGCTCTGGGCACAAAACACCACTGACTGACCACAGTCTACGACTCAGACGTGAATATACTGAGGGAAACTACAAATGCAGAGCATCTGTTCTCTGGAGGAGTGTGTCTGAGCTGACCTAACGCTGTTTCTCAAAGAGCGTGCTAACAAGTTCTGTTTTGAGTTTTAGCAAGTCAAAGACATTTGTTAAAATATACCATGAAATAAATAAGGAAATAAAGAAGTGTTTCTTTAATTATTACTTACAACCATGTGGGTTAAAAAGCCTTCATGCTAATCTTGGTTTTACATTTTTGGTTATCAAAGACTTCTCTTCACAAAAAAAATACGTTACTGTTTTACCTGCCACGAGAGGACAAAGGACAGCTTATCTGCCAGGATTCAAATCAGAAATAATCCTGCTCTGTTTTAAACCCTGAGCCCTAGACCATAAACAATAGCTGGGTATGTTTTTCATAACTGATTTTTAGTAATGATTTTAGAAAAAAAGAAATCTTCCCTGCATTCCTTTGGATTTGTCTCCTAAAGTCTTAAATTTAGCTGCTGATACTCAGACTTCAGCTGCAAGCTTAGCTGATCTGAGCAGGGATTCTGACACTCGAAGAGTTTGAGGAGTGTACACTTTGACTTACTTTGGGCCATGGGAAAAGAAGCACTTGAAAGAATCCCAGCTTTATTCTAAGGATTTCTTTTCCTTTGCAATTGTAATGAATATCTATGAGCTCATGGATCATACCAGTTGTCCATTAAACTCAGCCTCCAGTGTAAGCTGCTTGCAATCCACACGACAGATGTACAAATTGCTTATTAAGTTAGAGGAGACCCAGGTTAATTGATTGGCAGTGTGGTGTGATGATGAGTACACAGGACTGAGCCACAGGGACAGAGTCTTGAGCTTATTATTGATTCAGTGTGTGACTTTGTGCCTGTATAAGCACCAATAATAGGGGAAGACCTGTAGTGGAAGACGTCCAGGTTGCTCTGAAGGAACAGACTGTTCCCAAAATGCCCATGTTGAGTTCTTCTCTATTGTTAAGAACAGCTCTCTCAAATAAGCAAGTTCATTAGCTGAATAATCTCTCTAGGGAGATTTTTGCAACATGTTTCTGCTCCAAATCAGGCTGATGTGGGACTGAGCTAATGATTCACAGCAGACGCTGTATCAGATTAAAGTGGACTTTTGTTGCCAAATCTATACTGAATGAGCCAGTGATGAGCCGAGTGTAAGACAGGACTGATTTAGGAAAGGCAGAGCCCGCACTCTGCAGTGATAGCAGGGAATATTCATTCCTTTCATGCCATTTATTGGCTGTATATGGGTAAATATATCAAACTGCTGTTTCTGGACATTTTAGCTATGTGACAGGAATGTCTCAGTCTGCAACCACTTTTGAAAAGAACTTGGACTTCATACTAGCTAAAGCTGGATACTATGACAAAGAGTCAAAAGAATAAGAGTATTTAACAGTGAGAATTTGGCAAGGGGAATAAGTGGTCTATTCAGCAGCTATGCCTCAAACTTCTTTCATGATTTTGGGCAAACTGCTTAATGTTTCCATGCCTAGTATTCAGGAGTATTCTGATGGTCAGTGCCCGGTGAACACTTCTGATGTCAGTGAAGTTGTTTCATACAGAAGTACAAGCACATGCACAGCCTACCTGGGGGCTGAATTTGGTCAACTTCGTCCTTTAATTCCTTTGAATTTGTATTGCTTCTGGTGTAGTATTGTATAAAAATTACAATGGTGATCAGTGAGCTATAAGACAGATAAACGAAAAAAATAAAAAAAAGCAGTATCAGTACACCCTGAAAAGCTCAAGATAACTGTTCTGGTATGTTTATTATACTAAGCAGTTGTGCACATAAGGTATACTCATGCCTCATAAGTATACTCATACTCATAAATGGCTTAGGCTGGAGGGGACCTCGAAATAAACCGAGTACTTAAGTATGCTTATGTATAAGCATGTTCCATACTGGCATGGTAGTATAATATGAATTCATATCATAGAATCATAGAATGGCTTAGGCTGGAGGGGACCTCAAAGATCATCCAGTTCCAACTCCCTGCTGTGGGCAGGCTGCCACCCACCAGCTCAGACTGCCCAGGAACCCATCCAGCCTGCCCTTAAATGCCTCCAGGGATGGGGCACCCACAGCTCTCTGGGCAGCCTGTTTGTTAATACCTGCTGCTCCGCAAGATGCTATGAATCCGTACTTGAGTTGGGATGGAGAAGTTGCATTCTGTGACAGAACTTACTTCCGTGCCTTTAGCAGCATCTGTGTGAGTGAAGTCTTCCAAGCAAAAATGAGAAAATTAACCTGAGAATTAGCTTGAGAGTAAGATCAACACTGACTCCAGTAGTCATCGAGTATAATGACTAATGAGCAATTACTAATGGATTATAAGAAGGATTTGGTTCTGGTTCAGCAAGGGACATAGATGCATGCTACACTAGCATTAGTTCTTTGCCCTTAAATCTGTTATAAGGAAATGTAATGGCACAATCAACAATTAATAGTGGCACTATCAGCATTTTCTGAGTGCCTGAGGGATCTGGCTTCGTGCTAGCTGCTCAGGTTAAGTGGATCCAGTAGTGGTCAGAAACAGGAAAAGCACGTGCAGACGTCTGTGCTAGTGAAGCAGAGCAATCTTCTGTAGAAAACAGGGCACCTCCAAAGCACTAACATGACTGCTTCTGAAGCTTTTTTCAGCTTCTTTTGAGGAGTACCAGATTATATCTTGCAGTAGCCCCATGGTTCCCCGTTTATATCTAGGGTCCAAGAATGCAATGAATTTCCTAATATGTGGGTGGGTTTGACCTCTAACCCCCAGCCTTTTAAATTCCTCTGGATTGCTGGAAGATTTTTGTCACCAGTTTTCTGGTTAAAGGGCAACTAGACTGACAGTTAAGGAAGGGACGCCTTATATTGTTGTTGGTTTTATTTCTGTTGTTGGAGTTCAGGAGTGATGTAACTCCCACTGTCAGCATCCCCTCTAATGGAGGCCAAACTGCAGCCACATCAGAACTAAATTACTGCTGCAAGATATATAGAGGACAAACAGCTTACGTTGCCTTACCCATCAGTGCCGGTACACTGATCCAGCTTTATTCTTTGAAGGGCCATCTAGTTTCAATGTCATTTCTGTTAGGAGAAATTCCAGTAGAACTCTCTGCTTAGCTTTTTTTCCCTCATGCTTATCTTCACCTTTTTTTTCTGGTGAAGAAAAGGAAATATCATGGCAATATTTCTCAGACTTCCTGTATTTTACCTGCTGTTTAATGCGAGCAATGTCCTAGTTCCTAAGGAATGATGTGCCATGACTCCAGTTCTGCACACAAACACGGTGTCCCTAGGACCTGAACTCACACTGCACAGGTCTGGGATCAGCTTGCAGTCTCACAGGGGCAAGACCTAAAATTCACCTTGCCTTTCAGTGGGCAGGTATCAGAGCTCTAACTCAACCAGATATCAAACCAGTTGCCTAACATGTAGCACATGAGTAATCCCAATAGCTTGTTGACTCAGGCACAGGAACAGATGGTTTAGAAAATGGGCTCCTGAGAATGCATTATATATTTGTTTGTTCCATTCGGCCCGTGGCAGAAGGAGATGTTCTTGTGCTGAGGGCATGTGCGTAGGAGTGGTGAGCTCTGGTTTCATTCCCAGCTCCATTCTCCTGTGTGTCCTTGGGCAAGGTCATTCCACTCTTGCCTGCCTCAGTTACCCCACAGACAAAGCGGGAAGAACAACACAAAGCAGTGCTGCAGGCCTTCCATGTTCATGAGCTATTTTATCCACAGGTCTCAAAAATGCAGTGCTTATAGAGTGGCTTTATGCAGAGCTGTGGAGGAGGCCAGCACAAGTCTGCTGTGTGTATTAAAGGGGGGGGAGGAATTTCAAACTCTGCCAGAGCTGCAGGTGTGGTAGTCCCTGAGCTAAGGGACCTTGTCCATGTGGCCCTTGGCACCCACTGGGGAGGCTGCTTCATCTGGAGAAAACTTCTGTTAATTCTGTCTTCCCTGGTGTTGTTTCGTGGGAGGACACAGGCAGTCTTTCCTACTTTATGTTAAACCTACGGCACAGGAGCATCCAGAAGGGTCTTACTGGGGGGTACAGGGTGTAAAGGGATAACAGCCTCTCTACTTACAGCGCTTCTCTCCCTTGGAAAAAAAAAAGCTGCAGGGCATAGTTTTCCAAGCACAGCAGAGAGGTCTGCTGTGACCCCAAGCCCTGTCAGCAATAACGCAGAGTTCGGTTATGGCCTTTTATGGTTTCGCTTTTCTCCTGCTGATGAATTTCAAATGAAGGCTTTGCCAGTGCTGTCGGCATGGACAGTGTTCAACTGGCTTTTGCAGCATATTAAATACCTTCTCTGGCTAAACAGCTTGTGGAATGGAATTAAATTGTTTCTTTCTGCCTGTTCTTTATCTGGCAGGCAAATATCACAACAGCTAATAATAGTATTTTACAGTAATATGATAACTGGATTTAGAAAGAAACCAAACCAATTTTGAAAACAGATGAAGAAAACTACTTTAGAGACGCTGTCTCTCTTGGTAAAAGAACAATATCTCTTTTGGGGGCTGTGGTTATACTGTTCTCTGTTTTCAGAGGCTTTCTACTGCAACAGCACTGCTGCTTAAAAGACCTCAGAGCCCTGCAAGCTGTTAATGTGCAGCAAGCCCCTGGGGCCCTGGCTCGGGCTGACCCCCACATCAAGAAGCAATCGCCGTTTCCCTGTGCTCTGAGTTAGATAAGGAGAATGCTGCCTTTTTTGGTCTCCAGGAATGGTGCTTATGTCCTGCAGACTATAAACTGAGCAGTGCTGAGAAGGCAGTGAGAGGTGGATAGCATGCTTTCAAATTAGGTGAGCAACCGATATGAGCTGGGGTTTGCCACCTATGCAGGAAGAGAGAAACTTCCATATCAGAGGGAATTGGGTTTATAGACCACTGAAAAAGGCAAGGACCTTGAGTCAAATTTGGTTCATGAACAAATATTGCGCATGCATATGTTTTAAGCTTCTCAGAGTGTACGTATAAAAAATAATTAAAGGTTATTCCAGGGTGTATATCCAATCCTGTTTACCAAAGTATTTCTGAGAATCTGTCTGAGGAAGGAGTGCAGCTGAATCCAATTTGGGAGCAAATAAGAAGTGCTCATTTCGATCCCAGTATGGTCTTAAATGTGGCTTATACATTTCATGCGAGGCCAGCTCGTGACTTTACCATCTGTCCTGAGGAAAGCATGCCACAGAAAATACAGTGGAATCTGACCTCCTTGCCTGCCCCTCCTTGCTCTGGGGTAGTGGTAATTTATGTCTCCCTTTGCTGGGAAGTAGCTTCTTTTCTAATCTGTGCCTCGTGTCTGGAGCACAGAGGGAGGAAAGCAGCCAATCACTCTTTCACATCACCTCCACTCTCCTCTTACTCCCCTGCGCACAGAGTACAGCACACAGGAGCTGCTACTGCTGCTTTCCCTGTGCTGTTCGTGCCAGAGGCTTTATGCTGTCTCCATGCAGCTGTGCAGAATAGTCCCCAGGGCAGGCTGGAGGCCAAGTTAGCTGATTGTCCATCTCCTTTGCTTGCAGCTGGGCTTTGTGAGCCCGCTCAAGACAACCCTATCGGTATTCCTAAGGAGGTTACCTAGGGAGCTTTATCCTTGGGACCCACTTAACGTTTAGCTGCCCAACCTCCAACTTACCTTGTTAGTTTTTGCAGTTATACTGTTAGGCAAACAAGGTGATCGTGCATCCTAGCGTAAGTACTGTCTGCTACAGAGGGAGGTGGAGTTTTTAGGATTCTGACCAAGTTCAACAGGACTGTGTGGATACAGCCAACTTGGTGTTATATTCATGTTGCACATTGGCCAAGACTGGAGTGCCCCTGGTTTTGCATAGATCAGACATCTGATGGTGGGCATACACATTTTCTTTTGCTATATATAATAGTAAAGCTGAAGTTAGATACTGATGTTTTAAATGAATTGCTCCCCTACCAATATATTCCTACGGCAATGTTCACAAGGAGTAATGTACTATGTATTCACTTCCTTCTTGATCACATTTTGGCTTGAAGCTATGGTTTGGTACTGACCAGCAAGGGCAAAATTGTGGTCCAATGAAGCCCATGTAAAATTCTTGCAATATAATTCTAAGTGTGATGTATGTGAGTGTAAAAGACTGCTCATGACACATAAATGAAATATCGAAGATGAGCAGCCCAAGGACACAAATGGTATGCTAAACACTAAAACAGAAGGACAAAATTGAGAACTGCGCTGGACTTCCGCACCCCGCCTCAACCCACTGGATATTTTTATTGGAAGCAGTTAATTGTGCTGATAGATATTTCATATTCCAGAAGGGAATGCAGTTTGGCAAAATGTCCCAGCTTTCAATACAGACAGATGAATAAAGGGTAACCTTTAAAATCCCCAGTGAACAAACTACTGAGAAACAAAACAGACACATGGAGAGACCGTCTGCAAATTCTCTGAATGTGCAGAGCTGTGGAATACCGTCCAGTCTGATATAAAATAATTTTTAAGCATGTTAAAATGGTGTATATATACATCTGTCATATTTAGAAAGAGCAAAGATTAGGTTGGCTTTCTTGTTTATCATCTTCCATAGCAGCTACTACCCCAGTATGTATACATTAAGCAGATCTGCAAGCAGCGGCACATGGTAGACTTCAAATAAAGACTGCATCTTTCTGGCTTGAGCAAATCTAGCCAGGGTTGCAGGTTCACTGATTTTCTTACTGGAAACAGCTATGTCCCCTTGGTCATGAGTGTTTTCTCCCTAGTGCTCACATCCCTAACCCTTGCTTTTGTAAACTATGCTGGCCAAATGGGTTGCCATTATCCAGGTGAGTCACAGAAAGAGAGATCACCAAGATAACTGGGCCTTAGGCAGCTGATAAGTGTGCCCAGAGTTTCATTTGGAAATAGCAGTGTGTTGAAAGTCAGCAAAGGGATAGTATTTTCATGTCTTGCACAGGCAGCAGGCTGCTGGGCTCTGCAAAGACACGTGTGTTCCTTCCTCCTTCACTGTAGAATTCAGTGTAGAGCTCTAGTCAGAAGCTATCAAATGTATGGATCTCTGTAACCTAGTCTCTCGTAAATGAGCGCTTAGTTATTAGAGCAAGCTACTTTTTTTTTCTTCTTTAAAATAAAGCCATATTGCCTGCATTTAGATGTGTACATGGCAGATGTCTTAGAATCTGCACTACTTTGACAAATCCGAACAGAAGCCTCTGGAGTGATAGTCTGCAGACTTAGCTTTTCCATCAAAGTATTTTCCCCTTGCTATCAGCAAGTGCTCTGTTCTGCTCAGATTTAGGATAAGGCAGCTGTTACTTATCCAAGTTCTTATATCTGCGCCCTGAGATGGTGCAGTGATGATTCTATAGGAGGACAATAAGACATACAGCCAAATATTCTTCTTCTCAACAGCATTTGAAGAGGACATAGGCAATATTGTTCCCTATGAGGTCTCTGTGGATAATAATTTGCAGTGACAAGAAGCTGGCTGTCTGCCGTTTGACTGAAAGCATGAGGTCCACATGTGCCATGCAAGCAGTTCTCCGGAGCCTGCTGCAGCATTGCACGGGGGTGGTGAAATTGCGATAATACGAGCATTGAACTCTCACTTCTTGCTGCTCCAAGGAGGCTGGGGCAGGACTGCTCCAGGGAGGAGAGCTGCTGCTCTTCAGGCATCGGGGGACTGAGATTCTGTCCTTATCTTTGCTACAATCTTTCTTTCTAATCTTGGACCTCCTTCTAATCAGTTAACCTCTCTGTTATTCAGTTCACAATATCTGAACTATAAATTTATGCTTGTTAGTAGTCCCTTATATTTTGCCAGAGAGTGAGGCCAGTAAAACGTGACAATTAAGTGTGGCAATAAGCCATTCCAGAGGTTAAGGACATCCTGTCTCTCTTTTGTTTAACAAACAACGTACAGTACCAATGACTCCTAGTGGAGTTTTAAGTGTTGCCAAAATTAATGCAGATAACCCCTGCTCTGGCAATCACTCTCTTCCACCCAGGCATTCTCATGTTGAAGGCATCCACAAACCCTTGGTGCCCATCTCTCTTCCTACTTCCCAATCCTTTCCCTCATACTTCAAAGTTCTATTTATACATCTCCTAATATATTTAAGTTGTGGGAGTAGGTGGACATTCATTTGACAACTGGCTGCAGATGACTTTTTCAGGGAAATCATTCGTCTATGGAACTCTGTAGAAAAAGCATGGCCCTGTTCCAGACAGCAAAATGATGTTTAAATGTCTTGATCAGATTAGATTATCCTACTTTCCCTCTGTGAGTAAATCCACAGCAGAGGAGAGGTCTCTCTGTCCAAGAGCTACAGGCATGCTTATGGCAAACTGTGACCACTTCTGTCTGCTCAGTGATTTTCCTGAGAATGATAATTTCAATATGGAGAGATCACTGATATAGTCCACCACAGTAAGGTTTTGGTCAAAGTCCACAGCAGTTTTCACCAGGATTTTGATGTTTTTATGCTGAGAAAGAGGCGGTATTTTTTGGCTTGTTTGGCAGCTCTGCCTTTCTTAAGAAAAAAGTGATGATGTCCATTGGCAGTTTTAACCAGCAAAAGGGGACTGGATTTTATTGGTCAACGTCCACTGCAACCACTGTTTGTAGCATATCACACTTTCTATCTTTATATTTTTATCTTCTGTCATTTGACCCCATCCTGTGATTTTTCATTCAGCCTTTGGCCACTAGTTCACCCAGATCAACGTTATCATTATTTTGCAGGTTTTGCTGGACAACTTCTGAGAGGGTTTTCCCACGGAAGATATTTTGTTCCCTTTAAGTCTTTCAAAGTGCTTAACTTGTGTAATTCTTATTTTTAATTGGTTATTTTTTTGGAAGTTAGCATTTTTCTGTCTTAGGCAAAAATTCATTTCAATAACTCATTAATGATTAAACTTAATGTTGAAAAAGCCATGTAACTTCAAATTTTTGTATTGTCAGATGCCTGCACAGTTGGTTGCTCATCTGCACACCAGGTTCTAGTGACACTGGCTCTACCCATGCAAATAAGGACTGTAGGAGCAAGCCTCCAACTTAGGAAAAGCAGCCTGAAGTTTCTATGTTCCACCTTCCCAACAATTTCCAAAATGTTCATGATCCAAAAATCTATTTAAATGTTGTATTCTAAGTTGAATTCCTTTCTAACAAAAAGTGCACTAGGCTTCCAAAACCTGTGCATAGGCAGAGAAGTTCAATAAATCACTGGCAGACAAAGCCATCACCCTTCAAGATCTGTGTGGGAGATTTGATTTCAGTACTTGCTGGCATATCTGTGACTACGTTTAGTCTCAATAGTTCCTGTAATGATAGCTGTGAAGGGTGTTAGGCTTCAGCAAGGCTTAGCAAGATGCCCAGGGACTGAACAGCCCGTGCTGAGGCCCAAGTAGCATTGGCATCTATGTTCAGGTATATCTGCCTGTGCTGCAGTTGTTTTCTTACTCTGGGACAAACCTCTGAAGCAGAATAATGGCGTGGAAGGAAAAGGGCTGTTAGCTAAAGCCAGTAATGCCCTAACAGAAGTCCTGCCTCCTACGCTCATGGTTGCGTCTAACATGCTTTGTGTGTATGTTTTTCCAGATAAGCCAGACCCACCTGCTGGAACACCCTGTGCTTCAGACATACGGAGTTCCTCCCTCACTCTTTCATGGTATGGCTCCTCTTACGATGGTGGAAGCGCAGTGCAGTCCTACACTGTGGAGATCTGGAACTCAGTGGATAACAAATGGACAGACCTCACTACCTGCCGCAGCACGTCTTTCAATGTGCAGGACCTGCAGGCCGACCGGGAGTACAAGTTCCGCGTGCGAGCTGCTAATGTGTATGGCATCAGTGAGCCCAGTCAAGAATCTGAGCTGGTAAAAGTTGGAGAGAAACAAGGTTAGTTTTTAAGAGAACGCATCTTAAATTCAGTCAAACCATGTAATGGCAGTTCCCCAGTCGGGTCAGGCAGCTTTACACACTCCTTCACATGTGCTCCTGTGCAATGAATGCTCATGCAGGCTGTAAGTGTGCTGAAGTCCCTTCATACGCTTCTTGTGAGTGTCTGTGCAAATGTTTTGCATGCATCCATTGAGGAAACTTGGCTTCAAGAATCCCGAAATCATGCCTTGTGAAAGCAACCACTAACTTGACTTCTGGATTGCTTTGTGGACACTGCCTGACAAACTTCTGCAGTTCAGTGCACAGGCAAAGGGAGATAAAACCTTTCACACAGGAGCTACCCATTCAGACCTTGCCCAGCTGGAAAATGGTTTTTGGTGGCTTACCTGAAAATACTGGGGGATTCATTACAGTTTGTACTGGACACAACATGGAAAAACAAGACAAAAAGTGCTATCTCAAATTTGCTTTTTCAGAATTTGCTTTTGGAAAAAGCAAACTTGCCGGCTGCTAGCCAAGCACATAATACGCAGCAGGAATTAAGTCTCTCGTACCTCAGTGTGGTTCCTGTGCTTCAGATCCCAGCACGGTAGAGCACCTCATTCCTGTTGCTCCTAATACTCTTGATCTTGTGAATTCAATACTTGAATCCTGCTTAGTATGTTGAGTTTGCAGCATTGTACGGATGCTAAAAATATTTTTTTAGGTCTTTTAATTTCATTTACACATGCATGTAAAAACATTGTTCAGTATCTTTTGACTCTTATTGTTTGCTTAACATCTTCTCAAAGGGCTGATGGGAAGAGCTGGTGCATTTTAGAAATAATCCTGAAATTCATACAGATGTTTTAAACACAAAAAAAATCAACATTATTTTTGAAAAAATAGATACTGAGTATAGATTTCTGCGCACATCCACATCTACCTACTGTGCAAGGATCACATTTGTACTCCTACTACACTGAAAATCTCAGAGCTGGGACATCAAAATGATGGTTATTTCCATATTTCCTGTCTTTGAGGAGTGGGCTGTGTGCTGTATCTCTGCCTCTTTACTTGTGTATGCAATACTTTTGAGTTTTGTGTCTCACATAATCCTTGAGATGATATTTTTCATTGTCACAGCAAGATAAAATGATAGCAAAGTGGTGGAGCAGCAAAAAGCTCTGTAAGCCCCTCAGTATACACTTCTAAACAAAAAGAAATAATGTTCCTCTTCAAGTGCTGACGTGGATACATTCTGAGAAATTACTTTCCTCTATTTTAAAGATTTAGAATCTGATGTAAATTGAGATGCAACTTCTTTTCAAAGGGGGAAAATACCATAAAGAGAAGCAATAAAATTGGAAGAAAGCTAGGTAGTATTGGCTCTTCGTAATAAAATTCCCTGTGTTTGAATGTCCTCCTTCTTTAGTTGCAGGACAAACACCTTCTAGAGTTGGGGACCTGGCTTTTCCCTTAATTTGTTTTTCCTAGAGTAAGCTATACTTGTACTGGACCAAAGAAAACAAGCTGTTTTCCTTTTTTAAGACTGATATTTTTCCTACATAGAATTAATGCAAAGAGCCTATAAAGCATACACACCATTGTGATATGTACTTTTAATAGGAAAAAGGTTTCTTTGGGTGAGGAGAAAATGCATTTTGTTTGCAGGAGGGTGGATTGTCTTTCTGCTCTCAGTTTCAGAGCATCTTGATATCTGTTGTTGATGCTGCAGTTAGTGTGAAGAAAGGGCAAGTCATACAGGGTGTGATTTTTCAAGTGCATAAGTATAGCTGGTGCTTTAATTAGAGGCAGTGAAAAATGCATGTGCTCAGCAGCTCTGAAAGTCAGGACATTAAACTGACATCTATGTAAACGCTTAGCTGAGTAACAAGGGATTTTCCATTACTGCCAGAAAGAGTGATTACTGGTTTTCACACTGAGGTGGCCAGTACATATCAGCAATCTCAACAAAATCCTAGTGAAGAAATGCATGGGAATCTTTTCACAGTTAATTTCAAGAAAGCAGCTTTAAAAAAAATTTAAAGACATGTTTTAACATTTTTTTGCCATGTTTGAGGAAAACTCGGTACCATTGACTCACTTCTGAGAAAGATTTTAGCCCAGCTACTCAGAGCTTATCGAGCTCAGATATATTCCATTTATTTAATTTAGGGTTCCACTGGTGGACCAAAATGTTTCCAGTTCATGTCTTCAATGCAATGTCACTGCAGAGCAGGGAGCTGACTTTGTCTGTCTAATAGCTATTTGGCAGACGCTAGGAGCTGGCAGCATGGTTGGGATCACCTCCCTTATGCAGCCCTTAAAAGGGGAGGAAAATGTGATGTGCTCTCTGCAAGTGTGGTTTCTAGCTGAGGAAGATCTGAGGACAGCTACCCCTGCATAGGGAGGGCTCACTTCCCTCCCTGCTCTTCTGGTAAATGACTGCAAAGCAGCCAGTCTGTGCTGGGACATACAAGGGCTGCAAACTGCAGAAAGAGAGGAGGGCTTTAGTAACAGATCATATTCACTTGATTGGCTTTGCTGCCAAAATACAGATGCTGTGTTATGCGTTGGATAGGGGATGCCCACATCAGACCAGTTATCTGTGTTCCCTTCACCCTTTTTTTCTGTTATTTTGTTGTCAGCTACTGCACTTAACTCTATACTCTGAAGCCTGTAATGGCATCCAGAGTACCACATTAATGTTTCATAACATAATTTGGTTGGCACTGTGGGGATAAATCACATGGTTAGGCTTGCACTCTCCAATGACAAAGTGCAGCTTAGTTAGCTACAGGGAGAGTTGCTCAGGTTGCTGTGGAACTGCCTTTGCAGTTGCTCGAATTACTGGTCATAGCCACAGGTCTTAGGAGCAAGGCCAAGCAGAGGGAGTAATATATAACAACGCCCCAGCTACAGCCCCTTTGCCTCATTCCTGCAGGCAACATAGGGAATAACACAAAAACCGGTGCTACTGACAGTTCAAGTGCATGAGAATTAAAATCAGGACACTCAGGGCAGCTTTCATGCTGTGTCATGTCACTGGGCTTGCTAACATCTTTGCCTGCCTTTGGGAACTGCAGAACTGAGCCTCCATTTGGACATTGTTGGTTTCAAAGTTCAGCCATGCTCAGGGAGGGGCACGCTCTCCAAATTTGCTGGTCATCTTGAGTCTGAAAAATGTGTCTGGATGCTTTGCAGGAAATCACTTCATGTATAAGCGTGCTTCACTCTTGGTTTTGCAATCACAAAACTGCTTTTAAAAGCCAGAAGAGGATTTGTCATTGAACCAGAAGTGTAGCTATTGATTTTAATATCTTTAATTTATTTTCTATTTCACTAAGGCATTCCTAAAGCAATTTATTAGGTGACATTGAATTGATTCAGTATGCTCATGTTTCTAGTAGGGAGGTAAAATAGCCAAGCACTGCAAAACACATGAGCTTTATCTACCAAGAAACAGTGACCAGATTCTGACTATGCAGCTAATGGAAATGAAGAAGTGGTGAAGAGATTTTTATCATGAAGTTAATGCACAAATTCCCTGACTGGTTTTGCTTCTTAGCCATAGCATCTACTAGTTACCCATGTTATTGTGAATAATTTGGCAGTTATTTTGTAAGTACCATATCCTATTTAATGAGTTATTCATTCTTTATTTTCTTCATAGAAGAACTTAAAGAGGAGGAAGCGGAGCTATCTGATGATGGTAAGAATTTCATATTTTAATCAGAACAAATGTAAAACTGTGTTTTTATTTCATGTTTTATGGAGGTTTTAATCATGGTCCTTAATCCTTATTTGCAGAAGGGAAAGAAACAGAGATCAACTATCGGACAGTTACTATCAACACTGAACAAAAAGTTTCAGATGTCTATAATATTGAAGAAAGACTGGGATCGTAAGTACTTTATTGTGCTTTTACAGACGCGTTGTTTTCCAGACTACCAGGCAATTATAAAGATCAAGTGCACTCACTCTGACAGTGTCTTGCACTCTTAGCATTCCATCTGGGCTCCTCTGGTGCTGTAAAATAGATTCTAATGTATGTTGGCCTCCAATCCATAAAGATCCTTTATTCCCACTCATTGATATTTTTAAATAGGCATAACTTGCATTTCTGGCAAGGAAAATGGAGCCCACAAATGAATAAAATGAGAGGATTCATTCATTGTTCAGTGCTCTAAAGGCTACCTGAAAAAAGAGGAGCACACTGTGCGCTTGCATTTCCATTATATCCATTAGTGGTAACAAGATTATCCTGCCCACAGGCTAGAATCTCTGTTGGCAGCAGTCATAATCCCAAGAGCATTAATAGAATTGCCCAGTGAAGGTCAGTGATTAGCCTGGCTGTGTTTCTCAGAGCCCAAACCCGTGGTTATGTGAATTGCATGCCATGATAATCTTTGAGCAATTTATGCTGCCGGTGGTGCTGGAGGCCAGGGATCATGTATGCCTCTCTTAACAGATCTGTCACTTCTACTTGATAAGCATAGCACAGAGGTGCAATTGTACACGTACAGGAAAGTGATTAAAAGTACTCAAGACTCTTGCATTCAGATTCTGATTAAACCTACACCCTGAAATTTCATCTCATGCCTGAGATATTTCTTCTCTGCTGCCCCTACTGAGGTGTATGACCTTAGAAAAAGATGTGCAGAAAAGCTTGAGTCACGTGACTGAAAGCCTGGTAGGCATCTATTTTTTGAACCTTCTTGTATAAAAGATGCTAATTGTATAATTGGGATCTCTTTAAATATGGTGCTCAGCAAAATTTCTTGCAGGTTAGTCTTCATAACATCAGTACTTGATATGACAATATTTTTATTTCAGACAAATATGGTTGCACTGGAATACTTAGTAAAATGTTGCTAGTCATGGTGGACCACACATTGCAAAAACATTTTATGGAAATAGTTATATGTTTTCAGGGGGAAATTTGGACAAGTCTTTAGGCTTGTTGAAAAGAAGACTGGAAAAGTGTGGGCAGGAAAATTTTTCAAAGCATATTCTGCTAAGGAGAAGGAAAACATAAGGGATGAAATCAGCATCATGAACTGTCTACATCATCCAAAACTCGTGCAATGTGTAGATGCCTTTGAAGAAAAAGCCAACATCGTGATGGTCTTGGAAATGTAAGTATAAAGCGGATCGCGCTAACGAAGCCAATGAAGTTGAAAATAATTCTGTGTACAAAAGTAGCAACCTACCTAGAGACAAGTGACCATCAAAAGCGGGTTTTCACACCTTGGAAGTTCTGATCATTTATCCAAATTGCTTAAACTGTGTAAGTAACTGTGTTGTCTCTCTTTAGAATCAGTGAAGATGCATTGCAGTCTTTAATTTGTTTGTTTGTTTTTAACCTGGCATGCATGGTGCTTTTCTGCAGCTCACTCTTCTATTGCCAACTTGGGAGAAGACAGAAGAAATATTATCTGTAATTTGATCTTGCATTTAGAACCACAACGTGCTTAAGAAGTAGAAAAAATACTTTTTTCTTTAGGCAGTTCTAAACAGGTATTGAAGAAGCTTGTGTCAGATTTCACCTAAACAGCGAGCAATTGTCTCTTGCAAAGAACTGAATGTTGGCGCGTAACAGACTGTACAGGGAAAAGATGTGCTTGAGAAGCAAATCTCAAAGCTGTATTCTAACAAAATAGTTGAATTTCTGTGACAAATTTACCAGAAAAATGTATAGTACCCAAGAGGCATTGGGAGTGCTTTAGCTTTCATCAAAGGCAATATCCAGTTTTGATGTTTTTAAGAGACCTTAAGGGATTGTCTGATGTCTGATAAGTCTGATGTGGTTTTCCAGCAACAACTTAAATACTCTGATTGTAAAACATTTATTTGCAATAACAGAGTGCCATCTAAAAATCTTCACAGGTAAGCACAGTGCTGTAAAGCATCTCAATGGCTGGGACTTAGGGATGTGAAGACAGTAGATACTTTTTTTTCTTCAGTAAAAGGGAAAGCTGAGAACATGTACATGCACCAGAATTCATTGTAAGAAAAGAATCTGCACAGTGTGGAGTGGAAAACAATGGTCAGATTTCAGACACGCTAAGAATGAGCGTGCGCGACCAACGTGATGTTTGCATCATGCGTAACGCACCTGCTCAGTGTGAATCCCATGCTTGTGGCAGTAGCAGCTGGAAAGAAAATGAAATCCTGATCTGTGCTGATGTGTTTTCCCAAAAAGTTACATCAGCCACTGTGCTGCTTCCATGGCTGCACACTCATGTGCTGTCTGCTGCAAGAAGGAGAAGCGGGTTTTTTGCTGGCTGGGACTACTGAACAAGATATAAATTGTTGGAAGCAAAAGAGACTTTATCTATCTTTTGCTTTCTTGGCACTTGCCTAGATTATGTGCAAGCTGCTATTGCCCTGGCGTATTTCAGAGACTGAACCTTGGTACTTATGTGCAAGACGGTGCTTTTATTTTTAGATTCAGAAGTTGAACAAACTGATGACAGTAAGAGAAGGGAGCCCTACTTAGATTGGAACTGGGATCTGGCAGAACTAATGGAAAACAAGGAAATGTATGAAGAGGTTTGAACAGCATATGGCTTTACACTTCATTAGCTCCCCTCTGCCAACACAAGGGGGTTATTTGAAAAAAATAAATACAAAACCAAACCAATTTAAGGCAGTTTTGCTAACCAGTCTAATTAAGATGTGATTTTTAGTTTGAGGTGGCTACAGCAGCTTTTGAAGCCCCCACACAGAAATTTCCACAGTGTTAAGAGCCACGGGAGGAGGAGGCCCTAAAGGAGCATGCAGGCGGGCAGCAGCGGCCAGCCCCTGCCCTGCAGCAGCTGTGGGCAGTGAGGAGCTGTGACACCTTCATGTCAGATGGTGCAGCGGCCTCTGCACTGCCACGTTACCCAGGTGACACAGTCACAGCACGGCAACTGCACCTGCGCTGTTCAGAGACCCATGGATGGATCATTTCTGCTTCAGCTATTCAGCTTTAATGCTTCTTCACATAGCAAAAAAATTGTGGGAAATTATTCTTCTGGTATTCATCCAGAATTTTTCATTTTAATTTTATTCCAATGTCTTTCTGACAAACTTCTAAACTCTGCCCAGTAATTCCTCTCTGTTTTGATATTTGTCACGCCACTATTTGATAAGCTTTGATTTTATATTTATAATAAGTGTAGATTTCTTTTGACCATTCATTTTAAATCAAACATTATAGCAGTTGAAATCAATCAATGTGCTTTTCCCTGAAAGCCATCCTCTCCACCATTTGTTGGAAGTCAGGGGCAAATCTCAGGCACTTCCTTTTCAGATATAAAAAAGTACCTGTTCCAAAATAAGTATCTCAGTGGAAAAAGGACATAAAAAGCCACTAGCATGTGGTGCACAGCATTCAGCGCCGGGAGCTAAGTGCCTTCACGATGCGTACTTCAGGTAGTCAGTTCATTTTGACATAGATGATAATAACTGTATTGAAAATTAAGATTATTAAAGCAAAATTCCAGCCATAAGCTTTGTTTGTCTCCATTTCTTTGGTGTGATTTAAGTTGGCACAAATGAGTGAGGTTTTGTCATTGTTTCAAAGGGAGATTTATGAAAATTTAGTGACTATTTGCCTGGGCAGCTCCAGTGTAGATTCTTTTCACTGTTCCTCCACAACCAAAATCTTACAATAAAATATTTTTAAATTGTGCCTCTATAGAGAAGAATATCTTCCTCACATTGACCTGATCAGACGTTCAGACACTTGGATTCTGATGCAGCTGTGAGTGCTTCTCCTGCTGTGTGTGTGCAGGACCCACTCTGCAGTGGCTCAGTTCAGCTTCCTAACCCACGAAAAATCAAACTGGATTTCACTCAGGATATAAATGGAAAAACATACTTTCTTTACATGCAGTTGAAGTTTAATCTAATGATGTTACCAGAGCGTCTAGATGTTCTACAGCAAAACCAACGTGCCGATGCATTAACAGTAATTCATTTTCAAATACTCTGCTAAAAGTGGTGCTTGAGGCAATGGTGCAATTTCTGAACATTTTTCACTTCAGGAATCTAAAAAATTTGACAGCTTTCTGTTAAAAATAGGTGATCATTACCCATGTTAACAGTCAAAAAGGAATCTATACATTTTAGTGTCAGGACAGTTAACATTTGGAATTACAGAGTGCTCCAGTTATAAGCACTTTGCAAGCAGATGTTTTCATAAACATCTCCATATGGGTTACTCTTACTGAAGTAACAAAACACTTGATCCCAGACTTACCAGAGCTGTTTTTTCAACAGCTATAGCCGTGCTATTGGCTTTGTGTTACCAATGTGCTGTAATCCAATGTAACCCCCGAGTTTGTCAAGCAGATGCTATTTTTTTAATTTCCATACTAATAGGAAACTACGGTAGCATTTCTGATTATATATTTTCTGAAATATTATAGCCAAAGAAACAGCTGTGTCCAGACCTCCAGGTGTTTCAATTTCAGTTCAGGACATGAGGGATATAAGTATGTATCTGACAATTTGCAAACTTTGCAAGGCCACTTTTCATCTGTGTGTTTTCTTTCTGTAACTGAAATCTGCAGTTATATTTGGCAATAAGCATGAATGCTGCAAAATATTTAGCCATATAGAGATAACGGAATGTTTCAATTAGAACAGATTTCTAATAGCAAAGCTGCTCTGCACCACTTACTCCCTTCTGTATGGGGCATTTATCCTCCTATAACAAAGTATTTCCCATCCTTGGATATGAGCAGATGAACCAGTTAAATCAGAATTTAAAAAACAAAAACAAACAAACAAAAAACCCTTGCATTTTGTTTTACTAGATCTAGGTGAAATGTGCCACTTCAACAAACAGTTTGAGATACTTTTTTAACATCTCAAATGAGCATAAAAATGGAATTGACATGCAAGGAGTGTGATGATGGCTTGGCTGAAAATACCAGCACTGAAAGAGTTGTGGGATATATCCTCACCCTGTCATCACTAAGGGGGAAATTCCCGCTGAGCTCACTTGGGTCAGTAATTCACCCTGTGAGCTTTGCATTCCAGTTAACCATACCACTTGAATTCTTCCTTCTTCAGACATTCTTTGGCATCCTCAGTCTCTCTCCTTCCTAAATGCCTTTTTGCTGATGTCTGGAAGTTTTGTCTTGTTTTCTGCAACCCATCCCATACTTTGGGATCATACTCTTCATCCACACTTTTTTCTCCTCCTATCCTATATTGTAGTTCACTTTATTTCTAAATGATATTGTCTGTACTTGTGTAGTAATGGAGCATAGGAGGGTTGGAAGCAGGGAGAAGCACAATTTTGGAGCAGGGGTAGTATTACAGGCAGGTCAGTGGGGTGACAACCACTTTGCACACAATTTAGGGCTTGGTGCAAGTGGCTGAATGCTAGAGGCACGATGTAGCTACCTCCTCGCTGTCTGGGATGATAACATGGATGTTTCACGGTTCTGACCTGGGAAAAAAACTTTAGAATGGAAAATATCCATTGATTTATACAATACACAAGAAGTGATTTTGCTTATGTGATCCTTGTGTCTATGGATAATGCCATGAAAAAATATAGATTGCATCCTGAAGTGACTGCTGTAAGCTTGAATTATTTGGATTTCTGTGAAGGGAACAGTTTGGTTACTCCCATAATGAAAAATAACGAAAATGCTACAGGAGTCCTTTTTTTTTTTTCTGTCTTTCTTAGGGTTTCTGGAGGAGAACTCTTTGAACGAATCATTGATGAAGACTTTGAACTGACAGAGAGAGAATGCATTAAATATATGAGACAGATTTCAGAAGGAGTTGAGTACATCCATAAGCAGGGTATTGTCCACTTGGATTTGAAGCCAGAAAATATTATGTGTGTCAACAAGACTGGTACAAGCATCAAACTCATTGATTTTGGACTTGCAAGAAGATTAGGTAATGACTTTTCTGTCTACTTCTGTGTGACATTGTGAAAAGGGCTGGATAAGCAGTAATTCATATTTACTGTTATATTCTTCCATGTAAAAGAGTAAACAGACATGTTTTGTATAAATAAGTACTGTTTTAGGAAAAAATACAAAAGGAAAAAATAAGACATTCCAGAGAAAAGAGTAGGGCACCGCATCTTCAAGAGGAGTTTGCAGTGAAGTGTTTACAAAGCAGCTGTTTGTTTTGTGGCCAGAGTATACTTGTAGGTTACCTGGTAAAATACATATTAGTACCAACAGTGACAAATTTTTACACTTACTCCAGGAAGCTGTAAAACACCAACTTTCTACCTGTAAGAAATAGAACAACACCTCGATCTGCAGCACATTGTAGTACATGTCAATATGTGAGTAATTATATAAAAAGCCGTGTTTAGGTTGTGCTCAAAAATGATTAACAAAATGGCACTCCTTAAAAATAATGCAATGGAATTGGGGGAAAAATAAATTTGACAGCCTTCTTCCTAAGCTGCAGTTAGCTGCTTCTTATCATTCATTCTGGAGTAAGTACTCCAACATGATCTGCAATTTGAAAGCCGGAGACCTTAGAGCATTCTTCTCTTCAGTGTCACCTCAGCTCTAGAAAGCAGCCTGGTTGTGTTTGTTAATGTTATACAATGCCAAAATCACATACTGGTCTTTTTTAATCTTGTAATTTCACAAGAGAAAAAAAAAAAAAAAAAGATTCCAAGAAGTAAAAGGAGCTAAAAATACTTTATGAACCTGTTACTCCAGGTGAACTGCGATTTGTCACTCATTTGCCATTAATTTGGTTGGGACAATTCACACAAATTGCTGCTCTCTACATGAGGTGGCCCACAGCTAGATCCTTAGTTGTAACCTTGCACTCTTCAATCAGAGTTATATTTAGTACTTATTAAAAAATGGAACAATTACTATTGTAAGAGTAAAGTTTGAAATTACAGCCCTGTTTTTTGTTGCCTACCTACATGCTGCTCATCCTAGTTCTTTTGACACATAAGTCATAGACTACTCCATACCCAAGAACGTAACTTTACTAAAACAAACCAAAAATGGTATGTTGAATAAACACAGGAAACATATCTACTCTTCAGATTTTTAGGTGATGAAACTCCAGAAGGGCATTATTTGAATCTTGGTCACGTGGACACTGCATTCAGAGGCGTAGGTGTTTATTCCATTCATTAAAACAGAGCAGTGCCACTGACGTTCCTTCACCAGCGTGGAGCCCGTGGTTTGCTGGGAGCACAAGCTGGATTTTGTTCTTGTTGAGGAAGCAGAACTGTTAACTTAGTTCCAGTGCTGAGGGCTTTGTTACCAGACTTCATCCCCGGATGTTCCAGCTGCCAGCCTGGAAAACTCTACTTACAATACTGCTGAAGTGAGCAGATTTCATCAACACGAGATATGTGTGTAACCACAGAAGGCCCTTTTATAGAAACATCTTCAGCTACTTTAATAACCTGAAACCACAGTTAAACCCACGTTTGGCAAAAGGAAGATGCTGTTTTCTGTGGTCTGTTCATACCCATTTTCCATTTTTCTGTTAATACAGTGGCATTACTGTATGCTACATGGCTGACCCTAGTTGTTGAGCTGCTATAGCCATGTCACTTGTAGCAAATCTCCCACCTCATATAACTTCTTTTGATGTAGGAGGATGAGAGCTATGGGCACTGAACCTGAGTCCAATTTTACAATACTGTACCTTCATTTGTCTTGCTATGCTACTGTTTCTTGCAAAGTTGCATTGTAGGTGTTGCTGTTTCCCTCCTCAGCCTGCCCTTCTGGACAACTGGGGTGTGTGGCATTACCTTAGGAAAAGTGTCCCGCTGTTCCATGCTCCAAAATCAAAAGCACTGTGTTAATCACTACAATGTTTGTAACATTTTAGCTGACATATTTTTCAAAAGCAGAAAACAATTTTACTATCTCATTTACTCAAAAAGTGCTAAAACCAATTTTCACTAAGTGACCAATTTTGGCAGTTGTCTTACATGATGCACGGACAGCACATTCCTTCACTTGTGTTCCTCCAGGCCTTGTGATTTTGAAACTGACTGTCAAGTTCACTTTGATCTGATAGATGTGGGATGAGGAGCCCTCATACTGTGGCCGTGACCCCGATGCAGCAGATACTGCTCAGCCACGGGACTGCCAAAGGGAACAGTGTCTGATTTTGCATTTCAACTTCTGAGATATATTTGTAATTTCTTTTGCAACCAATGCATGCTACCTGAATATTCCATATTTCTTTCAGTTTTAAATGAAACCAGGAGCAGCTCCTTCTGCTGTCATTTTCTGCAGCTAATTAGTTCTCCTTTACTGTCAGGAAATACCAAAGCTGCAGTGGGATATTTTTCTGACCTTTTTTGGTGTGCTGAGGAACACATGTAGAAAATTGTTCAAGATAAACTTCTTGAGGGGAAGAGAATGGCTTTTGAGTACTGTAAAGATATTTTTATTAATCAGTTGATTATATACAGTGTCAGCAACAGCTTCCAGCCAGCTTGCCGGCTTTGCATCTGAACTAAATGATCTCCAAACACAGAGCCTACTTGTGTACCAAGCTGGTAAACATCTGGGTAAAGAGCTGACATATTATTGCATAGAAACGGCCTTTTTTTTTTTTTTTTTCCATTATACACAGAAGATGCGGCATCAGTTCTTTCACGTTGTATGCTTGCACCCAAACGCCATGTTTTCAAAAAACATTTGTCTGACCTGTGGGCAGCACATTTCATACACCAGCCTTTTGCATACACACTGGTGCATGGTAGTTTACACAGTGCACAGAAAAGCTTCCAAACTTGGATGCGAAAATCCGTGCCCAACATTCGGGTGATTGTGATGAAGCTTTTGGAAAAATAGGCTCTTTGTGACAAATTTTGGTAATTTTTCATAAGGGCAGTTGTAAGAAAAAAATGCAGGTACTGACCTTAGAAAGAAGGCAATGGGGAGAATGGTATCTTGGGCTTCCTGTTGGTGCTTGGAACAGGAAGGGCGCTACGGAGAAGGCATTGGCCTTGTTTTTAGCTAAATGAGTTTATGCTGGATGTTAAGAAAAGAATCTTCCATTTTGATGTAAGAGAACTCCGGTTATGTGAATACAGGGAAGCTGCAGAATATCTTTTGCCTGTGTTTTTTAAAGGCTGGTCTGGCAGGGAGGATCTCAGTGCTGGGGCACTCGCATGGGGGGAACAAGGCAGCTTCCCGGGACTGCCCCCAGGCTCTCTTCTCTGTTTCCGTCTCAGAAATGGCCTGTCTCTGCACAGAGGGGTCTCTGAAAGCAGGGCTAGGGTATGAAAATGAGGTCTGTGCAATTAATTTATTATCATCACATCTGAGCAATGCAAAAAGGGGTTCACAGCATTTAAAATGGGAAACTGGCACAACTGTGGATTAGTTCACTGTAGCAGCACCTAAATTTGCTGCGAGCATGCTGTTTAATCCTTAGGAAAGTTATTAATCCTAAATATCCTTCAATTTTCTTTTTGTAAGTTGGGAATTCATGTAACTTGAAAGAGTACCAGCTTAGCTGTGTGATTACGTTTCACGAAATGGCGAACGAAGCAGCTTTCAGTGGAGGTCACTGTAGATGCATCGTCAGCATTTGGATCAGCATTTATGTCACAAAATGGGGTAATGGGACTTCTGGTCAATAAAAGTGTTCTCCAGTGATTCAGTATTGTGGACAAACAGGTTTTACTGCAGTCTTCTCAAAACTTTGACCTGCCATTTGTTTTGTGGGCTTTTTTCTCAAGCTTTTCTCTTGATTAAAGAGCTGCAAACCTCTGTACGTGCGGTTACCTTAACAGAAGCAGGACTGGAATCTGCTATATCTGTCTTTCTTCCCCTATGTATCTGCTTTGTGTAGATGGTAATCTCTTTGGGAGAGGGATGGTTCCTCTCTCTGTCTTTGCACAGTGCCTAATCTAGATGCTACTCTTGCACAAAAGATAAGCACAATGTAATGGATCTCACTTAAGGCAAGTACTGATTGTTCAAGCACATGGGCAGGCTGGACGTGAGTTTCTCAACCTAAATCCAAGCTTGTTTCAAGTCAGAAACAATTTGTCTCCTGACATTCTTCCACTTTTATAATACAATTTTTTGGGGGAGACTGATTTTTTCTCCCCCAATCCCTAATTTATTCCTTTCAGTTTCCTTCCTGCTTGTGCTTGCTTATTCTTTACTTCTTCTGCCCATCCTATTTAGAATGAGCACCAGTGAAAACGAGCCCAAACTGTGCCATTTCAGTTAAGTGATGTGCAACTCAGTATTGATTCTATATCTTGCTTAAACTATTAAAAAAATGTTGGACTAAAACAGTTATTTTTTATTATAATTTTATCATTACTGTATCTCTACCATAAAATGCAGATCTGCGAGGTTTAATAAATCTTAAATAATTTGTGAAAGCTCTTTCCTAACCCTGGAATCCTGAAATCCTCCTGTGAAACTGTGCATACTCTTTGCAATGGCAGCCTTCCTATTTTGTGCCTTGCACAGTGCTGTGTGCTACAGGATGATTAATACATAATTATTTTTTTACTATTCATGTACCAGGTGAGTTTTTCTGATAAGAATCTTTAACAATACCACAAATATATGTGCAAAACTGTTTTTTCTGTTGCCAGAGATGAACAGTTTTTAAAAATTTACACGCAGCAATTGATGGTTTTCTCTTTCATTCTCCACAGAAAATGCAGGCTCTCTGAAAGTTCTCTTTGGGACACCCGAGTTTGTGGCTCCAGAAGTTATAAACTATGAACCCATTGGATATGAAACAGATATGTGGAGTATAGGAGTTATCTGCTACATCTTGTGAGTACCTCTGCTGTTCTTGATCCAAATTCCAACAGTTTCTAGGCATGAAGTTTCCATCAACTTCTGGATTTTCTCCACTTTTCAGGCCTTTTGTATTATATTTACAAGCTCCAACATGATTAATAAAAGTTCTCTGTTCTCCGAAGGGTGTAACTGGTGAACTGCAGAATTAGCAGTTCTGGAAACGTAGCCACTTAGTGTAATACATCTTACATCATAAACCAGCAGCACTTCATCTTATCTAAAAGACAATGTGATAGTATTTTATTATTAACTTCCAACTATTTTTCTTTCCCAGCTGTTTGAGAAAAATGTTTGGGCGTGCACTAGTAACTGATTTTCTCATTCTTTTATTCTCAAGAGAGAAAATTTCTGTGGAGTTTTGAGGTCTTGTTATTCAGATTACATCCCCCACGGGACAGACTAAAATATCCCAGCATTACTGTATATGTTGATGGTGCATTTGAATTTATTATTAAGTGCAAACCACTGAATAAATACATTTTAAAAGCAGCATGGATCAACCTCATGGAGACACATTAAAAGACAGTTGGCTGCAGCTGCTGGTTACACATTTGGTATTTGGTGTGATCTTTAAATGTGAGTTGACAACATGTGATTATAAACATCAGTGGCTCTAGAGAAATGTATGTGGAAATAACACCTCCCAGGTCTCATGCTCAGAACAGCAATCGATCTTCTTCCTACTGTGACTTTGCAAATTTGATGCTGTGTAAACGAATGAAGTGAAACTCAGTTTGGAGCATGGTTGTTTTTCCCTCACTTCAGTTTCAATAGTAAATAAACAGGAGATCTTCTTTTCACTCATACTCTTAAAAGGCTTCTGTCAATTTGCTCTCTTTCTTTCCTAAAAGAACCCTCTCCCCTCTGGCTGGCCTCACCCCTGACACCTGGCAACACGGAGGTGTTTGCCTCATCTTTGCTCAGTCTTTCTGCGATTCCGTTTGCCTTGTCAGCCTATACTTCTTCTCATACCCTACTCATTTCCGAACTAATCAACATCATTTTCTTTTTTGTCCTGTGCAAAAGCTACTGCATCAAATCTCTTACTCCCACCAAAGACTGAATATTTTTGTTATCTTCTGTTTCATATGTGAAGTGTGCTACACTCTTCAAGGTCACTTTGCTCTGACAGTTTATTTACAGGACCTTCATTTTCCATTTACTACCGGCATTTTTTTTCTGGATCTTGAAAGCTCGTTTGGATCATTCCATAGTTCAGATAATTTAGACCACACAAGCTGCACTCAGAAGACAAATCCATTTATTTCTTTAGCTTCTCAGGCCTCCTAAGTTATAGAGCACTGGAAGAGCGGTGTGGAGATCCTAGACTGCCTGCACGGTAGTGGAAAAATCACCAATGAAAACAATGCTGCATTGCCCTCTAGAGGTCTTCTACATGTTAAGAAACAAAACGTTCAAACAAGACGCACACATTTGAGGTTTTTAACCAAAATATGCAATGAGTTTTTGTGTACTTGCAATATAAGCAGGCTATTTCTTTTGTGAAATGTTAGCCGTGCATGGCAAAAGCTGGCAATGGCAGTACTGTGTGTTCCCACGGGAACCCAAGCCAGGGCTGCTGCTCTCGTATTGTACGTGCTGCTCACGCCGTCATCATCCAAGTAGACAGGGCAAAGGGAGCAGGTGAAGCAGAGAGAATTGTGAAATGTCTTGCCAAAGACCAGTCAGCTGGCAGGGGCAGAACTGCTTCTTCCCATCTCCTCTGTGCCACCAGAAGTAAGATGCTTGGATGCTGTAATCACCTGGTGGGATTAGGGTGGTATTGCCAGAAGTAAGATGCTTAGATGCTGTAATGTTCACCTGGTGGGATTGGGGTGATGTTACACCTGATCTGATATTCCTTGTGAAATATATTGTGAAATAACTGTTTGCTAAGATGTCTTTAAGCTCATTTAAATCCTTATGAGGGGGAACTTACATTACCCAAATGCAATGAAAATCTCCTTTTTGAAGCATAACTATTGCCACAATAATGATCAGCAGTACTAATTTGTCTTTCTTGCCACAAGAATAAAGTAATAGAGCTTAGGGGAGACCTGTGAGTCATCACTTGGACGTTCCCTCCCCACCCCAGAGGGACAGGCTGTCTTCACTTCCTTAAAGCCCAGCTATTTTTGCAGACTTACAACTCTGAGCCATTTTCCAGAAGGGACCATCACATCATCATTACAGAATGCAAATAAAAGTCATTGAGAATTGGATCTCTCATTAGCTGTAACTCTGCTTTCCTGTTTTGATTGTAGGCTCAGAACTGCCAAATCTCATGCATGAAGTGTAAGACTCACTCGCTTGGTGTCTGCCTCACACACCATCACTGTGCCTGTACCTTAGCATTTGCATCCCCTCTCTCCCTGATGTGGTGAGTGGGCTCGTGGAGGACGAGGTGAGCACTGCAGTGGCATTGGGCCTAAGGACAGGTCTGCTACAGGCTGCTGGTGGCCCAGAGCTCCTGAGTCCATCATACGCCTTAGGTGAAGCTCCAGGGAGCATTGCATGGCTTGACAGAATATCCTTCATGGCAAGATTCAAGACAGCTGAGAGACCTGTAATCTGCTTAGAGAGAAATGTGCTCCCACTATGTCCTGTACAACAACAAACACAGGCCAGGCTCAGCAGCGAGCTACTAAAGAGATCTCTGGGGTTAAGGGTTTTCCCTACAGAAGAATTAATAGGTGGGATGTTTCCACAAGTAAGAGACAGAGTGAAATCACTCCTCCAAAACCCTTCAGGAAAACCTCTCTCCTGCCATGCAGGCGTAAGTACAGGTATTGCACTCTCTGATGGGATGCTGCATGTCTCCCTTACAGTATGATTTAACTCCGTCCCACAGCTTGTGGGTACCCTGTCCACATTTCTAAGCTACACGCTAAATCCTTTTAATCTTTCTGGATAACTACTGTCTCTTCATAACTCTTCATTCTTCCTTAAATTTCCCTGCCTGCATTCTCTGCCTCATGCTTTTTATCTTCCACTTTTATCTTGCTCTCTGTCCTGTTCTGCATCACAGTACTGTCCCACATACTTAACTTGATCTATTGCCTTTGAAGTAGCAGGCCACAAATATTATAGCTTGTGTATATCATCTCCATTTATGTCTATTTCAGTGTTTCTTTTTGCGTTTGCACTAACCTTTATCTAATGAAGGTTAAAACCTCCTGAATTCTTTCCAGCTCTTTCTGTCCAATTTATTCCAGGCATTACTGAATTTGTTTGTCATTTCTTTCTCTTTCCAGTTTTTTTCCAATGATCCATTTGGACAGCCAGTCCTTCTAGTATTTATTGATCTGAAACAATTTCTAAATTCTATTTTATTTTTAACTAAATTTCAGTCTAAGATTTCAGCTCTGTATTTACATTGACAGAAGATTGCACTTCTCCTTCTGTCACTTTAGAATCCAACATAAGTTCAGTGCCTGCCTAACAATGTGCACTCTGATTCTTCAGACATTCCCTTTCCTTTTCATTTACCATGTTACTCATCACTGCTGTTGTTCCTCCCTTGTTTGGCAGTCCAGGTCAGCTGAAAGACCTTTCAGCATCCTTTGTCTTTTGGGTGTGTGTACTCAGGACTTTGATAAGGCATGGCACTCGCTCTGCTGCCTTGCACTTGGCTCTACGCTATATTAAAAATTTAAGCCTTGTTAATATAAAGATGAGGGAGCATTCTTTTTTTCTCTCAACAAAGCAAGTTAAGAGGCCTTTAATGTCAAGGCTCAAATGTTCAAAAGAAAATTAATTATTTGGTGAGCAGGACTGGCAAGGTGTGATGCTACATTAATCCACTAAGCACATAAAACTAGGATGAAAGCAGAGAACTGGCCTGGCTTCAGCAATGAGCTGTGCTCCTTTACGTGGGCATCAGTGGTCCACTTCCCTGCAACAAGCAGAGTGGGAGTGAGTCAGCCCTCAGCTAAGGAAGAGGTTGTTTTGTATGGTGGATGCATGTCTCCAACTAATTAGACTGATACTATTATATGTTTTATTGTACTTGTAAAAGAATTCAATTACCACATGGTCTCCAGGGTGCAGGCATTATCACCTCTGCCTAAATGGGCTTGCTTGGCATGACCTGCACAGATTTATCTGAATGAGACAGAGGCATTCTTCATACTGAAAACTGTTACTTTTTTTATCTATTAATGCAACGCAAAAACTGCAGGGAGGAGCTCAGTGTCATCAGCCCAAATCAGTTGCTGCTGGAAATGCTTCTTGCAGAGGAATGCTTGGAGTCTGATTTTATGAGACATGCAGCAAGCCCATCTTTCCTGGACTGGTGACAGTTTTAATGCAAAGATTTCCAAGTGAAAAGCTGTGGTGTTCGTTACACAGGCAGTAAGATCAGTGACCACGCTTTTGATCTTAACATTTCTAAATCTGCAGTCAGCTTCATTAGAACAGACTAATAAATGTTAAGGATTGTCTAGAGGACAAAATATCTTTCTTCTTTATTTAGAAGTGGAAACCATGAAAGACTTTCTAAACAAATGGTTCTGACATGCCGGGAAGATGCCTGGTTAAGTAGCTGGAAAAATGTTTTCAGTAAACAACTTGCTGCTTGTCTAATAGTAACTTCACAATGTAAGCTCAGTATTAATTTTCTGGGGAGGTAGCTCATCTTTATCACTTAGCTTCAGCATTCCAAACAGAAATTGTTTCCATAATCTGTCAAAAGAGTTGCTGAGCCATTATTACTTTAAAAGGCTATTAAGAAACGAACAATGAAGACTTGGGTCAGTGAGATCTGTGATAAAAGAGAAGAATTTGGGGCTATAACCTACATTAGTTGATGTTTTTTCACTTTCTGACTATGCACAAGGATCTAGTTCTCCTTACAAGTATTTTCATGACAAAGCAACTGATTTACAATGTAAAACTGTGCTGGAGAGCCTAGATTATTTCCACCTTATAAATTTGCAACAGCACATTCAGAAATGCAAAAATACGTTCATTGAAGCCTTGGAATGGGTATTGTTAATGGGTGCTGGAAATGGCTGCTTAGTGGGTGCCCATCTGGTAACATCTAGTAATTAAATAAATGCATGTAATGGTTTGATCCTATGAAAGCAATTAAGATTTTAGCAGATAATCCTATTGTGCAATTCTTCTTCTTCAGAAAAAGCCAAAACAACCCTTTTTCTTTTCTTTTTTTTTTTTTTTTTAACCTCTCTAATCTACTTCTATTTATCGCTCATCCCTCAAGAGCTGTGTGTGACATGCAGTCCCTTTGCCCAGAAAGCCAGATGTCTCTCTAAACCCTGCCTCTGCAATATCAGTGTGGAGCAACGGACACTATCTGCAGCACTCCCTTTAGCATGGGAGTGATCTCTCAATACAGCAGCTTTAATCTCTGGAAATAGGCCAAACTATTATTGCAGCACAAGAGCTGCATAATGCTATTTGTGGTAATACTATGCAAAGGTCACATTTGCCATCCTTCGACAAAGTGTTGAAGGGAAATGGTTCTTGCTCTGGCTACCCAAGGGTTTCCTCTGGAAGTTTAACAGGATGAAGAGAGAAGATGTGCATCTCCTAAACTGACAGTGAATTAAATAAATGCTTCACAGACCTTCCATTTGTATAAACTGTGAACCTTCTGGTAAGCCACTGCATTGGTTGAGAGATTATTGTACTTACTACACAGTCAAAAAAGATAGGATTTAGAAATCAGATTTGTAAGCCACAACCTAAAACCGCAATCTGGGTGAGATCTTTTCACCTCCTAAAACATTATGGAGAGCAATGATTTATTGTTCTTAATAGGAAAGTGCTTAAATATTGGAATGGGGATAGATCTCAGGCCCTGCAGGAGTGCTTTGTGGGTTCTAGGATGGAGGTTTTGCATCAACAACCTACCTGGCCGGACTGCTGATGGGCATGAGGACAAAACAGAGCCCCTCGCATTCTGCAGTGGCTACCCCAGCTCTCCAGTGCAATCAGGCACAACTTTTGTCTCTTCCAGTAAACTGTGTCAAAGACAGAGAAGAGTTCTGGTAAAGTAGGCTGTTTCATGGGAGTGTTTCTTTGTGTGTGTGTTAATCTTTCAGTTTTCTGTAACTCATGCCTACGATATGTGCACAAATTTATGCCACCTTATATATTCATAAAGTCAGACTTCACTGTTGTATTTGAATGCACCCTATATACTGAAAAATAAGACAGCAGATACCTTCAGATCCAACCTTTTATCTTCATCTCATTTATTATTAGTAGCAAACTTCTGAAGTACACATGCAAGATTCTGCACTCTGCTGTACTGCACACAACTTCCAGAAATGGTAAAAGATTTCACATCTGCTTTGCCTGAGACTTCAAAGAGTGTCTTTCTGCTTTGCTTAGAAAAGTAAAACCCATAGGAACAAATTCTGAATGAGATTTTGAAAGTAACTAGTAACAAAAGAGAAACAAAATAACTTCATATGCCATTACACTAATATTACTCATCTAGCAGCTCACTTTATTTCATCCCAATCTCTTTTCCTACCAATCTGTTCCGTAATATTCCGTAACATCACAATGTTTTTACGTGTAATATTTCCAGAACTCTAATAAGTTCCGTTTATTTTTCCAAATTAAAAAAAAAATAAAAAGTACTACTATTGAAATGTAACTGGTTGTTTAAGAGAATGGTTGACATGATTGTTCAGAGAAAGGAAACAAGTTCGGTAGAACTTCATGACGAATGGATTATCATGTAAATTGCATGCCAGGAACAAGACCGGGAAAACTGTATGGTTTGCAGTTCCAAGGAACAAACAAATCTTTCACCTGAAGTTTTTTACTGAAAGGGTGATATATACAGCTATCTGAAGTATCGGGATGCACAAAGGTACAGTACAATAAATGACAGAGCTCAGCTAGGGGAAGATACTCTGCAAAAATGACACCATGATGTTCTGTAATTGCCTTCCACTCGCAATTTATCAGTTATATTGAGTTAAAAGCCTTGAAAGCTCAACTTATGTTATAAAAGAGTATTATTTCCGTTTCATGCATCACCATGACTGACTGAGAACATAAAGACCAAATTACTTCTGGATGCATCTGCATAACTCTACAGCCTGCAGAGATGTACGACTGTTTGATCTGGCAATATAATTTGAGGGAGAGAGGAGCGTGTGGTTTTGTTTACAAAATAGTCCCGTGAATGTCATTATTTCATGCTGCATCTTTCTTCTTGGGCTCTCCTTATGGAAGTAAATGAAATAAAATGTACAAAAAACTTGGTTTGATGGCAAAGGTAGGAAGGTCACTATGAATGCACACACACATGGACACACGCACAAAAAAGCTATTCAACTAAATCTGGTCTGAAGATTGCAATGTTATTTATGCACAACTACACAAGCCATCTCAAAATCTGATATGCTGCACTTTCACCTAGTTCTAACTCACTACTCAGAAATCTTGGGAAGAGAGAAAGAAAGAGAAAAATTGTTACTTTCAGCTTTGCAGCTAAAATTCAAGTTTCTATGGCTATCTGTAGTTAGCTTTGAGTCTTTTTTTTTTTTTTTTTTAAAGCAGACTTTTACTGACAAAGATCTGCAGGACATAGCAGATGTCACACACGAATTGAAGTCCCTCCGTTTGCAAACTGATGCTTTGTTTGCTTTGTGTCCGCCTGTCTGTTCTACCCCCAGGGTCAGCGGACTTTCTCCTTTCATGGGAGACAACGACAATGAGACCCTGGCCAACGTCACCTCAGCCACGTGGGACTTCGATGACGAGGCTTTTGATGAAATCTCCGACGATGCCAAGGACTTTATCAGCAACCTACTGAAGAAAGATATGAAGTAAAGCTGTTGGACTTGATACCCTTTCTATGCTTGCATTTAGCTGAGCTTGCCAGTCTCATTTCCCCTGCTGTGAATCTCCGCATCGCCGCAGGCACCTCTGTCGATACTTTATAAGGAGCTGTGTGTGCCCCCCTGCCTGCGTGCAGCTAGCGTTTATTTCACAGTGCAGAGGCTGAATGGAGCACTTATTTTTAATCGTCTGCACATTCTGCTTTTGCTTTCCCTCGGGAAAAGTGCTGCCTGAGGCTCTGTGTGCCTGCTGTGCCTCTGCTGTAGTGTGACCACTACGTAAGAACACCAGGTTCCTGCATGAACGTTCTGTCTTGACCTGAGTGGGTTGCAGTTTCATTAGCTTTATTTCCCTGTGTTGCTTTTTGAACGTGGTGCCTCCAAGTACCACAGATCTCCTATAAATCTAGCAATTGGGCAAGAAAGAAAAAAAAAACAGAGTTGGAAGCCCTGTTTGCAGCAGATGGAAGCCTTCTTCTTGCAATGAGTTTGCAATGGGATGGATAAAGAGCAGGGGATTACTTAGGTTGCATCACAAAGTGGAGAATGGGTGTGGCTGGACCAGAGATTTGGACGTTCTGTTTTGTTACCTTTGGTGCTGCAGGGAAGGAAGGTATTAAGTGGTGGGGAAGGGGAAATTTCTGGAAGTGAAGGAAAGGAGATCTGGGACAGGGTTCTGCAGGCACGAGGCAGCTGGATCATCACCATCGCGGCTCTGTTGTATGTGCTCCATGCCTAAAACATATGGCTTTTCATGCTCTGTTTTACAATGTTTTATTCACACTTGAAAATGCACAGCTTTCTCTCAAAAAAAAAAAAAAAAAAACCTACAGAAATTGAGAAAGTAAGTTCGGGAAGTAAGCATGGCTGGGAAAGCAGTGCCACGTGATCTGTGTTGCTAAATTTAGGAAACAGAAAAATCAGCTCTGAGAACAGAGAGAGGGAAATAATGTTAAAGCAGCTGTCGTTAATGGCAACACTGACTGGTCTTTTTATGTAAAAACAGGAGTCGCTTAAATTGTACTCAATGCCTTCAGCATCCATGGCTGCAAAAAGACACCAAAAACATGGAAGCCAAAAAACTTTCCAAAGATAGGATGAAGAAATATATGGCCAGAAGAAAATGGCAGGTAATGAAGAGGATATGCAAGTGGGCTTGTTATCCTAATAAGTCTCTGTACTTCTAATGTTTGTGATTCCAAGAAACACGCTGTGCCAGGCAGTTTCTGCAAGGGAAACTCCCGTGTGGTCAGTGCGTGACGCAGCACGGGAGGGCCGGTGCCTGGGGGCGAGCGGTGGGAGGCTGCACGGCTCCACACGCGGAACGTGACTCCATTTCACGCTGCTAAAGGCAGATGAGTCCAAGCACAGATATGCCTCTTCTTCTGGGGGCCTGATTGTCTCTCCTCCCTGCCCTGCTGAGGGGTTTATGTTATCCTTAACAAACCTGAACAGCTAGGTAACAGCTTATCGACCTGGCCTCTCTAAAGAGGAGATTAATGAGGTTCCCTTGTTTTGAGGTAGCTTCCTTCTCTCTCCTAAGCCAGTAGTTCCTGTCCTGTTGAGGCAGCAAGTTTCTCATGGATTGTCAGATTGGTTTAGTAATTTTATTTGACCTATTTGTTCTCCGTACCTTCTTTTTTCTTAATGCTGGAACTGTTCTAACAGGTCCATCTGTGCCATTCTGATAGGTTGGGCACTGATATGTAAAATCCTGGATCCAGCCTTTAGATTAGCCTACAAAATACTCATTTATGTAAATCTACCTTATATCTCCTCTTACGTTCTATTTTACATGTTTCTCAGGAGATCATGCAAGCTGTACAAAAATACACGTGTCCGTACTAGAGGCAATGTGGTTGGAGTGTATTTTAGTATCCTGGTGGTTGATTCTTGAGCCTGTCAGAGGTCTGCTTCCATCACGAGGATGGTACTTTCTCATTCGTTTCATATTAGCTGCTTATTCATTCTTGATGAAACTCAGTCCAGCCCATAACGCTATCGAGAAACCCATCCACCACCAGAGCTAAGCCGCAGTTAAACAGCGCATAGCTTTCTTGCTGGCTCTCCTCTTGCACAGTGCTTCTTATCCTCAGCTAACAGAGACATTCATTTAGGTATGAGTTCATCAGGGGAAGTTTATATCTTCAACTAAATTTGGTAATTCAGACCAGCCTGCTCTGTCTCTCCTAAAACATCAGAGCTATATATAAGCAGTTTGTCCAACAATTCCAGCGCGGTTTGCAGAGATCCCCAGCTAATTTGTACGAAGCACCATTGTCACAGAAAATCACATGCCTTTTGGATTGGATTGAGCAGAAGCCTTTTGTGTTATGTCTTAGAAAACAGGCCATGCTGTCCGAGCAATAGGAAGACTGTCATCCATGGCAATGATTTCTGGTATGAGTGGGAGGAAGGCCTCTGGGAGCTCGCCTACCAGCCCGATAAACGCAGACAAAGTAGAGAACGAAGGTAAGGAACTTTGCCGCAATTCATTTTTACCTCTCCGTGAGTCCTACGGAAACTTTTAGCAAAATGCTAAAAGAGACGGATCATTGAGTTGGTTATTTCTGCACTCTCTCTGTTATCTTTTTCTTTTTATTTTAAAGAAATCTATCAAAAAGTCATTGCTCTCACATTCTGATACTCAGAATGTGCCAGTGTAAGTAGTGGCAGCAAACTGTTCTCTTTTTAAAGGCAAAGAATTAAGGCAGATTTGTCAGCTGCACTTTGTATCAGTTTGGGAATGCATGTTTATACAAAGATAGCAGTGATGTATGAGCTTTCCATGCAAGCGAGCAAGCAGAGAAGTATTAACGCTTGCTGTAACCAAGAGCTGTACGATGGGTGAAGCACACTCCTCAGGAGCGTTTAAAAAAAAATCAACATATCTGCACTGTTCCCCTAAATCCCCGCTTGAAGTGTGGATTTGTGGTGTATAACAATCAGAGATGCAGATGTTTCACACTTTTGAAAATCAAGCAAGTCATTCTGACATATCCACACAGACTGCGGGGGGCCTGATCCAAGCTGAAGTCATTTACCCCCCTGACTAGCAGAAGTCTGGCTTTGAATACAAATAAATTCAAGGAAAAATTAAAGATTATTCATAGCATGGTGGCCTGCATGCTGATTTTATTCTATTTATGGTCTGAATATTTGTGCCGTTGTGAAAGACTGGCACACAACTCAGCTGCTAACGTCCTCACTGTCCTATTAGCTTTGAAGAATGAAGTGAAATGAAATAAAAGATGGTTTCGTTACCATCTAGTTATAAGTAAATTAAATGCATCTTTTGAGATTATCCCCTGTAAAACAATTAACTACATTTTCACTCTCCTCCAGATGCTTTCCTTGAAGAAGTGGCTGAGGAAAAGCCCCATGTAAAGCCATATTTTACTAAAACAATCCTTGACATGGAGGTTGTAGAAGGGAGTGCTGCTAGATTTGACTGCAAAATTGAAGGTACATTGAATAAGCATCTCTCTTTCTTTCTTTCTTTCTTTCTTTCCTTCCCTGCCACCCTTCTGCATTGTGCTGTAGCATAGCTCTTTTTTCCCCGTTTTACTGTTGCGTTGGTGCCCTTTTGCTTTTCCAATATCTGCATGTCACAGCACAGACACGTTGCAGTAACAGAACTTTGGAGCAGCATGGGCTTGTTCTGTGCTTGCCGCAGAACGGCAGCCTCCAAGAGTCGCTGTGTGAGTCACTGATTCAGGACACCAAGTGGGAACAGCAAGATGATTTTTGAGGGTGGAAGCAATAAAAACAAGATGCACTGTAATCCCATACATTGCAAGAGTACACTTTAAAGACTGCTAACCAGAAACTGAAAACCAGTAGGAGTCATTGTCTGAAATGACAGACAGGTCTCAGGTGACTTCCAGATGACTTTAAGTCATGCATGCATTGTGTTAAAGGCAAAGTCCCTAGCTGTATCTGCCGAAGAAGTAAGGAGAATATCATTGCGCTAGTTACAAAAGTCACATCTAGAAAATACTGTGTGATTTTTATTTTAATTTTTTTAACTTGCAAGTTCAAGAAAGAAAATTTAGACTGGAATATGCAGATAGAATGAGTTTATGAGAAGACACTGAAGGAGCGTGGCTTGGTCAGCCTGAAGGCACAGACTGCCAGCATTTCTACTGAAATGAGACTGAGGTTTCTATGTCACAGCTGTTGGTGAAAACTGGAAATTAGGAAGAGAAGAGCCACTAAAACAAAACGGATAGAGTTAGTACCATACTGCATGTGTTAAAAGTTAGACAATATCTAACCTTAAAATTAGCTTCAGAAACTGCCTCACTGACCTTCTGCTTATTTGTTTCTGTGCTTCTAATCTCTTTCACTGCCTGTGTTTCCTACCTCACAGCGGAGATGTGAGGATGGATTATTGTTGCTGGTGGATGCTCAGCGTGAGGGGTATGTGCCTAAGTACTGCATGGAATAAAATACACGGATATATACGGCCAACGGTTCAAATTTTCCAGTGCATCTCTGTAATGTTTGTTGTACGTTAGGGATTCCTGCCTTTTATTTCTATTCAGTGGGAAGTCACCCGCCCGTCACAGTGCAGGACTTGGCTGAGACAAGCCCTCAGTTTGTTACAGCAGCCAAGAGTACTGTATAAGGGATTGTTCTCCAGCATGTACTGCACAGCCCTGCTCTGGATGCTTGAGTACAGCAGAGCCATTTGCTTCACAAAAGGCTCGGAAACTCCTGTTGAGCCACATAATTGAAACGCTTTTCTTAGACTCCCTTGCTTAACCTAACAGAGACAAGTAGGAAACGCGAGTGCCAGGTCACCCTACACAACAGGCTGGAGTGCAAGGAACAGATTAGGAGGAAGAAATTTCAGAACTGCCGAAACAAAGCAGCCTGAGAAGGATAGTGAATTGCAGTTGTAGCCCCAAACACCGTCCCCTCAAAACTCTAAATGTCAGTGTTGGGAACTGCGGGTTCCACGAGAGCTGTAGCACAAGGTAACCTTCAAACAGGCTATTTAAAGTCCCATCCTGGCTGATGACAAAGACACACGAAATGCTCTCTGCCACCACGGAAAAAGCAGTTGAAAGTGGCATCTAGTGAGTACCTCAGAGCTAGCTTTCCATTTTTGCTATCCATAATAAAGTTGTTTCACATAAATGAAAAGTAAAAAAAAAGCTCAGATCATTTGCATTTATTTTGCATAGAATTCAATGAAATCTTTCTGAACCAGCACATTGGCATGTCCATACACAGATGTAGAATTAGAGCTTAAAGTGATTACAGATAAGCTAACACTCGTTTATTGCAATTGCTGGTCTCTCTCCACTATTGCAGGCTATCCTGACCCTGAGGTAATGTGGTACAAAGATGATCAGCCTGTCAAGGAGTCCCGTCACTTCCAGATAGATTATGATGAGGAAGGGAACTGTTCTTTGACTATTTCTGAAGTATGTGGGGACGATGATGCCAAATACACCTGCAAAGCTGTTAACAGCCTTGGGGAAGCAACGTGCACCGCAGAACTCCTTGTGGAAACAATGGGAAAAGAAGGGGAGGGAGAAGGAGAAGAAGATGAAGAGGAGGAAGAAGAATGAAACAAGGCTCGAAGAAAAAAAGAAATTGAAGAAAATATATTTAAAGACTCTCCTTATAAGGCTCAGAAAACCAAGTTATCAAAAGCACCTTGTGTGATACATAGGTCTTTGAGGGGTTGTTTTTTCAGCATGATCAGTTGATACCTGTTTGCTTTGTGTACGGGCATTAAGTGAAATCAGCAGGCAATTTCAGTTACTAGCATTTAAGCAAGTCATCAAGTAAGTTGCCCAGTCTATTTTTAAAATTAGAATGTATGGAAAACAAGTCTACAATTACATTCTGAGCTTCTTAAAGAAAAAGTCTGTTTACTGAGCTCATTGCTCTATACCATCACTTTTCTCAGCCAATGCTGCAGCTAAGTTGGCTCCCTAAGGTTTACTTTACAAGGACTCATTTGCCAGACATGCAGTGAATCTCTCCAGCCCAAAGACAGAGGCTGCTCCCAGAGCAATGTCTTCTATAAGGGAAGGTCTGATAGAGCCAGCGTTGCAATTTGTATGTTGGTATGGTTCATTTTTCATTTGTTTTAAACATGGTTTCATTGTCCTAACTTCAAACACGTTTGCTGCCCTTTCTCAGTGCGCTCTTGGAGCAGTTCTAATACTGGCTAAACTTAAATATCAGTGGGCTTTTCAGAGGTCCTTCTGTCCGTGCTTTAACCAGCTGATCACACCCTGTCAGCTTTCCCTTATAGAACCTGTCGCTTCAGTGCAGTTACAGCTGCCTGCTTAAGAAACAGACTGAAAGCACAAAGACTGAGAACATTTTCTGTTTTCTTCTGGTCAGTTTAATAACGACCTATGATTTATATATATGCTGCTGTGAGAAATAGGTTATTGCACAGCCAGTGAATGGCTCTGACGTGCATGTGTGTGAATGGAATCCCAGGTTAGTTAAAATTTTACTTGCATTTATTTGGCAATTGCAAAACAGATTTCAACTGATGATAAGCTGGAAACTCCCACAGATTTTTTGGAGTAGCCAAAAAGATAGTAGTCTGGATTACAAACTCCTTTATACTTTCAGTTTCCAAAGAATCTTAACGTATATAGGACCTATTTGTACCTTATGAGCTTGACTGTCTTGTTTTCATCTAGAACCTGCACCAGTAAGGCTGTTGCCTTTTTTAAAAATGCAGAAAAAAAAAAAGACACAAAAAAATCCAAACCCCAGGCTTTCTCTCAGAAATGGTTAATGCACTCAAGACTTAGTAACTTTGCTTTCCTTTCACAGTATTGGCACTTTTTATTTTTTTGTTGTTGTTGCTGTTCAGAGGTAATATCAGAGGCTGTAAGGTGATAAGCATAATCCAAAAACTGTGTGTCTTATATCTATGTATCATTCCAAAAGCGATTCTTCTTCTTTTCCACTTTTTGTGTGTAAAGCGCAACCATTTGCATTTCAAAGATTACCTCTTTAAAAAAATACCTTAAATCCTCACAGTTAAGTAGTCAGTGTACTTTATTACAGGTGTGTACAATATCAGCCTTAGGTTGCTCGATATTACCTAGTTGTGTATGTTTCATATGATTTGCTCTTCTACATCCAAAGCTCAACTAACGTGGATGACACAACAATGGTTTTTAACTGCTTTACTCTCTGTTGCTAAGTTCAAATTGCCAGCATGTCTTTTCCTTTTCAATTGATAAAGAACTCTTGTTATACTAAACACAGCATTGCCACGATTCCTTATACAGAAAGGTTTTTAATCTGATTTAGAACATACAGAGCTTTTCTCACGTTTTTAAATGTTTTAGGCAACAATGGGGTGTATTTTGTACCTTAATAAAAATATGCTAATGTTTTCCCTGTTTGTTAAACCATCAGAATTGCAAAGATGAGAACGCTACGGCTGTAGTTGCTCACAGTTCCTAAATAAATAATACCACAAAGCACGCTACTCGTATACTCTATTGCAGGCGTCACTGCGTTCACATCGGCTAAGCAAATCCACAGCAGAGGTCTTGTCCTATTCTGCCCTGAGACCTGCCTGGCACTCAAACAGATGAGTGAAACTTGCTTGGTCTTTGTGGTGCTGCTGCACTTCCCTTGTCCCATCAGATCAGGCGAGTGTGATAGGAGGCTGCTCTGCCCAAGCACCACCAGGTGCAGCGTGAGTACTGACAGCTGTGTGCTCTGCCACACATCTCCAGCCTCACTGCATACCTCACGACGATCACAAGCGTAAACATGGCTGGGACACCACGGCAGCTGTGGTTTTCTCTTACAGTTGAGAATTCCTTACGATGGAGAAATGTATAGTTCAGAAAGACTCTAAGAGCAAAATAAGAGGAAAAACAAATTGGGAAGTCAAAAAGTAGACGCATATTTACACCAATGTTCCTAGAAGCTGTGAAGATAATGGTATTTAGCACCTTTACTTGTGCTACTTTTATGCAGACTTCTTTTAACATGCAGTCCAAGGCAGCATGGACCAGGCAGAACCAGGCAGAAACTCCCTAAAGCACAGATTGTGAAACATCTGCTTGTAGCGACGTGTTTCTTGAGCAAACCTTCAGCCCTTGAAACAGTTGTCTCTCCAAGATGACTGGGCTCTACCACCTTGTGAACGTCCTGAACTTCATCCGCTGACAGCTGGTTTCCCTTGGGGTAGGCACATTTGTACAGTGGTAAAGGACACTGCTCTGAGCCTAGGACACGGGCATGGCAAGGCCAGCAGGTACATGTCCCGGGTAACAAAACCTGCAAACTCAGTACTGGTGACACTGCACAGATCTCCCCTTCCCTCTCCTCCTTTAATAGTCCTTCAGAAGCCTAAGGGCTATAAATTGCCCCTTCTTCTCCAAGCACATAATGAGCTTATCGTCCTTCTGTTGCCTCCTGTTAACATCCCTTCTAGTCTGCAGGAAACAATGAACTTCAGAAATGGTGCGATACATACCTAACAGCTTTAAGCGATTGACTCCAACCTGTATTTAACCCTGAATTTCTTTTGTTGTTGTTGTTGTTTGAAGAATGAGAGAAAGGCTATTCTATCTCAACAGAAGGATATTTTATGTACTTGAAACCCTGTCTAATTTTGCCAGCTATCCTAACTGGATAAAAGTATAATAAAAGGAATTACCTCTTCCTGTCAGCCTTGTCCTGCTTGTACAATGTTTGCAGAGAGCCACACTCTGGATGTGGCAGGGTTGAAACAATCCCCAAAAGCAGAGGTTATGCAAGACACCGTGCACATCAGACCACTTCATTCTTTCTGTATTTCTTTTGTATGAAATTCAGTCTTCATAAGGGGCATTTGAAATTCAGGACTGGCTGGTTTTCACTAGTTGGGTTTCTGGATTTGCAGAAACCTAATTGACTTAATTACAGGCCTGTCCAACCGCCTGAGCATCCAGAGCAAACATCTGGTTGATGGAGGGAGATTCCCAAACATTTGCAAGGTGTGCAAAGATGTCTGTTTGGCTCTCCCTCTGCTTGCAAAGACGACAGCACAAGACTTCGGAGCTCTCCTCTGGAGCAAGTGCCGGGCTTTGAAAACGGGGAATTTTTGTAGCTGTCCGTGCAGAAACTGCACCAGAGCGGCCTGACGCATGCACTGAGGATTGCTCCTGAAGGTACGGGGCATTCACGACTTCTGAGCAACTCCAGCAGAGCACGAGCTGAGGCCCTGGCTGCGCATATTGAACTGCACAACCGAGGAAACCTACTAAACGTTCCAGAGCCAACCTCGGTTTGAAAACGAACACCGCTAATCTCCCTAAGGAAACCACAGCCCTATTTCATCCTGCTGGAGGGAGGCTGCAGAGGACTATTTGTAGCCGCTGTTTCATGAAAGGTCGCTGTCTGTCTGGGAAACGCGCACACGGGGACACCTCGCTCTCCTCAGGGGGAGCTGCTGGGGGCCGGGCAGTGCTGGGGCCCGGTGGGGCACCCCACGTGCTGCCACCGCCTGCTCTCGAGCCGCCGCGAGTGGAACCACCCCAGCTGCGGGGCGGGGAGGCCGCAGGGGCGGCCCCGCCCTCTCTGCCCTCCCCCAAGATGGCGGCGGCGGCTCCGCGCACGGCGCCGGGAAGGCCCCGCCCCGTCCCCTCCGTGCGCTGAGAGCGGGCCGAAGCCGCGGAGCGCCGCAACATGGCGGCGTCGGGCAGCGGCGGCAGCCGGGCGGACAACGGCTACGGCGGGCAGCAGCAGCCGCGGCGGAGGAAGGGCCCGGGCGCGCTGGCCACGGCCTACCTCGTCATTTACAACGTGGTGATGACGGCGGGGTAAGGAAGCGCGCGGGGTCTCGCGGGGCGCCCCGCCCGCCCCCGTCTCCCTCAGCGCCCGCCCCGCAGCCGGGACCGCCGCTCCCCGCAGCATGAGGGGCTCTGCCCGGGGCGGGTAGCGCTGTGTGGACGGAAACGGCGACGGCGTCACTGTGCGACCCCGCGGGGTTCCCCGAAGCCTCCGGGCTGCCGCGGCCTCGGGGCGGGGCTGAGGGCCTCGGGCACCGCGCGTGGGAAAGGGGCGGCGGGGCCGGGTGTGCTCGGTGGGAGCAGCGGCGGCGGCTGAGGGCGGCCCCGTGTCCGTGCGGTCACTGCTGGCGGGGAGCGGGGGGAGCCGCGGGGACGGCTCTGTGCCCGCGGGGTGTCCCCGTCCCCGGCGCTGTGCGGAGGCGGAGCTGTGAGGGCTCTGTGTGGTACCTGCGGGGAGGTTCGTTTCTCTTCGGGGGAATGGTAATTGCCTGCCAGAAATGTTAAATTACCTGAGCAATAAAGCACAACGCTGCGCAGTGTTAACGAGTTCACCTCTCTGGGCACTTCTTCGAACTAAAAACACTCACCTGCCTGCCGGCGTGCTGATACCTTGCTTGTCTTTTTCTGAAAGATGCCAAAAACCTGACATAAAAGTTGCAGTAGAAGTGAAAAAAAAGGTGTTTTTAAACATCATGAACTTCTTGTCATGGCAGGCAAGCTCCTGATGGTATGAAACTTCCTCAGAAGTAAAAATGAAATGTGAGTGTTGGAAGCTGGAGTTACATAGCGTCAGTCTGCGCTTCCTGCTGTCACACACACCTTGGTCACGGTGTTGCCTGCCCTTCCGGGTGCACCCCCGCTTCCAGGAGAGGCCCAGCCTGGCGCAGTGTGGCTTCTGGCCCCTGGGAGCTGCTCACTGTGGGATGCTGCAGCGTGGGGAGCTGCTGGGGGTCCCTGCGGGCTGGGGTCGTGTCTGTGCAGTGTCCCCCGCAGCCACTCCCCAGGGCAGGCGCTGAGGGCACTGCTGGCGGCTGGCCTCTGATGGACAAGGGGCTCTGTGCTGCCCCGACCACTGCTGAGATTCAGCGATGCATGACTTTGGAAAAAATAGTTATTTCCTTTTTAAAAAAACCCTTCGTAATAAGGTAGCTTTTCAGGAGTTGGTTGGCAGGAGGTCGGTTCTTCGTACACAGTTGGTACACGGGTGATGGCAGTGGTTACTGACCGTCCCTGCATCGGTTGCAGTGCTCAGGGTCAGGTCCCTGTGCAGCACTGCGTGGGAGGAGAGCAGTGAGAAGGCACAGACAGCCCTGAGATCCCCAGGTGATGCACACAGCAGCTTTGTCATGCCCCAATATAGAACGAAGGAAATGTTTTAAAATCTCAGTAGCCTTAACAGGCAGGTTTATTTGTTATGCACAGTGACAGTCGAAAATCTCCCTGTCATTGCGTGTAGTTCATGTTCATTTTGACCTCCAGCGAATGGGTTGGTTCTAAAAGCAATAGGTCTTATTTCTGAGCTTGTACTGTAGTGCATGCAGCATGTGGATTCCTGGTAAAACAGCGGCTGTTGCAGGAGCAGAGCAACAGAGAAAGTGCCTCTGCCTGGGGACCTCGCCGTGAAGCTGCGCACACGTGGCTTTCGGTTAACGTGTGCCACAGCTGAGGAGTGCTTCTGGGCAGAAGGAACTGAGGTGACAGAAGCCATGAATTTCTACAGGAGTTCACTCATCGAGATCCATCTGAATGAAATAGCCTTTGAATTTGCAGGAGTTGGTGTTATCAGCGCTGAGCAGTGTGCTGTGCTCTCGGTGTTGTTGTCCACGTCCTCTCAGGGTGGATGCTGAGAGCCACAGGGCACTGCTCCCTTCTTCGAGGTCATTGCCTCTGCAACTTTCTTGTGTTCTCTTTTTGAGTTAACAGAGCAGAACTTCAGTGAACTTTGCATGTTTTTAAAGTAAGCGAAGGAATTAAACTGAGGTCCTGGGCATGACGTTTGCTTGTTGTGTCAGAGCAACCAAAAGTATTTAAAAAAAAACAAAAAAAAACCCAAACCCACCAAACTTGCCATACTTGGTTAATTTGGATCAATCAAAGAGTATGGAAGCCTAGCTTGAAGTTTACATGCATGGCAGTTGTTATTTAATGAAATGCAGCTGGTGTGTTGGTGGGGTCTTAGTGTGCAGGTCAGAGAAATCAGGAAAAACGAGCCCCCTGCTTAGCTTCCATGTGACAGCGGTGCCTTTTCCTGCCCTTGTACACTTCTCACCGAGTTCTTTTTCAGTTTTCTTACTGCACTCACCTACTTCTGTTCCACGTAGGGAGTGCAGAACTATTTAAGAAGCACAGAAGCAGGACAGAGGGGCTTTAAGCTCCAGGGCCCACCAGGCACATCTTCTGATGCTGTGCAGATTACTGCGGGCATATATTCAGTGCTTTTTGAAGGACGGTGGTTGCACTGGGGAGGGCAGAGGAGGTGAGAGCAGCTGTCTGCAGGCACAGACAGGAGCTGGCACCTTGTGCAACCCAGGAGTTGCCCAACTGAGCACAGGTTCCCAGCAAGCAGGGAAGATCAGGAAGAACAGAGAAGGTGACAGATAGGATCAGGACAGTGACAGCCTGCTGGGAGCTGTTGCTCTGAAGGAGCAGCATTTGGTGTTGCAAGGGAGAGTCATTCCTGGTGCAGTGCTCACTGCTTTATTCTGCACTGAGTGCAGACACCAAATTCATGCAGGTCTTTATAAGCAGGAGTTACTTGGTGATGGCTGGGCTTTGGTTTTGTGAGACAGCTTTAACGGAAACAACTTGTTGCCAATGAGAAAAGGGAGCGCTCGTTCCTTGCTCCCCGTCTCTTCCCACTCCCACTGCTTTTCTTGGTGCTCATCTTCTGGGGAGCCCAGGCAGAAAGGAAAGAACTTTCTTTCAGTCCTACTAACAAACATTGTTATAAACACAAACTTGGCTGCCAGGTTTGCTTATTGTTGAAGAATCTGCACTTTACGGTGCATTTCACATAGCTAAGTATTACATTTGGGAGAACATTTGTATACACTTCATAATATCTAATTAAATGTGCTCCTTGCAGGCATCTAAAGTGCTGTAAATTGCCAGGAAATGTGAAGAAATTCCTATCCAAAACCACAGCTGCAGATTTTTTCTAAGGGTAAAAGGCTACTGCGTACCTAGCAGATGCTGTGTGTCTGCAGAGCCTTCCAGCACGGTGCACCACCGTTAGCAGAGACACCCAGGACTTAGCACAGGCTTTGTGACAGCACTTCGGGGTTTTGAGGGAGGTGGAGATGAGCAGGTGAGGGCAGCCCGAGGAAGATCCAGCCAGCGAGAGGTCGGGGAGAGGCCGGTAAGGAAGGCTGGGATGGGAACAGCCATCATCACTTCCAAGGTTTAGCAGGCTCTGTTTTCTTGCAGTTACTTATTCATAACTTTCTAAGAAAGCACGTCTTAGAAATGAAGCTGGATGGCGTGCCGGAAAGCCTAAGGGGGTTTGCTTTAAGCTGAGACACGGAGCGGGTTGTTTTCTGAATCTCAGTTGTTTGCTTATGCCACAGCTGTTTAAGTTGCAGGGTGGTGAGAGCCGTTTGGCTAGCAGGACGAGGCTTTCTGCTGAAGCTGAACAAAGTGTGACTCCTGTCTTATTTAAAATTTCATGAGCACCTTCATAACTAAGCTAAATTCAGCTCATTGGAAAGGAGCTGAAAGGAAAAGCTCATTGGAAAGGAACTTGGAAAGGAAGAAATCGAGATATTAGAGATACCGGTGTCGTGGTGGTGCTGTAAGATGGTTAAAAACACATAGTATTTAACTTGTCTAAATTTGCAGAGAATCCAAATAGCGAATGTTTTGAGTGTTGCAGAAGGAAGGCAAAGAGTTCCTGTCTTTCAGAACAGTTATAAATCCGCTGTTTTGTCGCATACTGAAAGAAGCATGAGGGATTTCTTTGTGTTTCTGCTCTGCTTGATGTCTCCTTACCTCCGACCTTGTTCCTCTCTTCCAGGTGGCTCGTTATTGCCGTTGGTCTCGTTCGAGCCTACCTGGCTAAGGGCAGCTACCACAGCCTTTACTACTCGATAGAGAAGCCCCTGAAATTCTTCCAGACTGGAGCTTTGCTTGAGGTAGGTGTAGTTGTCTGCCCAGAAGTTACTCATGGGTGTTCTGTTTAGCAGAAATCAAGCAGCCTTTGAACAGTGACTTCTAGGTGACTGCTTTTTCATTAGCATTTATAAGGTGATTTGAAGGTAAATAGAACTCGAGAAATACGTGACACAGATGCTGAATGTGTTTCCTTTAAGCAAGCAGTGAAGGAGCTCGCTGTCTGCTGTTTATCTTGGGCAGTGGAGCTAAGCAGTAGGCTTGGTCTTGGCAATACAAATATGGAATCTTAAGCTCTTACAGCAGAACTCAATGTGTTTCTGAATTGCTTCATTTGAAATGTTAGTGATTTGTTTTTCTTTTCTTTTTTGTTCTAGATTCTGCACTGTGCCTTTGGTAAGCTTGCAAATTTTCAGTTTTATTCTTTTCACAGAAAACCGCGATTTTAGCAGCCAGCACGAACAAATGTTACAGTCTGGGAACTTTCAGGTTTCATTCTTGCACAACCCTAATTATTGCTTCAAGTACATTTTGATCTTTTTTTTTTTTTTTTACTAAATAATTTGGCAAGTTGAATGACAAAAAGCCAAGTAATATAACAGGTTTTCAGTTGCTTGGCATTCTATTTTGTATGTAGATCCTTCCAATGCTCCAAGTCTTAGAGCAGTTTATAAATGTTTTACAGGAATCGTGACTCTCCATTCTCTCCATCCTATAATCTTCTGTACCAAGCTGTCTTTTCTCAAAAATGGCTTCTAGCTGTCAGTAATTTAAAATCCAATAAAAATAACATTTCAAGCACTTGAGCTTTGTCCATAGCCCATAGATGGGTGCTGCGAAATTGGGAAGGGGGAAGCCACGCTTTATCCCAGATTCAGCTGTGCTTCAGTGGCACTATTTGTGAGCCTACTAACTGCCTGAGACTGGAGCTGACAATTCTTGTTGGCCTGCTGCTGTGAGGCTGATTAGCTTGGTAGCAGGAGCTTAGCTGTGCATCAGTGGCCTGGGGTGGGCAGCAGCATCGTGGGTCCGTCAACCTGCAGAGCCTCCTGTCTGAGTAACAAGGCTGGGTCTTGTCTGGTTCGTTAGGCCTGGTGAGCAGTGAGCTTTCTGGCCTCAGCATCTGGGTTGTTTGTTTGCAGAACAGACAACAGAAATTTTTGCAAGATCAAAGACAGTGTTAAAAGGGAGCAGTGCCTGCTTATCCCTGATTTTTCTGAACAGCTCAGTCTTCACTAAGAGACAATCGTGTTCAGGCAGTTGGTCTTGTGGGTCTAAATGTCTGAGCTCCTCTCTGAGTGTTTGCTCGCTGCTGCTTGAAGAGTAGGATAGCATGGAGGTTCCCAAAGCTGCAGGTAAAAAGCTGCTATTTTTCACGTGTAGTGTAAGCCATCTAGAAGGTGCCACAGCACCAGTGAGCTCATGCTGATTTTCTGTGTAAAAGACTTCTCTGAATAATTTAATGTGGTAGTTGGAAAACTTAAAATTGTATTCATGAACCTGTCAGCAGAGGGCAGTCTAATTCTGTATTTGTTACAGTACTTCTTGCTTCCTCGATAATTCAATTACTCTGGAAATGTTTCCTTTAACAAGAGCAGTTTGTAGACTCTGCACGGATGACACCAAGAAATGAAAGATCAGATACTTTTCAAACTAATGTAAAACATTCTTAGAGTAAACCTGTTGGTGTGGAGATAGCTATGGTCTACGTGAAGGGAAAGCATGTGCTGCTAAGGCTTAAGCAACTTGAGTTGTCTGAACATGCTTTAAAAAAAAAAGTTTTCTCTTCCCAATAAATGTTTGATCCTTGGCAGACCTTCACTTCATCTCTTCTGTCTTGGATGCGTTGCTTTTAGTGTAAATAAATTATTTCCAAATGAAGTCTTCAGTTTGTTTCAATTCACTGTGATTAGTCTACAAAATTTTATGAGCACTCTTTTCCAATCCTGTTTTATTTTAGTAGATCTCAGATGCTGGGTTTTATTATTATTTTTATTTTTTTTATTATTATTTTTTTTAACATAAGTAGTCCATATTTTCTCCAAAAAATATTACTTTTGGCAGATTTTGAGGTCCTGTTTAACAAGTGGTAAGAAGGACAAGTTAAATAGCAGAACCCTAGACCAAAAGCTAGTAAATAAAATGTTCTTTTACAATTCTGAAGCTATAATGCAAAAACACCAGAGCACTAATGCCTTACTGTTTTCTTAAGCTAAACTTGTGTGGAGATGACGACTCAGAGTATAAAAATTCCCTTGGATTACTTTTTCCATACTCCATGGAATGTGTCTACACAAGTGAGTAGCAGGAGATGTAGTCCTGTGGTCCAGGCTGCTGCAGAGCAGGGAGCAAGGTGACGGTCCCAGCCTCTGTGTGTGTGCCCTGCTGATAACCCTGGCTGAGCTGAAAGGAGGTGTGGATCCATTTGGCCCACATTAGCCTCACTCACACAACTTAATATCAGTGATGAGAGCCATTAGTGGAATGTTGGGACAGTTTTATGCCACTGTAACTTGATCATTTTGCTTTCCCCAACAATTTTTTTTTTTTGCAAGATACTTATTATAGCTGTCCATTGTACTTCTTTTCTGTTACTGAAAGTGTTTGTCAGCTGAACAAAACGAGGTTGCACAGCTGGATATGCTGCGTTGTAGTAGTGTTGTCTCTGGATACTATGCTGATTAGTTCCAGACTTCAAAGGAATATTCTAGGTAAAAGAAAAGGGGAAAAAAAAAAAAAAAGTCTTCCTGACTCTGTTAAAAGTTTCAGTGCAGGGAGAAACAGGAAGCTTGCAGATTCCTTTGCCCCTGGAGCTGTAATTTTTTAAACAGAAAAGTTTACCTATGACAGATGGCTGTTCACACCAGCATAACTTTTCTCTCCACATCTTTTCAGTAGAATCTGAAATGTCAGCATCTGTGCGCTGAGTTCTTCAAAGCATGGAGATTGATAATGGAATGTTTCTAACAAGCATGGTTGAGAACAGTACTTTGGCATTTGGCAAAGATTTAGAAAGTGGAGAAGGAGAGCTCTACATGGAGAGAGTAGGTAACACAAAGCATGGGCACCAGGAGGAGACACTGAACATGTATAGCATTGGTAGCCTGGGAGAGCGGCTGCCTGGAGGAACTTGATAAGGAAAGAGGTGACGGGAGTTGCCAAAATGAAGAAGCCCTGGTAGTGCAAACAGTTTGTGAAGGGAATAGAGAAGCATAAGAAAGTCTTGGTAAGTGCAAGCCCAGCCTGCAGAATCACTGCAGCACCAGCCTTCATGCTATAGCAACGCTTGCCAGGAGCCTCTGATAAGCCATTGTCACCACGGGCTGGCATGGCTGTAGCCTGCTCAGTTAGGAGGGATCTACGAGCTCCGCCTTGAAGCTGTGATGCATACAGCCTGTTCTCAGTTGGGAACTTGCTGGGAGGGAGGGAGAACTTGTCAGAGCTGGAGGGGTTTCTGCTGGAGGTGGGAGGCTTAGTGCAGTGCTGGGAGAGGTCTGGGCAAGGGCTGCCTGCGTGGTTCTGGAGTGGGGAGCCCTCTGCCTGCCAAGCCGTGCTCTAGCATGTGCAGTGATAGGTGGCAGATGTTTTTAAAAATGCCAAATTTAAAATTGTCTGCTGGATACCTTTTTAGTGCAATTAGTAAATAATTAGAGGCAAGTAGAGTTTACATGTATTGTAGCTAGTGAGTCGCTGAATTTGGGCTCGTGTTTTTGGCTTAGATTGGCGTTGTCTTGGCTGTAACAAAAACCCTTGTTTGTCTTGCTGTGACATAATCTTGGATGGTTCCTACGTAGTCTTTGGCTTATTTATAGATTCCTTGACAAGAACATCGGGTTGCATTGCTTGTGAAGGGCTGATATAAATCGTATAAAAAGGTATTGCAGGGGTGAGCCTGTACTGGGCACAAACTGGGATGTTGCAGCACCCCTTAGTGGTGTCTGAGTAACAGAGAAATTCTGCCCTGATGTTTTACAAACAAGAATTAGATTAGGAACAATACATTATCAAATCAAAGAAAACTGTTTGCAGATTTTTCTTTTTTTCTCATTTGAAAAAAAAGGATTTAAACAATGTCTGAAAGTAATTCTAATGAAACTTGCTTTTAGCTTTTCTTATTCTTCCTTTCTCTTCCACTTTCTAATTCGTTCTTGTTTCTGAGATTGTTGTGCTGCTTGCTGTGTTTGCATTAGTTCTAGAAGCATTTCCTGCTGTATTTTAGAAGCTGCAACTGCTCTTGTGTTTGTTTTCATCACGCTGCTGGAAGACAATAACTCTGTGCTGCAGAGTGTGGACATTTTGTGTAATCCTGCAGGCTAAAACTATTTCTGCTCTGTCATACCTGGGTGTGCAGGACACTTGTAGGTCAGTTTAATCAGCACCTCAGGACTTCCTCAAAAGAACCAGTTAAATCTGCTTTTTTGAGAAAAATCTTAAAATTGTTTCTGTGCTTATCAGTGCATGAGCTAGTCCTTGTTTTTGTTTTATTTTAAAAACCTGTATCTAGCAGAATATGGGCTAGAACGCATTTCTTCAAAACGGTTCTGTTTTTTGTTTGCTGTTTTGGGGGATACACTGTGCAAAACGTCTCTGTTGTTTTTGCCTTTCGAATCATAATAACTAAGATTATCTTGTATGTTTTAATCAAACAGGTTTTACTTGAGAGACTGTATCCCAAGAGCTCTTTGACTGAAGCGATCTCATTCAGCTGTTCTGTGTATTGAGCAATGTGCAAACTTTTACTTGCATTTTGATATACAAAATGTCAGTCAGGGGATTGCGTTGTATGAGGCTCTATAAACACACCACAGGACAGGCTTCATACTCTCAAATTAATTTCTTTCCTTCCAAAAACTTCAAGTATCTGGACTTTGGCTTAGCTGTGCTTTATTTCCCCACCCCCATTCCGACAGTCAGGGATATTTACTAATTGCAAAATATCTTCCAGGCATTGTTCCCTCCTCTGTTGTTCTGACTGCTTTCCAAGTGATGTCAAGGGTTTTCCTGACCTGGGCAGTAACACATAGTGTAAAAGAGGTAAGTTGTGCTACAAAATAGATTGCAACAACTAATGATCCATGCTGAAAAGCAGCTGTTGATTGCTGTCTTATTTTCCTGAAAATGTCTTCTGTTATATCACAACCTGTGAAATTGTTTGTGAGTTTATGTGGATCAAAGAAAATAAGATGACATCAGATTTTTTTTTCTTGACAATCAAATAGGTTGAGATCTGAGTCTCTTACTGTAAGACATCTAGCTCCTGAGTAGCTTTTGTAGTCTTTACTGAAAGTTGAAGAGGTCCCAGTATGTAATCTGGACCCCAGAATTTGGGGCAGCATTCTGGTGTTGATCTCATTAGAGCAATAGCAAAATTTCCTCACTGTCGCTCTCTTTCATACACATTTGCTTTCTGTATCACAGCATGTGGAAGCTCCTGCTCAAGTGTTTGTCCACAGCAATTCCTGAATGTTTTCTCTGCTGACTTCTCCAGGATAATCTTCTCTCTGTCCTTCATTGATCTTTCTTGCATTCCAGTGTAGGTGGGTTTGGGGTCCTGGGTATTTCTCATTGTTTACCATACCAAATACTGCTGTACTTCACACAAGTGTCTGCAGAATCTTCTGGAAGCAATCTTATTTGGAAATTATTCCCAGCAGATGGCTATTTTAATACCTGAGCATACTTTAATTGATGCAGATCATGCTGACAGACTTCATGTCATGTGAATACTTTGCAGTAGTTCATGTATGCTGTATCTGTGCTGTTACTTTAGCCAGCTGCTCTTTTTATCTCATTAAGGAAAGAAAGAAGTCTTGATTCCCATGTCAGCATGTCTGACTGAAATATGGTCACCTAGTGTTTTATGTACACAGGTAAAAGATGTTTTGTGACTTGGCATTAAGAGTGTCTTAGGGTGCTTGTCTCCTTGCCAACTCTTCAGGGAAGCTGCTTTCTCTTCCTTACTCCATCACCTGTTAGCAGAATGTCAGTTCCTATGTAGAGGAACATGAGTCACCGTAGTTCCTAATAATTAACTGCCCTTTCTGGCAGTACAGTGGTTGTCCATGTGGAGCCTTAGTTTTGTGCTACTTGAGGTGAAGGAATGGTATTTTTACTCAATAAACTCAATCTTGTAAATATTTCTCTTCTGAGAGATTTTGCTTTTGATGCAAATAAAAGTACTCAATTCCCTATCAGTTCAGTGGAGATCAATGCTAGATTCTGAAGAAAGAAAATATGATCCCAAGGTGCTGTATACTTATAAAATGTTTTGGAGAAAAATGTCTGTAATTCTTCTTGTTGCTTGTGTAATGTCGTAGTACCTGCTGCTTCAGAAAGAACAGCAATAATCTGTTCTTATGAAGTGCCTCCTGGCCTTGAAGGAATCCAAAATTCTAAGAGGTGAATTACCTGAATTAGCGTTATTCCATGTGTTACCTACAATATGTCAAAAGGAAGTCTGTAAAATGATTGTGAGCTAGGTTTTTTTAAACTTATGCCCAAATTTTCAACCCCTCAGAAAACTAAACAGAAACAACACCAAAATGGGAGGATATGCAAGGAAGTTGAGCCTCACATTCAGTTTCTAGCAAGGATAGTTTCAACAGTATTGCACGTGTGGTTTTTTCCCCTCACACTTATATGTTCTTTTGGTTAAAGTCTTGAGAGAGACTTTCTTACATTTTAATGTCTCGGAAAGTAGGCTTAAGAATGGTAAGGATTCCTTTGATGAGTTTTTTCACCTCTGTCTTAGACGGAACACAAATGAAGTGGTTACATTCTGATCCCCCATCACCCTGTCTTCACCCCAAGCAGAGAGCATGCAGTCTCACCTGGGGAGATGCATTTCAGTGTCACAAGTTTTCTACTCTTTCTAAAGGGCTGTCTGCACAAGTGAGCTCCATGGTGAAGTCCAGGATTAAATTCTCACACAGCTTTATGGAACTTGTAAGCGATGCAGTTGCATGATGAGGTTCTTGTAAAATAAAACTCAGTTTTCCTATTTAACTTTTTGAGTGAGAACTGTTCAGTATCTTGCTTTTTCAGACTGCTTTAATATATAGTAAGGTTAAAAGAAGAGAAATCTGTCTTGCATCCCTTCTTTCTGTCCAAATACAGTTCGAGATACGTGATGTGATTTGAAGCATGCTTCTTGCCACTAACATGTTTGTGCTTTTTGTTGAATTTAGTGTTACTGTGTTGTTAAATTCAGTATTAAAGCATTTCTTATGAACGTTAAAGCATGGCAAATGTTAAAGCACTGCACTCTTCTTGGATTTCCCTTTCTCTCCACAATGTAATTAGCTATTAGCTTTGTGGAGAAGGCCCTGGCATGTAATAAGGTACTTGTACTCCACAAAATAGCATTTTGTCATCGTATTGGAAAGGTTTGGTGAATTTTACTGTTACTCCTGCAAAGGAGAGAAGAGAATGAGGACTGAAGGGCTAGAAGAAAATAGGGACAGGAGAACAGAAGGCACCCTCCAGTTCAAAGTTGTCGTTTTGGATTCATGTGAACAATAAGATCATCTGGTGCCATCAGAGAAAGCCTTTGTAGAGTTCAATGTGGCACCTGGTTCTGAGAGATGATTGCAAAAGGTGCCAGCTGTGATTTAATGCTAAGCAAGTTGGGTGCAGTTCCAAAGATAAGTATCGTATGTTTTTAAAGGAACCGTTCTAGAACCGAGTCAAAAAGAGTGGTGTAAAGTAGACATGTACAGGTTATTGAGCAGGTAATTAAGACTCCAGCATCTGCAGCTGTGAACTTGACATCTTGCATCAATAGCAAAGGATACCTACATTTAAGATTGAAGAGCATCTTACAGTGGTTAAGACTGAGTTGTAGTAAGAACTGCGCCCTGGGAAGTTCAGAATACCAAACTGAGTATAGCTGACGGGCCGAACTTATCACTGCTTTACACTGATGTGAAGTTTGAGTAATTCTGTACAACATAAATGTCTGTCAGGCCCTTGGTACCTCCTGTGAGGCTTTCCCCCCCACCACCACTGATCAAGCTCTGGAGGGCGATGTGCTGTTTCAACATCACTGTTGCACAGTGCTGCTGTTTTTGCTCCTCTGCTTTATGATGTATTTAGCTGAAATTCTCTGTAAGCAGTTTGTCAGACTGTTACTCTTAATATGGAGAAATCTGCAGAATTTCTGGGTTTATGATATCTTACACCTTTCAAACCTTGAATATAACTTCTATTCATAAGAACGACAGTGAAAGCCTCTGAGGCTTTATTTTGTTCATTCTCAATTCTGAATCTCATCTTTGCATCTTAAAAGGCTATAAATTCTCTTGTATTTTAACAAAGATTGTCTTACTCATAGTCACGAAGACAGGCTAAAACACATTCAAGACCCCCCTGATGATAAATTGGTATGAAACACATTCCAAAAAATTATGCCCATGGTATGATTCACCCTAATTGAGGCAGTTGGGCAAATAAGTTGTATGTAAGGTGTAAAATGTGCTTTGACTTTGAAGGTGGTGTTAGACAAAAACTGGCTTGAAAAGGTTGAAGAAATTGAGTTCTGAGGGCAGTGCTGGGATTTGAGGTTTGCTGTTTATTGGCTGTGTTATCCTCCTTATGCTGACGTTGGAAGGGGAATGATACAAGTGCAACATTAGCAGTACCTAAATGAATTAGGCTCTTGAGGGACTGTTTTGTAAATCAGTTCCCAGGGGTTTGATAATGTGCATCTCAGACATCTTTATCTGAAGTATTGAGAAATTGTCGGTCCTTAAAGAGGAGCTCTAATGGTGACAGCCTTTTGTCAGATCCATTAGCATGTAAGAAATGTGCTTTTTAATTATGAGCTGAGGAATGTAGTTAAAATATGATGATAACATGCACGGTAGTCTTCTGCTCCCCATGGCGAGGATTGGGAGCATTTGAAAACTTCATAGGTCACTCTTGCACAAAACAACTGCCAGTTCCCAGTATTCCTTCTTCGTTAAGTAGGGACATGTGCTATAAAGGCACAATCTGCAGTTCCTAGTCAAGTGACCCTAGCAGTGACCTCAGCAGGGGCTGGCCTTTTTGTTCTGTTTTCCCTTGTTTTGTTTTTAATGGTGTGAACTGTTTTAGTAATTTTTAAACAGTTCTAATGCTGAAGTTGATGGGAAAGACTAGGCTCGAGAAAGCGGTGTTACAAATCCTGTGATAATCTGGCAGTTAATATCCAGTTCTTTCTTCTTCTATGTACATCATTCAGCGATAGCCCTATAGTTTCTTGTCCTTGGTCGTGTCCTTGGGTGCTACTTCAAGCTACAAATCTTTTGTGGGTTCTACTGACTTCCATAGTTAGGGAAAGAAAGGGGATTTCAAAGTACAAGTTGAAGTCTGTGATGCATAAGCTTAGGTTACTCACTAAGCTGCTACTCCTGATTTGACCAGAAGATGCAGCTCTGGAGTGCTTGTAAAGCATAATGCTCCTTGGGAACAGCACCGTCTGTGAAGTGATGCCAGCTCGTCCAGGTTGAGAACTAAGGCTTGTTCATAAAGCAGATCACAAGCAGAGAGCTAGGATCCTTTTCTAGATACTCTAGTAGCGTAAAAAATAGATTTGGTCTCTTCTCCGAAAATCTGCTAATAGATTTTTAGGTGTTGTTCTTTCATGGTATTGTAAGGTAGACAAATACATAAGGAAATGACCAGTTTCAAGTGAAGAAGGACAAGGTATGCTTGGTGCAAAATGCAGTCAGGATCACCTGGATTGCTATACAGAGCAGGATATAGATTTTAACAGGAACTGTACTTTGCAGGATTCCCAAGATTCTTATAGAATTCTCTCTGGATTTTGTAGTTGCTGTAATAAAGGCATTTGGGGGGATAATCCTTGTGAACTTCTTTACACACAAGCATATGATCAATCCCCTCCTACGACAAGGTTTCTGCTTGCCCATATGTTTTCTTGTGCCTTTGTTTGTACACGTACTTTGCCCAAGATGAATAGGGTGTACCACCCACACCTGACTTCCATTTCCTTTTCTTCAAGAGTTAGAAGTAAAAAAGAAAATGCAGCCCCTTGCAGTTGAACTCTTTTTGTTCCCACAGTCTACTGTATTTGGGTTCAAGGTACTCATACAGCTGAGATTCACAACATGCTTCCTTTGGGTAGCAGGGGTGGGGGATGCTGCATAAAAAACTGTTCACTCTCCAGAGTTTGTTGTGTAGAAATGTGACCCTGTCTAATTCCTCATAACTGTGAACTCATAATTATGCTCCAAAACCTAGTAGTTCATTTTAAAATACATGCTTTGGAAGGTTAATGTTCAAGATATGAAGGGAGTAGAAGCTGTTTCTGTAAGGTGCATCTGAAATACAAGCTCTAAGAGGTGTAAAGCGGTGAAAGAAAATGATACCTTGAGCATAGCTCTAAGATTAGAAGAACAATGTTGCATGCAATGAGCAGGAAAAGGAGCAGAAACAGTGGAACAGGTAGTTGTCAAGTGAGGCAGCCTGAGCTTCTGGTTCTTCCTTCCTCTGATCCTGTGTGCTGCTGTTAGCTGTGTTACTGCTGCTCGGAACTAAGACCCAGTTTCTCATGTGAAGAGAGGGAGAGGAAAACAGTTTTTGTTGTACTGAAGAAATAGCACTGGCTAGGATCAGAGTGTAAAGTCTTAACTAGATCTTGAGTGTCCACATCCTCTGTGCTTCCTGTGCTAGAAAGCAATCATAGGACTGAAGTAGAAGTTGGTGCTGTGTAAGAGTGAAAAAGTTATGAGTTGTTCGCTGTATCTGATCACCAGAGCCATTCAACTAGAAAAATACGGAGCATGCTGAGAAGGGTTTCTTGCTGTTGTTACTAATGTTGCTTTTAAGCTTCTTCCTAGAGTCTGTTCTCTAAAATGATGCAATAAAGCAGCCAGTGGGAATTAATTTTTTTTGGAGTGTTTAAGTCTGGTGAATCATTTGCAACACTTGTGTCATATTTAACCTTCTGGTTCTCTCTTGCAGGTACAAACTGAAGACAGTGTCCTGTTGTTTGTAGTGTCCTGGACAATCACGGAGATAATCCGTTACTCTTTTTACACCTTTAGCTTGTTAAACCATCTCCCTTATCTCATCAAATGGGCCAGGTAGGTGGCAGAATAGAAATAATAGCCTTAAAGCACTGTTTTGACAGTGACGTTTATCTTGTAAAATAGTTGCAGCACAGAAAGTTACATTCTGTCTCAGGATAGTTGTTCTATTCATGTGTGCAACTTTGTAGCTTCTGTAGGGCAGGTTTCTGGGTTAAAATGTATCCAGTGTTAGCTGAAAGTACTGTGTCAGAACTCAGTGCCATTTACAAAGTGATTTTGTCAAAAACTGACATTTACCAGTAAAGGATTACAAAGTAAACTGATATTTAACAGTAACCATTGAGTCTAAGGGGTATATATCTGAAACGGTTGAACTCAGTAACTAATAGCAATTGTGATTGGCCCTGCTGTAATCATATGTCCTCTACAAAAGAGTTTGGAGTTAAAAGTAACAAAGTGTCGGGGGAGAAATAGTTTTAAGGTAGCATTCAGATTCTCAAAGGTAACATTTAAACAATTCAAACTGGTTGTTGATTTCAATATTCTGACTTGCATTAATGTTCACACACTACCATGCTCTAATCAAATAAAAATTATGAGTTTAAAACTTGAATATCTATAGTAGTACTTAACAAATACCTTGTCAGAACTTCTAATCCTTTCCTTAAATATTTTGCCCTAGGTACACTTTGTTTATAATATTGTATCCAATGGGAGTCACTGGCGAGTTACTCACGATCTATGCTGCATTACCCTTCGTCAGGCAGTCCGGCTTGTATTCCATTAGTTTGCCTAACAAGTACAATTTTTCTTTTGACTACTATACATTCCTGATCCTGGTTATGATCTCTTACATTCCGCGTAAGTACAAGTTTGTTAGTTCTTTAATATTAAAAGCAGCATCATGAAAAACTAACAATTGTGGGATTAGCATGTACGTAACTATGTTGCAAACATTAATTTTGGAAAACTAATTTTGCCTTCTGAACCCACTGAAGATCTTGCAAATTGTGGGGAAGTTACCATCACAAAGAAAGCAAGCTTTAAAAACGGTTGTTAAAAATGGAGATTAGCAATCTTGATAGTTTCACCTTACCATTAGTCTGGCTTTATCAAATGTAGTGCTCGCTTGTCAAAATAGACATCTTGCCAGAAAAGATGTCATTCAGATCTTTGCACGTGATAGATACCAATTATTTGAACTTCTAACAGAAACCACGTGGCTCTGTTTTGTTATGTGTCTGGACAGCTGTACTCACTCTGTATCACTGGTGGAGTGAAATCAAATGAATTGCAGGATTTAGGGGAATGTGTCAGGAAATTAAATACTGGGAAAGAAAGCCAAAAGAAAAAATGCTAACCTAACAAAAACATTTTACACAAATTAAGTGGTCTTGGGTTGTCCTACACTTATGACAAACACTAGGCAAGTGTAACTGATGTCATCTAAGCTGATGCTGACCTTGTTCAGTTTTCACGTGGTTCACAAAGATGGAAGTTCAGTCTCTCATGGCATCTTTGGCTGTTTTGCATCACCTGTTTCATTCTTCTGCAAACATACTGTGTAGCATAGCCTGAGAAATAGGAGGGCTTTGTGTGGTGGAGGATAGAGATGAAAAAAGCACCAATTTGTGTAGATTTTCTTAGATCCTGAAAAAGAGACGCTAGAATCATAAAATGTGAAATCTGTGAACTCCATTCTTTTGGATGGCTTTCATTCTTCATGATGCTTTTTTTTTTTCTCCCTGCAAAGTATTTTCTTTTTGTTGTATGTGTGCAAGTTCAGGAAACTTTGTCATTCTGCTTGTATGTACAGAGTTAATTATAAAATAAGGTATTTTGCCTTTAATAAAAAAATGGCATTGTTCTAGCAAAATTTAAATAGCACCCTAAGTCTAAGAGCAGTGTCACTTGGTTTTAGCCAGTAGGTGATTTGAGCAGAAAGTGGATAAGCACATTTAACAGAGTTGGTGACCTTGAGTGTTTGGCTGTGTGTCTTACGCCAACACAGAAGCCTGACTTCTTACTTTGTCTGTTTTCTCTTCAGTCTTTCCCCAGCTGTATTTTCACATGCTACATCAGAGGCGAAAGGTGCTTTCCCACCCTGACGAACACAAGAAGTCGGAGTAATTTCAGCTCTTTCAGAACTTTTCAAACATCAAAATGCTGCAGATTTTCAATACCAAGCATATTTATAACGAATATACCACGATAAAACTGTCAGAGGTAAAAGACCAATAAGTTAGCAAGAATAACCAATAAATTTGATTTCATTGGAATTCCACAACGTAAAACATTCAAATAATTTTCAGCTTGCAGAGCTTCAGGAAACTTCTGAACTTTATATGGCTTGGCAGGTAGCCTTTTACTTTTCATTAAATGATGTGCTAAATGGTTCTCATTTTTGTTACTAAATGCCTGAAGACTACAGTATGAATGAAATTGTACCCACTAAACGCTTGAATTGGGATTATATCACTGATAACCTCTATATTTTTTTTGAAGTGCTTGACTGCATGCCAGAAACTGTATGTATTGCTCTGGAAGCAAACAATATCCTCTGGAATGCTTTAGCATTTTGTCAGAGACTCCAATGGAAAACGTAATCCAGGCAGTGTTTGAATTTAGAAAGGTGGGTTGTGCCTTTAAAAGGTGATGGAAACAAGAACAGGAAAGCAATTATGGGAAATGAGGGGAATGTGGTTCATTAGGAATTTAAACAGTAGGGTGTCTGACAGAGTGTGTTCTTTGAAGATCTTGTTTAAGCTGATTACTCAAATGGTAATGTTAATTCAGGGGCTATAAAGCTTATCTGAAACATTAAAACTCCTCTAAGCACTGCAGCCCTGGATGCTTATTTTAAATACTGAAAAAATAAAAAATACTAACTGTAATATTTCTAGTGATATCAGTAATTAATCTAAAGAGTATAAGGAGGCAAGTCACCCAGAAACAAGTGCATTTTTTCCATTTTTGACTTTAAATAATCATCTCTAATCATTGTCCACTATTTCAGTAGTACTCATCCTTCAATGTTAAGAACTTTTTGGTCTACTGTGGAATGATTGGAGGACTTTGTTCCTCGACATGACTTAAGTGACTAATGTGTATCACTTTGGCACGTCCAAACAGCAAGTTCTAGGCATTCAGCTTCTGAAATGTTGCAAAAGCCCTCAACAGTATGTACATTTTTTGAAAGCAGATTATTTCACGTTACATGCTGCTTTTGCAGATTGGACAAGCTTCACCTCATCTGCTCTTCTGAAACAGCAGAACTGCATGGAAAGGTAGATTTTTTCAGGGTGCTTGCTCAGGGTTCTGTCTTAAACCCCTTCCCCCCTTGGGAAGGTAAAGCAGAAGACGAAAGGACTGAGCCATGTGGCGAAGCAGAATCCATTAATGCTGTGTGAGCAGTCGCCCAAATTATGAGCTAAGTGTTTACTGGGGAGGGAGTGGGAAGTAGAAGGTGCAAAGTGACCAGGGAAACAAACAGACGTCTAATCCAAGACAAAAGGAACAAAGGCAAAAGGAAATGTAGCTAATGGTCTTTGCTGTGTCATGTATTGAAAGTTGAATAGTAGTGTCCTCACCTCACTAGAGCCACTAGCCAACAAGACAAAGACATCTCTGACTTGCTTGTTGTAACATCGTGATTAAGTGCATAAATGAAGTGTGACCATTTTATGGCCTCCAGTACCTACCTCCCCCTGGACATGATCCATGTGTCCCAATGACTTGTGCTTGACACCTTGCAGTTCTCCCTAAACATAGGGCAATAAGTACTAAATGTAGTGCCTCTCTGTTCAAGCACTGGGGCAGAGCTGCATTTACAATTACTCTTGTTTTTACATTTGTCAGAGATATATGAAATTAAAAAACAAAACACAAAATCCTGCATTTTTCAGTCATTTTTTCTGGCTCCATCAAAAAGCATTACTGGATGTTCCTAGTGCTCAGTAATGTGTACGACACAAATTGGTCTGTTGTACCTAGGGAGAGAATAGGAGACAGTAATGATCTTTGCTTCTATTTTGAACCTTTTGTAGACAGTTGTAGGCTTTAAGCAAAAATACTGTGGCAACGTGCAACCTCAAAGTGGTTTTGCCTTCAAAGATGCAACAATTCAAATTCATTCCTCTATTAAGCCGTGTATCTCTTTGTTCTGGTTATCTGAGAAATGTTGCGCTATACTGAACTCGTTGCTCAGAAGTGTAAACTTCCACGTCTGAACAAAACATCTCCTTTTGCTTGTACATGCTATCAAATATGTTCATGGCAGCATTTCTGAAAAATATAATCTAAAATATGTGATTTCATGATACGCTCAGGTTATTGGATGTTGTAGATGCTCAGCTCCAGAAGTTTTTCTTGTATTTAGGCACAGAATCGAACCAGGATTTGGATTCAAATTTATAGTGCCAATTTCCAGGAAAAAAATGTCTGTGTAATACTGCTGTATGAAACAAACTAATAGCTCTGTTGATGAGAAGGAAGTAGTACAGATCTGTATGAGGTAGCATGGGCACTACAGAGAAGCAGAGAGATGCTGTCAATAGAGAGGAGGCTTGTACAATCAGCCTCTTACCGAGCAAGCTTTATGAAGTATTTAATTGAACGTATTCATTTGCCTTTAGCTTTTTGAAGAAAACAGAGTTCCTTGTCCTTCTAGAAGAATAGTGAAAGGAAATTACTTAGTTGGAAATCTTATCAAAAAAGTTATTTTTAAAAAAAAAAAAAGTATTTCCTGAAACATTTATTATATGCAAGAGTTCTAGCACTTCAGCTTGTAGTGCTTTGTCAAGTTAAGCTTCCATGGAAATCACTGGAAGGCGATCCTCAGTACGAGCTGTAGTGCAATTCCCTGATACTGCTGGGGTTTTCCCTAATGCTGACTTGGGTCGCACATTTGTTTTTCTCTGTCTTATGAGAACAAATTTCCCCTTTTCTGTCGCTGAAATTGTAACGTGGTATGTGAATTTTATAATAAAAGCTTTGATTAGTACTCTTTTTCACAAATCTAGAGGGTTTTTTTTCCCACAGACTGCTTACTTGGCTTGCATGTTTTCTCTCAGCATCACCACCCTCCTGCAGCAGGGGTGTTTTCTGCTTTGGTTGCCTTTGTGTTATGTGCACTGCTTCAGTTGACAGTACTTTGCGTTCTACCATGCCAGCTTTGACCAAGTTAGTCGTTACCCTCTAAAAGACCAAGGTTCTTGCCAACGTAGAGCTTACAACTGGAATTGTAGAAATGTTCATGTTGTAAATTACAGTAAGATGCCAACTACAGTGCAGGTAAATTGTAATTTTTCACAATGTGATGTTTCTATCCAAGTTTTTTATTTATCAGTAGAAAGGTTGGCATTTCTGTAGACCAATCTGCAGTGTCATTTTAAAACCTATCTTTCATCTTAAAATTTTCATGAGTATACATCAAATCGTGTTTTGATGTATATTTGTCAGTGAAATTTTGGGGAAAACTATATACAGTCATTTTTGTATTATTTTCTATGTTGTGAAGAATAAAATTGTAATTTTATAAGTCTGATTCACTAAGATTATTATAAGTTAAATGTATTTTTTGTATATTTAGGAATCTGGTATTACATGGAGCTCTGAAAGATTAAGCGTAGAATTTTGTGCATGTTTGGAAGATATTTCTACTTGACAATGTCTGTGTTGTTGCCTTGTGAAACTGGATCTGTGCTCTCTGCCTGGACTTGGCCTACTGACCAGTGATACTAACTGCTATAATCCAAATAAAATAATTCCGAATAAAATATGCTGTATTGTTACTGTTTAAGGAATAAAAGTGGTTACTTTGCACATGTGAATTAGGGCTTTATTTTTACTCATCTGATATAAGGCTGTACCTTGCAATTTCCAAGTTTTGAGGGCATGCGTAACTTCTGGAGCTCAAACAAAAGACACATTTGACACTGAATGCTGTTATAAATTCTCTACTTCTCACTTCCAAAGGAGGTATTCCTACCAACAGGTTAACTGACTCTGTTAGCATTCAAACTTACAACTTCCTGAAGGATCCTCAATAGAATGCCAGCTCTTTGTTCTGTTATCTCTACTCTAGATGGTGATGGCTTTCTACAAAAACAAACTTTTCAGTGTTATAAATATAGTGGAATGCTTAAATAATGCAACAGAATATTGCAGAGTTGATTTACTAAATATAGTGTGTCGGCTGCCACAGCAACGTTCTGAGCATTTTTAACACTTCCTGAGAGATTTAAATACTGTCTAGATTCTGTTAATGCTCATAAATAACGAGTTATAATCCTCTAATAGGAACTGAGTAGCAGTTGCAGAGTGCATGCTATTATTCTAGGCATATGCTTGTCATAAGATTACAGAACTACAATGATTTTTTTGTTTTAGTGCAGAAGGGATGAAATAATGTTGTCATAACCAGCATCAGCACATATCCTACGCATGATAGCTGGGACTTAGCACTACTGTGCAATTAAAAATGCTTTGAAATGCTACGCTGTGAAGAGTGGTGCCACGCTCCATTTGTGTCTTAGAATAACTATTACTAGTTATTTGTTTCCTCTTTGCAGTTTGAAAACAGCATGTATGGAAACAATTTGAGCTCCCTCGGGCAACATTAAGAAGTCTGAAAAATGCAAGGATTCTGTGCTCAGAAGTAAGTTAAGCTCAGGATAGTATTTAAGGCTTACCTTAAATCAGTCATTGGCGGTTGCTGACATAAGACTTGAGGAAGGATGTATGCTGGTGTGCTCAGTGTGGAATACAAAGGTGTGAATAGGTGTGATTCAGTTTTATGTGGAATGGACTGAGCATTTCTAGAGAGTTGGGATCGACTGATGACTCGATCCACATGATTGCCTGGTCATTCCATTCAATATCCAGTGGCTTTTAAACTCTGTTTCCTGTCTCCTAAACTAATACTCTTCCACGCTTGTCAGAAGACTTCTAGTATTGCAGTGAGAGAAAAATTAATGCAGCTTTTGTGGTGTTTCCTGAAGCCTACCCGGAAGCAGTTGGAATTAAAGATTTGAATAGAAAATTTAAAATGCTTCTAATCTTATTGGTCACTCTTTTCCAAAGTAATGCTTTATTTTACGGGTATAAAAGATCCTAAGGCCTTTTTTGTTTTCACAAACTAACCTGGCATTAATGTTGTCTGATGTGTGCTTTTCTCTTTGGTATGCTGATGTTTATAATGTACCAATATTAGGGAAAAAGATGTTACAGTCAATATTATACCTCAATTTTCTAGTCATAAGTAGATGCATATTATTTCAATCCTCCATTGTAAAAGCAAAATTAACAATATTTAAAAACACTTCCATGACTAGTTACAGTTGCCAAGGCACAAACTCTAAGGTGTCGTGATAAATTGCCCCTTTAGAAGAAATGAGTTCCATCTAGTTTGTACATAGAAATTTGATGTTACCTGGTGCTACAGAAGGATGTTTGTACTGGGAAATTCATTACTGGAATTCTTTGCAGAGGCTTATTTTGCTGAATTGTGAACATTGGCTTGCATTTTCTCCTGTCATTTCACTCACTGCTTCAGACAGCCTGCACAGACTTCTGCAAGCCATCTGTAGCTGTTATTTAGGCACTGTTAAAATATATAAATATCACTTACAACAAGCCTGTGTTAAACTGTTAACACTGACACGTTCTAGTTTGAACACCTGAACTTGCAGAATTGTTCTTGCTGTGTAATCTGAATTGTGTGCCTACAAAAAATAAACTTTATTTGGGGATGATACAGGAAGTGGAGGGCTTTCCAGTCAGCTGAATAAAAGGTTGCTTTATGAAATCAGTTGGCTTTTTAGTTAAAGGTCTCTACAGGTCAAATACAACCTCTTCACTTACTGAATGAAAACAAAGACACTGAGTGCTGGGCTGCTTTGCTAGATTGTATTCTTAATACAAATATGAGATGGAAGAGGAGAGGTACGGGAGTATACAGAGCTACTGAGTTTCCAAAAAACGCTTTGGAGCTGGCAAAACCTCAAACTTGTACTTTTTTTTCCCGTTGGTGTCCAGTAAGTTTTTTGTTTTCTTTTTATTTTATTTTATTTTTTTTAAAAAAGGTAGAATAATAGCTTTAAATGAAAGTGCTGAGATGTTTTTCTGGTGTGCTGATGACATGAAGTCCCTTTCATTCCACACTGTGATTATTGCATGTTTGTGATTGTGGGGAATGACACACATGGCTTAGGTGCTCTGTTTTAGTCCTCTGTTCCTGTGTATGAAGTACTTTCAGGAAAGCTACTAGGCTGGCTGTTAAATGTGTTTCTTTACTCAGCTTTTCAGTGCAATTTAGATTGTTCCAGATTTTACTCCTCCAATGATCTGAACTTTAGTATATTGCCTTTCAGCCATGGAGCTGAAATGGAGAAATGTTGATACTTTTCTTTAGCTGAATAAAGTAGTTGTTGGAACGAATTTCATCCTCTCTAGAGGATGCATTTGTAAAAGCTATTTACTTTCTCATTGCTCTTCGTAGCATGGGAAGGTGCTGTTTCAGTGGAAGAAAGACTGCAAAACACCATATATGGGACAGGACGCTGTCGACGCATATAGTAAGCATCAAGCTCACTTGAGAGAGAGTATCGTTCCTCATTTCTCATGCTGCTGTAATGATTTTATAATTATAGTGCTGCTGCTATGTGTACTTACTGGGATTGCCTTGCTAGACAGCAGCAGTAGTTGTAAAATAAATTGTGAGAACAAAGTGCTTTAACTGTTCTGAAGTTAGCAAACAAACAGAAAAACAAAGGCTTTTGCATCAGCAAAAAAATGGCTGTGAAGTTGAAAGTAAGACATCACTAGTTAGTTTATTAGTTAGTTGTTAGTAATGACTGGAAATTTAACGCTTGTGATAGTGTCAAAGCCCTACCAGGAGTGAACAGTGCAATCTGAATGTAATTCCTTTATTCTAAAGGCACTGTCAGATCGAAGATATATGGAAAGCTGTTCTGGTCCTACTGGTGCATACAGGTGAGGCAGACATAAGCATTCAAGGGCCAAGTGTGTGCCAGGTTCCTGGTGACACATGACTACAGATCAGGCCATAGCCTGCCAGATTTTAAAGAAATAAATTGCTGGTAGAATGATGTAAAAGTCATATGATTTAGTTATTCTCAGTTCTAAGTTTAAAGGCGGTACTTGTTTGGATAATAAACCTCCCCTGGAGTCCTATTACATGAATTCTTAAGAATGGAAGTACTGTGCAATGCAGTGTTATCTGCCCATTGCAGTTGTGTAATTTGGAACAACTTCTGAATAGAATAGTCTCTTTGTATGTTATTATTCAAAGCCTGGCTTCGTGATGGAAACAGTAGGCAATCAGTCTGTTTCTAGCCCATCTACCTGTTACAGTCAGTGAGTTGTATCAGCCACATCTGAAAGAAGGGTGGGAGTGTCAGAAATTCCTACAGCTTGTCTGTGCTTCTCTGCAGACCATCTGCACTGCATGTGCTAATCTCATGTCTGAGTAAATGAGGAGAGGAGTACGCAGTTAAGGTGAAAACATTTGAAACTAGGTATTATGAATCGTCTTGTGCACAGAGTAATACTCTTCCATCCGCCTTTTTTTTCACCCTTAATAAAAGGATTGGTTTCTTGTGTAGCTATGACAGCACCAGTCCTCTGCTTTCAGCATATGAAGCAGAGGAGCCTTGAGACAAGTGGTAAATCTGATTGGAAAAATGCCTGACTGGCCCGTTTCTCAGGTGTATGAAGTAGGCTTCCTGGCAGCAGCAGCTGATGAGTTGCCGGCATGCCTGGTACTACAGTGACAAGGCCTAGTGCGTGCTGCCACGCCAGGCGCGGTCGACCTTGAGTACTGGTGTTCATTTGTGCTTGTGCTGCAGATAAGCAGACTGATGTCATAAGTGAAACTTAATACCAAGCATCACTGCAGCCTGTGCAAAGGTACTTGATAAACTAGCTAAAAATTGCGTAGCTGATGCCCAAAGCAGAACTGTTGTACTCCGAGCTGCATGCAGGCTACAGAATTCCACTTGGGATGACTATTTCAGTCATGCTAACACTGTTCTGATGTTATCTGTAGGTGAGCCTGCAAGAGTAAAGGAAGGCTGAACATTAAATAGGTATACATGGGCTACGTTTAATAGTTGTTCTGCAATCTTTGTAAAGAACTGGAATCCTCAGCCACCTTTTTATTCGTGTCAGGCTTACATAAAATTCCTGTCAACAATCACATGAATTATATGCATTCAGGTGAATTTCATGACCCAGTCTTCCTGTATTGCATATGTGTATCCCAGCCCCAGCTTCACCTAAACAGCACAAGAATGCAAATATTTTTAGTTCTGCATTTGGGGTTACATGTTGTGGATGCTACTGAAGAAAAAGCTGATAAATCAGATTCAATAAGCACCTTGACCTGGCAGGCTTTTATGTGACCCTAGAAAACCTAAGTCAGTGATGAATCAGGCTGCTTTGGTCTTGGTTTTTAATTTTTTTAATGGCTGTGTTTTTATATTTTCGTAATTTTCTACTGACTTTTGGCGCTATTTGTTGTGAATCATTAGATTATGGGGTGGAGGGGGAAAGCACAGACTAACAGCAGCTCCTTCAATTTCACTATTTCACATCTCGGGTTGGGTTCTCTCATTAGCTCTGGGTTTCACAGGGCAATTTTGGACTGCACAGAGCCAGTCCATGAGGGGACCAAGAACATGTTTTATAATGGCTTTGCTAATTTAGGGAGCATAGATATTTTAGAAGCCTGGTTTTAATAGTTGCATGAATCATGAAGGCCACAGAGAGTGAAATGTGTGACGTGTGTTTTGAGACCGCTGTGTAGCTGTTGTTCCCTGTTGTAAGTAAATAATTCAAATGAAGAATGCTAATGTTTGTCTACTGCACCTGTTGTAGCAATAAGAAAATAAAACATTTACGTACAGATTTGAGGCTACATTTGAAATCAGAATTTGTGTGAGCTGTTTGTGGTGTGTTGAAGGACTTTGGATCTGTGCTTGGCTTAGCTCTGTGGGTGTCCTTGTAGGTTCTCTCTTGTGTTCCCTGGAGGAGCTGGTGGAGCTCATATTCTAGAAATCCTGTGCTAGTGTTCTCTAAGGCTTCCCCGTGGCTACTCCCATTTAGATATATTTTATGCGGAGAAACACTTCTTGAAGGAAGGAGAAGGCAAGTAGGGTTCTATTTTGTTCCAGAATTTGATTAAATGTTAATTGCGGGAACCTACTGGAATTTTGCTCCCATCCTCACCCCCCACCTGCCCTACCCCCCAAAAAAAGCAAATGAGTACAGCTTTTGTGATTGGGTGAACAGAGTTTAGGAAGGCTCGGACAGGTGGGAGGTGGCACTTCAGCTCTCCTGGACAAGGGGAAGCCGCTCTGCTTTGGCATCGCGCTGCCATGTGATGTTTGTGGGGTTTGATTTCTGTGAGCAGGACAAGTAGACGTTCTCATCTTACAGATTAGAATACAAAGAACACTTGTACTGACCGAGGCCACAGCCTGTAAATAACTTCTGGGAGGGACATACAGAAGCTCCTCACTTCTGCAGTCATTCTTCAGAATGACTGTTACCAGAGGGGAAGTAACCTTCATTAATTCATTAATAGAGGATGCATTAATTGCCTGAACATTCTTCTAAGAAGTGTTGGACGCTGTTAAATGACTTTACAGCCATCCAAGAGGCATTATTGTGCTTTCTTGCCCATCTCAAATGGCACATGGGTTGTTCTAATTTCTGTAATGCTTCTGTTTCCATGAACCATATCGGCGTGTTTCTGTGGGGTTCATCATCCGCTGTGTGTAGCCAGGGTCCTCAATGGCAAACAAGAACTCGGGGCTGCAATAAACGGCACAGCTGGATGAAGGCTGTGAGTAAGTTCTTCTGGGTGCACCTTGTGCCGCAGCGTTACGCTGCCCTGCTCGTTATTCCAAGACAGGAGACTCCCCGACACGGGGCAGCAGCTGTGAGCTCCCCAGCGCGCGGTGGGAGGTGCAGGGCAGTGGGGCTGGGGCAGGCGTTGGGTGCTTTACCTTGCTCTCCTCTCAGCGTCTCGGCCCGCGACAGTGTCCTCGTGTCCCACGCTTTCAGCACGAGGCCGTTTCCTGCCTCAGGAGCGGGCAGAACGCGGAGCTGGGGCCCTGCCCTCCCGCGGCGGGGGCCCGGCGCACCCCTCAGGTCGTACCTCAGGGGCGGGGCCAGCGGCCGCGCCGAAGGAGTTAACGGCCGCGCAGCGGCGGCACGGCCCCCGCCCGCCCCCTGACCGCGCTGATTGGCGGGTGGCCCGGCGGCGACTGCCAATGGCGACGGGCGGCGGCGGGGGGCGCGCCAATGGGGGC
>WBMW01003080.1:272090-324198 GCA_013396635.1 Penelope pileata
TCCCGACGGCTCTTCGGGCAAGAAGGCCTCCCGCATGGCGAGCAGGTGGCGGAGCGAGGAAGACTACGAGCCGCAGGCGAGCCGAGGCCGTGGGGAGAGCGGCTGCAGGATGATGAGCTTTAGGTCCAAATCTGCCTGGCAGGAGCATGGTGACGAAAGCCGACGTCACCGTTCCCGCCACCCGCCCGGCAGTGATTCCCCCGCTGCCCCCAACAATGCCAGCCCCCGGGAGCAGGGGGAGGTACGGCCCCGCTCGGTGGAGCTGGGGCTGGAGGAGAAACGCATCAAGGCCAAGATCGAGGAGCTGGAGGAGGAGGACGGGGACGAGGGGGACTCCGAGGTGGCCTTCTCCATGGGCAGCTGTTGCAGCAGCCTGCTGCAGATCTTCAGGTCCAAGAAGTTCCAGTCGGAGAAACTGGAGCGCCTCTATCAGCGCTACTTCTTCCGACTCAACCAGAGCAGCCTCACCATGCTCATGGCCGTGCTGGTGCTGGTCTGCGTGGTCATGCTGATCTTCCACGCCGTGCATGGCCACTACGAGGTGTCCTATGTCGTGGTGCTCTCCCTGGCCATCCTGCTGATGGTGGTGCTGTGCATGGTGTGCAACCGCAACGACTTCCACCAGGACCACATGTGGCTGGCGTGCTACTCTGTCATCCTGGTGATCCTGGCTGTGCAAGTGGTAGGGGTTCTGCTGGTCTGGCCCAGGAGCGCCTCGGAGGGCATCTGGTGGACCGTCTTCTTCATCTACAGCATCTACACGCTGCTGCCGGTGCGGATGAGGGCCGCGGTCATCAGCGGGGTGGTGCTCTCCACCATCCACTTGGCCGTCTCCCTCAAGATCAACGTGGAGGACAAATTCCTTCTAAAGCAGGTAGGCGATCCATGGCATGTTCGCGACCACGGGGCAGCCCCAGCCTGCCCTGGCTGAACCGGGTGGGTGGGTTTGGTGGGCCGTCACCTGGTACTTCATGGGCTGGAGTCTTCCAACCCAAACCCTGAGCTGCCTGGTGCTATGTCATGCTGCCTGTAAGCTTGCTTTTTCAAAGCAGTGGTGTTTCCTCATTCCTGGTTTTCACTGAGGTTCTAAACGTTTGGGAAATCCATCTGAGGGGTTCTGAACAACCGCCTTGTTGCCAGCCAGCCCCACTGGTGCCCTTCAGCTGTGTTTAATGTCAACAGCTCCGCGCTAAGCACACCTGTGGAATGGTGTCCCGTGGGCTGCCACTATGTGCGGAACAACGCATGATTCGTGTGGGTCAGAGCTGTCCTCGTGGGCAGCGCGGGGTCTGGGTTTGTGTCGGTGCGGGGCTCGCTGCAGAGCGTGCCCCATGGACGTGTTGAGTGAGGTATTGGTCCAGCAGGAAGGTGTTTGCTCTGAGGAGTGCTGGAAATACCGACTGTGGAGAAGCCCAGGGTTTGTGTACCACTAGCAGAAAAGTGAAGAAATATGAGTGCAGGTTATTAGTTAGCTGTGTTATCGTGTTTAGCTGGAGCAGCTCAGTGCACAGGAACAGTAAGGCTATTACTGAACGCGTTGCAGTGCAGTTTTTAATTACCATATCTGCATAAACGGCTGCACTACAAGGTGCCGCTCTCCTCTGTGAAGCGAAGCGAGTGGCTGTGGGGGTCCTGTGCTCTCAGCTCGCTCAGACCGTGGGGATCGCAGCGGTGTGGCACTCACTGTGCCTTGGAGGGGCAGGGGTCTGGCGAGGGGTGCTGGGCCACCTGCAGACCTGTGGCATCGCACAAGCACAGCCTTGTGCCTGCTGCTTCGAGCTCTGGCGATTGCAGTGTCAGGAAAAGTTCTAGGGCTTTTCTTTCCCCCTTTAATAAAGCTCTGGTGTGCTCAGGCTGTTGCTGCTCCACTGTACAAAATATCCCATCAAATTATAATTTCATTTTTTCCCCTCCTCTCTCTATTCTTCTTTCTCCCCTCCCCGCTCAGCTAAGCCTGCTTGGACGGTTTCTGGCTTTGTTCTTAGCTTGTTACAGATATTTTTATAAACTGCACATGGCATGTCTTTCTTATGCTTGATATAAATGACTTTTTGTGCATTTCCAGCAGAGCATACACTGCGAGCGAGACAGTTACTGTTCTTCTGCTTGACTTGGAAAAGTTTGCTAATGGGCTCGGCTCCTCCTCGCTGGGGCTCTGGTCCTGCACAGCCTCGTCCCTGCCTTAACTTCATACCGAGGCTTCTCCTGTTGAATTCGGTGTGTTAGAGACTGTGTTCTTGCATGTGGAAGCAAAGCTCCTGGTGATTAAAGCTAAATGTCTTTATCTGTTACAGGGAAAGTTGATTTGTGAGGGTACTCAAAGCACTGTTACATTGTAAAGTGTTGGTAACTGTATCTTAATGGGAAGGAGCCTTTGTAATGGTCTCTCCCAGTGGAGAATTTGGAAGCTGGCAGCTCAGGGTCGCTAGGCTTGCTGTAAGGGGCTCAGCATGTGAGCGAGCGTGCACTTGTTGAAGGTAAAAGCACGGCCCGTAGGGCACGGTGAGGTGCTGACAGATCTGCGTGTGCCATGGCTGCTTTCCCTTTTGTCCCAGCGCTGGGCTTTGCTGCAGTTTCAGAACAAGCGTTCCGTTGTCAGAGAACGTCTTAGTAATTCTCTCACTCCGTGTTCAAAGACAGCCCATCTCCTCACATTGTTTGTTTTTTACACCAAACGTGTTCCTCGCCAGCCTGGTCCCGCTGGATACCGCGGGGCCGTACAAGGCCGAGCGTCAGATTCCCCACACGTTTGCATACGAACGTGAGCCGCTACCTCCGGCCGATGTGCGATCGTGAGCCGCTGTCTCCGTCTGACAGAGCAAGCGGCCCCTGCAGAGCGGTGCCTGGCGCCGGCAGGCCTCCTCGCGGGGGCTGCGCTGGTTGCCATGGAGACGGCTGCGCTCCGCTCTGCCCCACCGAGGCGCCTCGGCCCTGTTTTCCCCTTCGGACTCGGATGGGCGAAGGTGGGTGGAGGCCGGATAAAATCAGGAGGAGAGGGTTAAGTCACTGTCAACGGCTGCGCTCCGACGGTCACATCGGCCTGGGCTTTGTGGAGCAGAAGTGGATATGGAAGCGTCTGTGACTACGTGACCAGATGGTTCTTTATCCACAGCACTGGCAGAAGAAAGGCGGTTTGGGATGCGTGTCCCCCATCGTCTTTGTGTTGTGGCATTTTAACCATAATACTTGAGCAAATTCTGCTTTGTGGGGGCCTTTTTCCCTTCTAATCTCCCAGCTGTTTCCAAGCAAGGCAAAATCATGCACTCCTGTCATGGTCCGCTCCAGTTCTGAGCTGGATGACTCTTGCTTGGAGTCCTGAGCACTTTTTTTTACCAGGCTCCTGAGCCTCATAAACTTTGCTGCTTCTCTTGAGAAAGAGGGGGAAATTCATGGCTGGAGGTCCCTTTTGGGAGGAAGGCAACTTGTTGATTCCCTTTCTGGGGATGCACAAATTGCTGTCTGAAGGGCCTGGCTGCTAGCACTGCCCAGCTTCTCTGTCTCCAGGTTTTCTGGTCCCAGGTGATGCTGCCCAGGCTTCTCTCTTCACAGCACAGCCCTCCTCGTCCCTTGGTTCAGGAAGGGATTAAGGCATTCTGCTATTTCCAGATCGGTAAGGTGATGGGAGCAAAGGTGGCTGTGGTTGTTCCTTCGCAGCTGAGCTGCTTCTTTAATAATTCTGGGGTCACTGGACTCTGTCCAGGTACAGGCAATGGTTGTGACTTCTTGAACTGATGTCTGATTGGAACAAAAATGCTCATTAGTGGGAATTGTTGCATTATGCTCAAAAGTCATCCCATGGCAAGGGAGGGAACAAGAAGAAATTGAATGTTTGAGAATTTGCTCACGTCCAAAGGCTCTATGCTCCAACACGTGCACTCCTCCAACTGCAAACTGTGGTTGCTTAAAGTTTTTTTGTGTGCGTACCTGTGATCAGTTCTAGGAGTTGTTTGGGTCTATCAGGGAGAGGATAACTGCGTTTGTCTTCAACTTTGTGTCCTTGTGTTACTCCGGTAAAGTCTGGGTTACAAATGGATTTCAGTGCTCACCAGTGTGTCTCCTCCCCTCTCTGTATACATGCCGCATCACTTTTTGGACTTTTCCATGCGGTGGTTATGATACGTATCCAGGCTTAGAAAACACAGTCAACTCCAAGATTCACATGAGAAGTACTTTACATCCCAGTGAAAGTATCTAATACCTACCTGAGAAGGAAATACGTAATTTATCAATACATTGTCTTGTGTTCTCAGCGAAGATGACACTGAGATTTATTCCACGTTCCAGAAGAAAGAAACCCCCCAACTAACCCTCAAACCCCGTACAGACACATGGGGGGAGCTCGCTGTGCCTGGGTTGCAGACGCTTTGCTGAAGTCATGCGAGCGGGCCAGCTGCCCTCCGAGCAGCGGGGCTTGTGTAAGCGCTGGCATTTCTGTGAGTGGGGGCTAAGGGACAGGCAGTTTCACAACTGGGTTTCTTGGGCTGTGAATCAGAGTTGAAAAGGGATGGGGATGGTGTGTGGGAGGGGCAGGGGACCAGGAGTGAGGGGTAAGAATGCAATATACAGACATCAAACAAACCTGTGGACTGAGGTTAGATTTACTCCCGCTTTCCCATCCAAACCTGTTCTGTTGTAACTGTCTGAGGTTCCTTTTTCAAGGATACAGTTACAGCTTTGTAGTTTATTAACTCAGTGTGAGTGGGTGACTGTTAAGGTACCACAAAAACAGAAGACTGGGAAAGATGTATACAGTTTATTTGCTGTTCTGCTGTTTTCTTTTTTTCTTTTTGTCTTGTCTCTACAGCCTCACTGAAAGAGAAACTGAAAATCTCAGATCTTTTCCCTGCCCAAATCCTACTGCAAACCTCCTGCAAAGAGTTTCTAATAGCACAGCTGTCAGCAGCTGCCCCAGCACATGCTCTTGTTCTTGTCGCTCTGATTCCAGGCTCCTGACGTTGATCTCCCTGTTGCTTGACCCTTTCCCCGTGCCTCCATCAGAACAACATTACATGAGTACTCCTCATCCCTCACTTCTGAGAACTGTCTGGGTGTTGGCCTTTCTCCCTGTCAGTCCATGCTAATGATATGTGACTGACCCACAGCTGCACAGTGGCTGCCTCCAAAGTGCAGTGTTTTGCTTTAACCATTTCTAGGATGATGTTGGTATGAAAACATGTGCAGTCTTTCTTATTCCTTTCCCTAAATAACCTGTCACTTCAGCAGGGCTAAAAACAGCTTCTTACTGTAATAGGATATTGACTTGTGTCTTGTGGATGTTTTCTAGCATCTCGTAAAGATGCTTTTTAGATGCAATTTAAATGGCACTCGATGAGAAGCAAGTCGCATAGCAGGAGAAGTAGTACTGCATGTTCCATCTGAGCTGCAGCATGCTTAAGATAAGTAGGTGATGACTGATTTTGAGACTAACAGATTCTCAGAAGTGTGCTACCAAGTCAGTGCATTGCACTTTCACTGTCTTCTGGCGGCATTTATTTGCAAAGGAGGGAAGACGTGCTATCTGAAAAGCAGGTAGAGAGCTGTTTGTTTAAGTGACTGCATGCTGCCTGTTTTACATTTGAGTAACGTTCATTTAGGATGTGATTTTACAGCACTGTTCTGCATAAGCATTGCTGCCGGCAGAGCTGCTCGTGCAGTGCTAACAGCTGAACTGAGACGTAGTATGAACTTTGTAAAAATCGACCATTTGGGGCCTTTAGGTCAGGAAAAAATGGCAACCTGGAACATTCAGTAACTGTTGCACTGATAACAGCCTTCCCAAGTGTAATTCTCTAATAGAGGTAATTAATTTAATCCCTGAGGTATAGTGTATCAATTAGTCCTTAGCAGCAGCATTATTGGCGTCTCTAGGGAATGAATGTGTTACTTGAGGTTTATAAAGGCGTATCTGTTTTTCTTATCTCGTAAATTACCCTGGGGTCCTGCCACCTCTTCATATTCCTCCCTTGCTTCACCCCCATCTCCCCCACAGTTCCCACCACCCTGAACTTTTGGCATTTCACTGCAGTGTGCCCTGATGCCCATGAGCAGTGGTGCGGCGGTGTTTGCTGAGGGCCGTGTGTTCCATTTCTCTGCCTTCCTGGTGGGCTCCTCACCTCTGCAAAGGGAGCCATTTGGCTCATTTCTCCTGGCCGTGCGGTACCAGCTGCAGTCTCACTGCTGGCCTGGAAGCTCTGAGTTTCATACTCAGTTTGGTGGGGATGATTCGGGTGCATTGCTGTGCCAGATGCACTAGTACTAGCAGAAGGCTCGTCCTTCTGGGAGTTCTCATGGCTTGAGAAGGCTGGGCATGCTAGCTCTGTTTATTTCTTGAGAAGCGAAGATGTTTCAGCAAAATGTTAGCAGCCTCCATCCAGATGTGAGAGGCAGAAGGACAGTTTTGTGTGCCTGAATTCTGCAGCACAGTTTGTCCTCATGTGTCCCGGGCTGGGTGCTTTGGTGTGACACAAACACGGCCCTTATCCTCTGCCATAGACCTGTCCCAGGCAGGACCCCTTGGTTACGTGGTCTTTTGTTACTGACCACATCCACTTGATTTAAAAGCTGAACCACAGTGGAAGCAAAATGCTGATTAGCCTCATGCTAATGACTTGCTGGAAATGGCCGTGCCTTCCCAATGGCAGAGCCTGAACGGGCCGCAGCGCTCCGAAATGCCCTTTTGCTGCTGCTGGACGCGCTGCTGAGCTCCGGGCTGGGAGAGCTGGGACTCTGCCCAGCTGCAATGAGAACTTTGGGCACCAGGCTGCTTGAATGGGTTCAGTTTGTTTGATTAGCTAATCTTTTAGTCATGCACCACAACTCCCTCTGAATCTTGTAAGAAAGTTGAAACAATTGCTAACTTTTTGTCCATTTCAGTAGCGGGAACAGTTATGGTCTTTTGGGAATAGCTGCTTTTGTCTTCTCATTTTGTTAATGGGTATTACTCCCGTCTTCTCATCAAACCAAAAGATTTTCCTTCTGTCCTGGCACGAGATGCAATGAAAAAACCTCCGGCAGCAGCTGAAGCACTGAGAGGTAACAATCGAAATTACTTCCACAGCAGCTTCCATGTGTGTGGTAAAGGGGTCCACCCTGTGCTGTTAGTGGCTTCTGGGAACCTCTGCTTTCAAAAGTTCCTGTCCTCCTCTCCTTTTTTCTTTTCTTTTCTTTTTTCTTTTTTTTTTTCTTTTTCTTTTCCCCTGCACAGGTGGGTGCGGTTCAGAGAAAATACCTGCTCCTGTTTGGGAAGGTGGAGGACAGGGCTCCAAGTTTTGCTACCCTTGGGTGAGCTTTATCTTCCCGTCTGCTTTATACTGTAGGATTTATCTGGCACCTTGCACAGGTCATGTGCACCCACAGCATGCAGCACAGCAGGAGCTGGAGGGCAGCGGTCTCCCCCAGCCTTACGGCTGCTCCGTGATTGCATGATGTGCTGCGTGGCTTCTTCAGGGCCCAGAGGGGTAGGATAGTGACTGTGTGTGTGTGAGGAATGCAAAAATTCACAGCTTCTGGGAAGTGGGTGGGGTTCCTGTCTAACTGAGTGACTTTTTTTCATCTCGTGTGAGTCCAGGTTTTGATGTGGGATGCAGTCAGTGTTAGTGCCTTTGCTCCTTCTGAAGTCTAGCCTAGCGATCTGAGCTTGTGATATCTTGCATCCAGGGGATGCTCTTTCTTCTTTTTGTTTTTTTAATTGATGATACTTTAAGAAAAATCTTTTTTCTCTATACCCGAGATGTATCCTTCTACTGCCAGAACTTTAAATGGATTCATTATTATGGAGTCCTTAGGCTAGGTAAAAACCCGAGGGGAAATGCCATGTGAATGAAAAAACACAACCCCAAAGATATTAAAAAAGATAATCTAGTTATGAGGGGGTGTGAGAAAGAGACAAGAATTTTAATATTTGTCTCCTGAACTCCAAGATGTTCTCACCTTATCGTAGAAAAGCTTGAGGTTTCTAGCACTTAATAAGATCACACATAAAATAGCTGTCAGGCCAAGACAAGAGTCAAGATGCTTTTTAGCACCTGCGACTGGACCACTCCCAAGAAAATCTTCTTTCAGCTTTGTACTTGATGTTTTATGATGTTGGTGGAGGCTTCCAGCCTCACTGCTGGCGGGTAGAGGAATGGCATCGTTGGTCAGATCCCTTTAGCTGATTCTTCTGCAGTTTGAGTTTTCAGGTGAAATACTGAACTTTCTCTTCTTTTCACAAAAAGTTTTACACACCCATGCAACACCCTTAAAGGTTTTTACTGTGAATTGGAGTTTTACGGTACTGCAGTGCTTCGCTATCATGCTCCCTCTTCCTGGGAAACCTTGCTTCTGGGGAGTTGAGTTGGGGATTAAAGCTGCTATTTTAACGCACATATTTAACATATAAATATAACATACATTCCACCAGTATCAGAGCACATCTTTGTAGACAGTAAACAAAGGACTGTGCCGAGGCAACAGAGGAGGAATATAGATGAAGAAAGTTGTTGGGTTTGGTTTTCCCCCCAGGACATTAGAAATTGATCTCTAGAATCGGCAACTTAGGCAAACTGTTTATTCCTTAAACTCATTTTCAGCTTGTATAAGGCGTTCTGTCTCACTTCATAGTCAAAAGAAAAGGCTATGACATTGCTTGCGAGAATCTGTCGTAAAACATTTCTAATGCAGACAGTTCCCTGGCTGTGTTTTCCCCTTCAGAAAAAGCCATGCCTGCTTCCCTTTATTCCCTTCTGCAGGCTAAATGTTACAAGCACTGATCTCTGTGCATCTCCGACTCTGGAAACTGAATTCTTAGAGCTAGCACTGCGGTAAGGGACTATTCAAATCAGTATTTCTAAAAACAGTAGTTTGCCAGTCAGCCCACAGATGACAGAGCTGCTCAGACATGCTTGCTGAGTGATGCATTCTTTCCATTTGCTGGGAGGTACCCAACAGCAGCGTTGTCTGTGTTCTTGCTTAACGTATGGGGATGTATGCATGCAAAAGGATGGACTGAGGAATACGTTATTAATGAAGATGTTTCCATCTGAATGGGATTTCTTGTTTTCAGGCAGGTGATTACTGGTATTCTTATAGAGGAAAGGGAGCAATGCTGTGTGTTACCACTAAAGGAAGACGCAATGCACTGTAGTGGGGACTGTGTAATAAAAATGTCATTCCAGCTTGTTAAGGCTAACTGCGGTCTTTAGAACCGTTAGTGGAGAGGGAGGTTACTGGTGTGGGAAGAGCCGTCCTGCGCAGAGCTCGCGGGATCGCGGGGCCGGGAGGGACCGTGGAGGCTGCTGACGCAGCGCAGTGAGCTGTTCTCCTGCACTTAGTGATGACTTCAGTTGGGGTGGCAGGCAGAGCAGGCTGAAATGCTGAACGGACGCTGTTTGTCAGTGGGAAAAGGAATCGGCTGTGAGTTCTGACCTGGTGGTGAACTGAAACCAGTGCTTCCCCTGCTTTTGTAAGACAGGTTTATAACACCCAGTGATGGAATGTGCTGGGGAGATTTTCCTGCCGAAGGTGGCATTGTCTGCTTAAAACATAACACCGACGGTCGTGTTGGTTTGTGAAGGGGCTCTGACATCATGCCCAGATTTCATGCTCAGTAATTATGTTTTTGCCTTTCTAGCTGTTGTTGAACATGGCATTTTCTTTGCTCCATTTCTATTCTGGTCTCTTTAACGGAACACGACAGCACCATCAAATAGCTGCTGTGTGTACGTGGGTTTTACTACCATAACTGAGGAATTTACAAGGCTGTTGGCAGGCCAGGAAGAGCACCGGAATAGAGCTCAGGCTTATATCTTCTTAGTCACATTGGTGTGCTGGAGCAAGTGCCCTCCCACTGCTGGGATATACACTGAAAACTTTTGAAAGCTACAAAACTGGAAGTGATATGGCTGAAGGATGTCTCCGGAGGCCTGCTACGCCATCCCGGTGCACCAGGACAACGCCACATCAGCTAAAACCCTTTGTGCCAAGTACTAATCACACAGCCATCGATAAAAGCCCTCCTTTGTGTGTGTGCTTTTTGGGGTCACAAAGGTACCCACATGCTTTTCTGTTTGTTTTGCTTTGTGTTTGTTTTCAGCAAACAGGCAAGCACTGCCCTGGGTAGGATTTGAGCAGGTAGTAAAGAAGAGATGCCCATCACCAGAGCTTTGTGGCTGCTTGCATCTGAAGGTTTCCTCTCTTAGTTTCCTCATTTCGCTTTGTCTTTAGCTGCCGACCCACGCGAAGCCTGCAGTTCAGTTTGTCACAAGCAGTACCTTTGTATGATATCTGGCACAGCTGGCCTCAGTGAGGGTCCTGGGAGTGCTGCAGTGCGAGCAGCAAGCCTGGCGCTAAGCCCCTTTCATGGGGGACTTCCCTTCCCATGTGTGGTCCTCAGCTGATGGGATGGGTCTCCTTCCTTAGCCTCACTCCTGACCTGGTGGCACTTCAGGGCTGTTCCAGGGGCTCTAAGGAGCGCATACTTCTTGCAACCGTGCTCAAAATGTCTGTGAACAAACACTTAAGGAAGTATTTCCTGAAAATATTTTCATCTCTCTTTAGATAAAGTTTGGAGACTGCAATTTATTTTTCCCTCTGAACTAATGTAGATAACGAGTATCTGGCCGTAGTCATGATGCTGAAGTTTGTCCAAGTAACGATGTCCAGGAAATGTAACCACAGGTGGATTTGCAAAGCCATTAAAAAAAAACAAAAAACAAAAAAAAAAACACCATGTAGAAGCTGTTGTCCACAGCTGAAATCACCTTATTCTACTGTTGCAGATGCAAATGGACCCAGCTAATTCAATTCACTTCCAGAGGGAATGCAAACCAAATAAAGCCATGCTCGTTAAGAGGAGCACTCACACAGGTTTAAATAATCTTCAATTTATTTTGATGAACTTTTCTGAGCAGACAAATCTTTACCATAGTAGGGCTGCATCTTGTGTAAGGTAGGAATGCTTTAGTATTATTAACTCAGAAAACAGCATATATGGGCAATTAAAACACAATTTAATTAAAACACAAGGCACTACTGAAACTGATCGTGTCTCCCTCTGTGCTGTGTGCTTGCCCCTTGGTGTGGGCTGGGGCTAGTTTGTATTTAGCACCACAAGAAATGAATGGGAATCTAAATGTGTTCTACCCATCACCAAAAATACCTTTTTCCCCTCTGGCTGCTTGGGAAGTGCCTTTAACTCCCCTCAGGGCTTCTCTGTATGAAGGGACAGAACAATGGTGACTGATTTGCAGCGCTCAGCCCTCACCTTGCTGAAAGGCACCCGTCCTGCGGCACCGCTCACCTCTCAGAGGGGGGCATTGCTGGGAGGTGTCTGCCGTGCCCTTCTGCCCAGCCTGACTCCTCTGCAGGTCCTTGGAAAAAAAAACAAAACAAAACAAAAAAACACATTGAGGTTTTCTGTGGAAATGTAGTGATGAGAGGTACATTTTCCTCTTCTTCACCCACGTGGCGAAGGATCACTGAGGTTTTAGGCTTGCAGAGTTTTGGCTGCATGCCCTTTAGCAGCAGTGCCTGCAAGGAGATTGTCCCAGCTCAGTAACTGCGATGTTTTTGCCCCCTCCCTGGTGTCAGCCCAGCTCAACTCAAGTTGATTTACTCCACTTATTTGTACCAGAACAGTCTGGGTGGTGCACATGTGCACCTGAGCTGGCAGGTTGGCAGCTGGGCATCTAGTGGGAAAGCAGCATCAAGGAGACGGAGCAAACACAGATGTAGCTAAGGACAACATCCTGATAAGGACGTACCCTGCTTTCAGATTCTGCTAGGGGGAAGGGCATAAACCCCTGTTTCCAGAGAAGCCTTAAAATAAGGGGGATGGCCAAGCACAGTTTTTCCACCTGCCACAGCCCCTCTGTCTCTCCTGTGCCCATGCTCTCACCCCCCAGGGAGGCTCTGGGCAGCATGGCTCGGTGCTTGTACTCTGGCTGTTCTTTTCCTGGTGTACTTCACCTGTGCAGGTAGCTAGGATGGGCCCTGGCAGCAATCAAATGGCAAGAGGAGAGCTGTGAGAGGCGCCTGCAGCTACTGGCTGAGTCTCCCTTGCCCTGCCCACCAAAGGGGCAGCAGAGAGCAGCCTGTTTCAGTGACTGTCATCCCTCTTACCCTGGTAAGAAGCCCTGAGCTTTGTTTATGTTTGCCTTGAACGTCTCTAGCAGCTTGGCTGAAAGGTCCCTCTTCAATCTCTCAATTTAATGGATAATTTTATTAAAAACAGGACACTGCCCCAGTTCCCTCAGTTTTGCTTTGGTATGAGTGGAGCGTGTGGCTGGGAGCACGACCCAACAAGCATTGTTTGGAAGCCTCACGTACTGCATGGGATTAGAGGTGGTGCCTGCTCCCTTACACTTCATGTGAGGGCAATTAGCGCACGTGCATGGCAATTAGTGCTGCAAGTGAAGTCGACACTGGTGTATTCTGCCTCTTTAATGGCTTGCTTTCCTCCTCTGCCAAAAGAGCAACCAGGCAGTCTCAAAGGAACCTGCTGCCTTCTGATATTTAATTTGCTTCAGGCTTACCTTGGCATCTGCCTCTTTCTTCTGCTGCCCAGCCTGGCCCACCTGCCTGTTCCTGCTACCTGCGCTGCAGAGGAACACCACACGCTCTAGAAAATCAGGCCGCGACTTGCACAGCGTGCTGCAGTTCTCCAGCACCATCTCTCCCTGGTGTGCTTTATCTTTCTCCGTTTCTGACCTGTTCTCTGCAGAATGTTGGGGTGATTTCTGATGAACTGGAAGTGGTACCACCTGGCAGATGAACGTGCAGGTGGGAAGTTGCAGAATGATTCTTGTCCTTTTCATTTAGGTGACTAGGACCTTAAATTACCCGTGGTACACAGCATGACCATATGTGACTGTCTGGAGTGTGTGTATCCTGCAGCATTGTCAGAGCGTGTATGAGCACTATGTATAGGGAGCTGCATGATTCATGTCTTAACTGGAACATTAACTGTCCCAAAAGATTTTAAAAGCAAACTGATGGGAAAGGTATGGCAAGACCAGCAGCAGGGTACTCACCATTTAGAGGTAAAGCTGGGGTTTATGATGCTCAAAGAGACCTTTCAAGACACTGACATTAGGAGGAGGGCATGAGAGTGCAGGTGGAGCACGTTAACTTGATCACAATGTTTTGGTGCAGGCCTCCTTGCATGGCTTTCCTTACTGCAGCAGAGCACCTCACCACATGGACCACCAATCCAGGTTTGTCCTCTGAATGCCTGACATGCAGTATCTGCACAGTGACCCCTGATGTGTCTCTTAATAGGAAGCTGGTAGTTTACGAAATATACCTTTGAGGTGGAAGCTGTTTTTTCCACAGGGCAGAATTTCTCTGGGCAGGAATATGGAGTGACCAGCTTTCCTCTGAGTGCATGTGGCAGCCAAGAAGCTGAGCATTAGTCCTTTCAAAAGAAAACTTACCTTAGAGAACCCTCTCCCCCCCCACCAGCTCAGGTCTGATGGTGTTACTTGGGAGTGTTTTCTTGTGCTCCACTGATGATGGAGACAGCTCAAATGTGAGCCAGTTTTTCCTTCTGCTCTAAGCAGTTTGCCTGCACAGAGCAGCAAGCAGGCTGTGCTTTCTAGGTAATGTGGGTGAAGTGCTGTTTTGCTGAGGAAATTGGGAGGTTTTTATGTAGCTAGCACTAGTGAGCAGGTGTTTCCTAACCCTCTTGTGCTGAGAACTTGCACTGTTTTTTTGCTGGCTGTTTCTGATAACAAATGCCACGATTTTCTACCATCACCACCACTGGTCATGGCGATTAAAGGGGGGAAGTTCACAAGGGTATGCTGTCAGAGCCAGCTCCAAAATCCTGAAAAGCAGCTGCCAGAGCTTCCTGGTGACTTTTGGGAGGAAAGGGGGCTGGCAGACAGAAACTGTATGGAGACAGGACTGTATGTCCCTGTTCTGTGAAGTGGTGAGCATATGGAACAGACCGCTGTTTAGGAGGTCTTGGGGGTGGAATATTAACAGTGGTGAAAACAATACCACAGGAGCACATGCATCCACCCTGGCACTTTGCATGCATGTCGTCATGGAATTTCCAAAGAGGGCCCTAAACAAAACAGCATTATAGAGGAACAATAAAGCATTGTTGGCAGTGGCCAATGAAGTTGGCCTGGCACCTCTATCCATAACTGGGACCTAAACTGGCTCTCGTTCACAGGGTTTCTGGGGTTGTTGCATGCACAGCTGTATGCTAGCTTCTGCCTTAAATGATTTTATGAAACTGCTATAGAAAATGGTGGCTGGGCTTGTTGGGTTATGCTAGCTTGGGATCAGTGTTTGCACTTAGAATTTGTTTAAATAACTCCTTTTCCTAAAATCATCTCTTTTTTCAGATCACAATAACCTGCCCTGAAGGGAAAAGTGTGTGGATCAGAGAGATTCTGTTTGAACAACTGTGTTCATTAGAGTTTCCTTGCTTTGAGTTTGAGAGGTTGTGTTTTAGCTCTCTTTTATTACTGTGTGTCTGATCCAAGGTTTTGCTGAGGTTTGCAACTCCACTGAAAGATGGAGTGCTTGAGGAGTGTGACAAGGGCAGTGACCTGATCTTCCTGAGTGAGGATCTGTCTTGATCATGGTGAGGACATTGTCCCAAGTGAGAGTGGGGTTTGGTATATGTGAAACATCTAATACTTGTTGCGGTGAACCTGTGGGAGAGCTGGTTTGACCCATCAGCTTCACAGCACATGGGGAATGCTTATGGCTTCCTGGGGTCCTTGCCTTTCCAGTCTCAGTGTCCAGGGAGGGAGTCATGGGGTGAAGAAGGGGTCATCTTGGGTAGGTTAAACCTATGCAACAGTTTCCAAAAACACTTTCACATAGAGCGTAGGCACTTCACATGAGATGCCTCAGGCATCTGGAAGCTGAGTTAGGTGTAGGCTCCCGAGTGGGTCTTCTGAATGTAGATATCTAAAAACATCCTAAACTGCATTATTTATTGACTAAGTGGTGCGACAGCCTCCTCTTGCCTCAAGTCACTTCTACAGAATAAATAATAAGCTTGTGGGTTTCTGTATTTACTACTGTTTGGCCAAATGTTTGGAGGTAACAGCTCTTGAATAGGCATAAGCTGCCTGACCAAGCCACAGCAGGCTGATGGGTTATGTGACCAGCAGTGGAAATCAGTGTGGTAGAGCAGCAAGGATCCTCACAGCAGCACCTTTGGCTGTTGGCAAAGAGGAGCTAGGATGTCCTGTGGGATTGGTGGAGTTAGTCTGCCAGGCCTGGGGAGGTCAGACTGCAAATGGAGAGCATGTGTGTGAGGAGAGAGCAAGCAGGGTGAGAGGGATTGGAGGGCCTTGTGGGCTGTAGGGAGGTGGGGTCAGCAGACTGGAAATAAAACAGAGAATCATTGGGATGGTGCGTGGAGAGGAGGAGAGGCAGCTGTGAGGCTTAACTTGAGGCTATTTTTTTGGTGTAAACTTGTTCCTTTTCTTTTGAAAGCAAGAATTGCTTTTATTACAATAGAGGCAGGACCAACCACTTCTTAAATTTTCTTCTCTCACTTTAACAAAGAAAACATTACAAAGAACTTGCAATTAAAATGAGTTGTGAAGTGTTATCTTGTGCCTGCTGAGCAAAATATCATGAGCTGGCTGAATTAGCAGTCGGTAGCATGCTGTGTGGGATGCAATGAAGCACAGAGCCTCGGCCGTGGCAAAGAGATTGGGCACCAAAATGTGCCAAGTATGCCCAAGCTGTGCTGCTGCCTTGGCAGAGGATATATGGCAGCAGGCTGGTGGATAATGGTTGCTCCAAATTCTCTGAAGAAGGCTTCAAAGAAGAGGCTGAAGGGAGGAGAGAACAAGGGGCTGGAAGAAGCAAAGGCAAAGTCTGAGGATGGGACCCAGAATGACTTGCCTTGCATCTTATGTTGGGAATAACACTTTTCAGAAGTTTTCTGGCATGCACGTGTTTGTCCTCTGTTTCATGTGCAACTTCTCCATAACAAACAACATTCAGCTGGGACTGACAATAGAAAAATTGTAGGAAACTTTTACCAAACAACTTGCTGGTAGGTCTGCCTCCTGTTTTGTTCTTGAGCTTTTCTGTTTTAAAGGAACCATCTGCTGTGTAACTATAAACATAGCAGACTTTGCAAGCAAGTTTTACTTTTGGAAGGTCAGCATCCATCTAATGCAAACTGCTGGCAGGCTCGTGCCCTGCTTTTGTGTTGCCATCACCACCTCTCCTCCCAGACTCCAAGCCTCTGGAATGGGACAAAACTAACTGTGTGGGTCACCAGCTTCCCTCAGCGTGATGATGGTTAGAATCTGACCGAGCCACAGATGGAGCAGGCTGCTGTGTCATGTCATCTCACGGGATGTTAGCATGGCTCAGGCTCAACAGTGCATTTCAGTTTCTCTTTGCAGGATGTTTTACAGGGTCTGTTCATCAGGAAATCTTTGTCAGGCAAAGCAGAGCGTGGTGCACAGTCCATCTTCTCTCTGTGTATGTTATTCTGTGGCATAGGCCAGCAGTTAAATGAAAAAGTGGTTTTCTGAGGGGCTGGGGTCTTGTGTTTAAGCATATCCTAACATTGGAGGTCTTGTGCTGTTGCACAGGGAAGGCTTGACGTGACTATCTTCTCATGTTTTATTGAAGGCACATTTTACCTGTTAAGGCTTCTTCCAAAAGGAAAAGGCATAGGCTGCCAGGGCTAGATGGAGGGCAAGAGAGAGGTGCTGAGAACTGAAGGAGTGTGAAATCTTTGTTCTTTAACACAGGGAACTCACGAGGATTTGCTGGAGGAAGCACTGATAACATATACCGTACCAGATGTGATTTCTCCTCAGCAGAAGATAAATCTTCTGATCTGGTTTAAGGCACACTATGAACCTGCATAGCCTGGCACAGCATTTGCTGTGGCAGCACAAGTTTTTTTTTTTTTTTTTTTTTTTTTTTTTTTTTTTTTTTTTTTTTTTCACATGGACACTCGAATCTGGGAACTGGCAGGATTTGGAATTACCTGGGGAAGGGGGAGGAGGCTGCTTGTCAGCGGTGCTGGGAAGGCAGTACACGTAGCGGGCTGATGTGCGCTTGCGTGGGTGAAATTGTGTCTGAGTTCAGCATGGGTGAGACTGGCCAGAGCACAGATCTTGAAGGGATTATTTCTGGTTTAATGCATCCAACAAACAGGCCCTGACCCAGACGTCACTGGAGGAAAAGATGAGAAAGCAGTCAGCACTTCCGCTGTTAGCAGAGTGGCCAGGTCACAGGGCTGGGAGCCCGGGGCCCTAAGCCATGGTGCGTGTCTTTTATCTCGTGTCTCTAGCAATTCATTTTAATTTATCGATCTCATCTTTGTTAAACCAATGAGGAAATTAATGCATGTTTATAGAGACCACACCACGAGTGATACGAGGAGCAACTGGTTAATGTTTAGCAAAGTTCTTCTGAAGATGAGGAGTGGTATACAAGTCCTGTTCTGACTGTCTCGAGGTTACTTTTGATGGAAAAATGCTGTTTTAGAGAAAGCTTTTGCCACTGTGATTGCACTAGGCCTAAAACTTAGCTGTATGTTTGTCCGTTGCCCAGCTGATTATGTACAGCATTACAAGAGCATGCTGAGTAGAGATGTATATCCTTACAAGCCAGAGGAGATGTACGTCAGGTGAATGAAGCCGGGAGAAAGCCGACCTAAAAAGCATGCAGAGCTGAGTGACTCAGATGGCAGCGTGCCCCAAAGGAAACTTTCAACAAGGGTGATTCATTAGCAGTCAAACACTCCTTTTTGTTTTCCTGCCCTGCTATATTTACATCTTGAAATGTGTGCACATCTCATTGAAATGGCCTTGCTAGCTAAAGTGTTCTCCCAAATGGGAGAAAGGAAGATGTTGTGTTTAATGGTTGATAGGCTGTGACGCTTGGGCTCCAAATAAACCTTTATTTAGTGGGATTCTGGTGTATAGTCTGGACAGTATCACAAACATCTTGCACTGATAGCACCACGGTGGTTGGGTTGTGATTTAGACATGCCTAAGGAGACACTGAAGTTTCAGACCTAGACAGTTGTCTCGTGTGCACAGAAGGGAGAGCCCTTGAATTTTTCAGATAATCCACGTGAATTTCAGAGTGTTCTGAGACATTATGAGGACCCATGAGTCCTTCTGCACCCAGAGATCCCCCTGAAACCAAGGGAAGCATCCCACCCAGGGGATGCACATGTGAGCCTCGTTGACTGCTGTGATTCGTGCTCTGTCTGCTGGAGCTGCTGTCCCCCACAGGAGCAGCGAGTCCCTGCTTCTGCACGGTGCTCCTGGCTGCGTGCTGTGTCATGCTTGCAAGGCTCCTGCTGCTGCTGTGCGAATAAGATGAGGTTTCCTGTATCAGCGTTGTGCTAGCAACAGCCACCAGCTCCTGATTCAGTTAAGCCCAGGCATGATGTGGGCAGGCTGGTGGTTGTGATTTACAGGGCTCTGCTGGAATAGAAAGCCTGTTGTCTATCAACACATTGTCCAGGCAGCACAATAGGGCAAGGTAAGCACTGGAAAAGCAAGGTCAAAGAGCTGACAATACCATATTGTATTGCGTGACCCTGGACAAGTGGTTTACATGCCTTGGTTCTGCTATTCTGTGTGAAACCAGAGTAGCGCTTGCTTTTATTAAAAATGCTTTATGGTCTGTGGGTGGAAAGCATTCGTTTGAGTGTGAAGTATTTCTGTTGTAGAAAGAATTAATCTCATTTGCCATAGTTTCCTGTTCCCAGGCCTGGTTTTTAGGGAGATCGTGAATTCCTTTTGAAGATGGAAATCTCTTCGTAGGTGTTCTGAGTTTCATTCATCACGATCCATCTGGAAATGCATTTTGGAATGATCCATTTTGTTTGTGGCTTTGGCTGGCTTTGCATTCTCCAAATAGCAGAGCACAGTTTGGGTTTATAATGGGATATATGGCTGCTCTGGCTTGCTTCCAGCTCAGGCTGGGAGGAACTGAAAGGAATTACCCTTAGGTCTGTAAGGCAGACCTGTAAGGCACTAGGTATCTAGTGGCAGAAACCAGACCAAGCACTTAGTTACAAGCAGCCTGTGTGGCATGATTTGATGGGCTCAGGCAGCCCCAAAAGCTGCAGAGTGCCTTTTTTGTGCAGGGTCCCAGCAGACAGCACTGCCTGGCAGCAGCAAACACTTACTAGTTCACATGGCTCCTCGCAAGCAGTCTCTCCTGCCCTGTATTGCTGCAGTAGGCTGCCCACTTCCAGGGCATCATTTTCTCACTCTCACCAGTCCCTGACCTTTCTCTGAATTCACAAGCTGCTGCCCTGTCTGCCAGACTGTGTGGGAACTGCACGTGTACCTGCCAGGTGAGCCAGCACCTCTTCTTTCTAGGCAACATGGTGCCTAAAAGAATTGCAAGAATTTCAGCCTGTTAAGCCACAAACTCTCTTAGAAGTTGTTGGGTTTTTTTTTTTTGCTCTTCAATGGGACAGGTCCTGATATTATAATTAACCTCCCCCTACCTCCCAGCTAGCTTTCCGTTGCGCGTCTGCATTTTCAGATTCCGCCTGTCTGCGGTCCAGCCCCAAGATAGTTAAATGTAATAAATAAATAATGATAAAAATAGTCTCTGAGGACTTGGCAGGCAGCAGGCCAAGGAATCTGGGCAAGCTGCCAGCAACTCTTCCACTGGAAATCTAAAGTTAACTCAGACTATGGGCTCGCGTCGCTCTGTTCAAATAGTTTTATGGAAAAGTCCCCTTCCCTTCCCCACCCCAGTGGTGAGGTGGGCGTCAGGGCTTCGCGAGGAACACGAGAACTCTGACCAAGTGAGGTGAGAGGACTGTTGGAGAGTGAAGGCCGCGGTGCACACGCTGCTGGAGCAGGGCTGGAGCAGCAGCGGGGACAGGGCCTGTGAGCCACAGCCAGGCTTCAGCTGGGCTGTGTGGGCTGCTGCCAGCATGGAGGAGCCAGCTTTGGGTGCTGGGGGCACAGGGCCAGCCTGTGCTGTGCGGCCTGCTGGGGTTGTGTCCCAGCCCAGTCCCCGGTTACATCTCAGGGTATGAGCTGTCACAGCACATGTATTTATACTCTTGTTTTCTATCGTGCTATACAGCTATGGCATATCGTTCTGGGAGCTGGAAGAGATCTGCCCTACCTGCACCCTAAGCAGGCAGTTACCGCTATCAGAAATATCTGGGAAATTATCTATCCTGGAAAATGCGTGCCCTCTGGTGAGAAGCGGCCTGCCAGCAGGTGGGAAGGTTTGGGGTTAGAGAGCTGGGATTCCCCTTTAAGGAGAAGCAAGGGGCCTGGAGGAGCAAAGCCTTCCAGCCATACCTGTGTGCTGCATTCTGCACGGCTCCTGCAAGCACACCCAGCACAGAGAAGTCGAAAGTGCAAACACAAACCTGTCTTCTCGCTCTGCCCTGCTCCCCAAACCAGCCCTGCTTCACTTAAGCTTCTTGGTATCTATTTTAAGCCTTCCAAAAGGGTCAGGCTTGCTTTTCTGTAGGCATGTTCCTAAAAGAGCGGTCGCAGGAGGAACTGGTAGCAACTGGGTTTAGCACTGGATCTCACAAGCTTTAAAAACCCAAGTGTGGGATAATCAAACATCCCCAGATCGGCACACACCTGCAGCGTGGAAATTCCAGCAAAGGCTGGTTTGGGGCGCAGTACCTTTGTTTTGCAGGTGAGGCTGGGCAAAGTGTCTATTTTTCTCCTCACTTTATCATCTGTATTAATAATGCGTGACCTTGAGAACTGGCAGGGTAGCAAAGATAAATGTACTTTTTGGATCTGGTATTGTGCAAGCCAGTCCCTGTGAATGTGTCTGTCAGTGGCCTTACCTGGATCTGGGAGTATAAAATAAGCTATTCACAGCAGGGGAAGTTGACTGCAGGTGATGGAGAGGGGATGCCTGAAAGGCTTCTAGCCCCAACCACAGGGACAGCCTCCAGTGGGGTAACTAGTGAGGGGAAATCTCTTTGAACATCTGAGATATCTGCTCCATTTTGGGTCATCTGAGGATGCACCCCGTTTCCAAAGGAGGCATGGTGGTGAATGGGGAAGCTACCTCATGCTAACCCTCCAGTCTGAGGCTTTGGGGTGCAGGATTAGGGCTTCCATGGCTATCACGTGCTGAGGGGCCTCTGGAGCACCATCCAGGGAGGATCTGTGACTCAGTACAGGCTAGAATTACAGTTCTTTTTTATTTGTAGTTACTTTTTTTTCCCCCCTAATCATACACTTAAAAGGCCACTAGGCTTGCTTTTATTGATCTGCCCACGTTTTCTATAAAAGCCAGCCAGTCTGTGGGGGAGACTGAAGTGAACTCTGGTGAGACTTCAGGGCTTGGCCTTTCTGAGGCAAATGAGTCAAACTGGAGCAGCCCTAAAGAGTCAGCAACCTAAGAGGTGTGGGGGAAGAGTCCAGTAAGCAAAGGGACCCTGAAGGCATTCTGTAATGAGGTTGCATCAGTCCTGCAAAACGCAGCTGCAGAAAGAAAAGCAACGGCCTTATATGCATCCCTGGAACTTCTCACTGCTTGTGAGCTCCATATCCCTTTTTCAGGGTGGCAAAAAGCAAGTGTTGATTTTGAGCTCTTTGTAAGTACTGTTCCTATAGGGTGAACCCTTCATTTTTGTTCTAAAGCTTGAGTGTCTGTGCTCTCTTTTCTGCTGGCACCAGATGCACTGGCTGCATCAGTCCAAAAGTGAGCCCTCCTTCAGGACAGTGTTGTATCGATAGAGTGAATTGCTGCTTCCTAGCTGCATGTCCATACAGCTGAGAGCTCAAAGTGTGTCTCATCTCAGGGTGATTTTACTGGGGCTGCAGTAGAAATCCCTTCTTACCCTGTAGCATTATTGGACTGGTTTGTCTGATTCATCATGGAAATCTATTAAGTTCTGTAACTCTGATCATGACCCATGACCGCAGACAACAGGAAAGTGATGGATTTCCTTTGCTTCAGGAGCTGCCCTAGAAGAAATATTTAAATACAGATTATCAAAAGACTCAACCACTTTGCTTTGCCAGCTTCTACTGTATGTGCTGCAGCAGCTCGCTCTGGTATTAACCTGGACACAGAGCAACCCTGCATTAAGACACTTGCTTCATTTCAGTTAGTTAATAGTTAAGTGCTTGGGTCTTGTTGCAGTGACTGCTTCACTTAACAGTTCGTTGACTTCAGAGGGTCCTGGATAGTGCTCCTGGTATGCACTTATGGTCTCTATTCCCTGCATAGCTGCACTGAAATCCTTTGTGTAGGTGTGGGAGGAAGGGCTAGGTGGCTTTATACTCGAACGTAAAGTAGTTATAGAAGTAGGAAATCACAGGAGTTGTTTTGCTGATTCAGTGAAGCCTATCTAGTCCGTAAGAGCTTTGAATGAAAATGTCCATATGTCAGGACGGGCAGGAGAGGAGTGCTGCCGGGTCAGCATGCAGGGTGTAACGGTGAGATCAGCGGTCTGTCAAGCAGAAGACAAAACAGGCAAACTAATTACATCTTGGCAAAAACATGTAATTAGGAAAGAAAGGCCATTGCTCAGATGGCTGAATGCCCATGCCCCTGCCGAGTATCCCAGCCCTCTCGGCTGGCCCCATGCAGATCTTGCTGTGGTGGGCGTCTGAACGCACAGGCCCTCACGGCAGCCTGTGTGTGCATTCTCTCATAGCAGGAGACGTCTGCAAGTGGTCTGAAAAGAAGCAGCTTCCTCTGGCTTCACTGGCTTCTGCTCCCCAAGCCTTGTAAAGGTGCAGCTCAGAGCAGTGTGAGAAGGCCAGCTGTTCCCCAGAGTAACCCCAGCAAAACCAGTGCCACCTGGGATGTCTCCCTCTTTAACGAGCCATGGCAGTTGGCTGCTTGAGCTGCCTTCACCGTGCCAGGTCACCAAGAAAGCTTCACAGACTTCAGCAAACATTTTTCATCTGCAACCAGCAACCACTGACTGTATTACCACGGCAGATCCCGTGTTCTCTTGATATAGTCAACTTTTTGCCTTCTCGGCTGTTTTTCCCATCCCTCACTCTAAGAAACTGGTTGGTTCTTTCAGCTTGTCTCTTTGCCAAGTTATTGCTGCATGCATGGAGAAGGGAGTGCCTTTGCTGTGTTCCATCGCTATTTTGCTCTTTTTGCTTCCCATAGCTCTCTTTCCCTGAAACCAGATGCTTCTGGTTGGGAGACATCACCTTCTCTACTTTCAGTGTCAGTTTTCTCTGGCTGTCCTTCTTGTCCCAGCATGTCTTCTTGATACCTCTAGCCACTGTGGTTTTACATTACTGGATTTGCCCCTCTTGGCCTTTAGAAGATAGGTAAAGTCTGTTGGGGTAGCGACGATGATGAAGGTTTTATTTAAATACCTGTGGTTTAATACCTAGCAGAAGGAGCTGTGGCCTGCAGTGGGACAGAGATATGGGAGATCTTGGCTCTCTTGCTGGCTGTCACTAAGCTGCTGGGTTACATTGAGAGCATCATCAGTCCTCAGGGAACCCTATCTGTAAGACAAGGAAAGCTGTAAAACTTTTTTCTACAAGTGAAAAGTAGAGTCCCACCATTTTTAGGAAAAGAGTTCATTTTATCTTCTGGTGCATTGGCAGTGGTGGTAACGATCCTCTTTGGCTTACAAAAGTGTGAATTTTAAGGAATGTAAAATGTTGGCATCCTGTTAAAGGCACTGAGAATGCTGCAGCATCGAATGCTGCGTACCAGGACACCTATTTTTCAGTCAGCTACATTATACTAAGGAATTAATATCAGAGAGTCAATGGGAGCCTCTAAACATGTGCTTGGAAGCTACAATTAAGACTGTTTACCTTTCATTAGCTTGTTTAGCTTTTGCAAGTCGTACAAAACATGAAAGTGTGTGTCTAGAAAGCAATACTTGTAGATATGGAGCAATGTTTAAAAAATAAGAGCTTTTAAAAATATTTACATTGAGGTAAACAAAAAATATTCTTGTAATCTGTTACATCTTTGTGTGTCAAGTTTGCTTTTGTTTTGCATTGGATTTGGCTGCTTTTACTCCAAAAATTTTTGTTTTGGTTCTCTGTTAAATATTTTCTTCTTCAGTTTACCTTCACATTGTGAAAGAAGTTGCAAAGCCTACACTCACCATGAGCATGCTGAACAATGTTTCCATCTCGTATTGGTGCTCTTAATTTAATACTTGAAGTAGCGTTAACTTTTCTCTGGGGAAACAAGATTAATTTTGGTAACCTAACCCTTGCTGCCTGAAGTTGCTACAAGATGTTGTGATAAACATTGTTAAATGTTGTGCATATGAAGTCTGGTCTGAATGCCTTTGTATAGGACACAGGCGGATGTTAGACTAGTTATTAAAGTCCTCTGAAACTGATAACCTTGCAGAAAGGGCACATGCATATGCTGTGCTATAGACTTCACTCTTAAGCCAGTGTGCATCTTTCATGGGCTTAAGCAGTAAACATCAGTGGAGTTATTTCAGACTTATGCTGATGCGTTATGCAAATGTGATCTAGTCCTCTCTTGAAGTCATTAGGAATCTTTCCATTGCCTTTGTAGGAAATTGGGCTACCCTGCCGAGCAGAGTATTTCCTGTTGAAATTTCCCACCCTTTACTATTTCTGAGGTTCATTAGTTTTCCCGAAGGAGCGATACGCTGGGATGGAGATGGAAATTTGGAACTCTGCTGAATACCATAGGTGCCATTTCCCAATTTAGAGCTTCTGTATTTGGCTCCCTCTCTTACTGGTTGCACGTGAATGCAAGTCTACCTTAATTGTCCTTTCCATAATAGTCTCTGCCAAAGTAGCTCGACCTTTGGGACCTTCACCTGAAACCACCTATTTAATAAGGGCTTTTTCAGAAGAGTGGAGCAACTTCAGGCAGAAATGAAATACCGTCCAGGCAACTGAACTTACAGGCTTTGGATTGTATCTAGTTCCTTTTGTTGCCTTTATGACGTAACTGACAGATACATTTGTTGTGGAATGTGATATTTCAATTACTATGGTTCTTAGGACCATGGATAGGAATATTTTAAACCCCAAAAATGTAAAATATGTAAGATAATATTGTAATAATAGAGGTATTGTTTACAGAAACCTCTATTAAATATCAGAATCCATCCCAAAAGTGAGGTGTTTTAATGCAGTTGCATTTTTGTGTACCAAATACTGATAAGAAAAAGAATGATGCAAAGTTTAAAGCTGTTCTGATGTCTAAGAATTAAATCAAGTGAGAGGCCTGGCTACTGAAGTGTTTGTGTTCACTCCCCAGAGTGGAACCAGAGGCCCAGATGTAGGCATCTTGGGCTCCTAGTACAAAGAAAGCTGCAGGTTGATGCAGACAAGAAATTACACACTGAGAAGAAGCTTACAGAGCTTTATGTGTTGAAATTCCTAATTAAGAGGTGCATATAGGCACTTGTTTCAGAGCACAGCATCGCTCCTGAACCAGGCACCAAGATGTACTCTTCAAAGCATAGTCAAGGCCAGGGCAGTAACAGCCCCATGTGATAGCTTGAGGCAGTGCCTTCCATCTCTTTTTCAGCTTGTGGACTCAAGAAAAGCCCTCTCTTCCAAGGGAGCTGTGGAAGGAGTTTAAATCTACTAACACCAGACTTGGATTTTCTCAGTGTTTTTTCCACAGCTCATCAAGGCAAGGCTGTCAAAGAGCCAGAGCAACGTCAGATTCCTTAAAATTCCTGTCTCACTTACAATGACCGCCTGCAAGTCTTTCAAAACTGTTCCTTGTTTGTGCAAATAGTTTGTACCAGGCACCTCTCACACTCAGGTTGTGGTTTGGGTATCTCCAGTTACCAGGGAAACCAGCTGAGTTCCTGTCAGCCCCAGGTGTTGCAGGTGAGCCCAGAAGAACTCCTGTACAAAACAATTCTTATTTGCATCTTTGCTAATTCTACCACTTAAGGACAAACTCTAGAATGGATGTGCTGAACTTCATGAACTCTTTGAGATAAATATTTTTAAACTTCCTCTGCTGGAGGAGGAGTAGTTCCTAAACATTATAGTTGGCAAACTGCTCTTCTTCTGACAGCAGGATTAGGTGTGAATTTTCTGCAAAGACCTCGGTGCAAACAGTTTGAGAAGCTTTGTTTTGTTGTTTTAAATATTTGAAATTAGATACGGAACGTACATTTCCATCTTAAATGGAAGTGCTAAGAAAATAGCGCGATTCTCTGCTCACAGTAAGAACGCGAAGCAATCTACCTAAACAAATAATTTAGATATTGCTTTTGTCTGTGAGATTTGTTAGGCTTGGCTTTTACCTGGGATTTTTAGCAGTTAAATATTTATTTGGACGTATGATGATAGTTTACATCAACATGGCTCTTAGCTTGTATTCAGTTGTGTGACAGTATACAGTGCCTTGTACAGAGAAGCTTGTGTTTTTTGTGCATAAATAAAGTGTTTTAAATGTACTCATCCATGCTAGGGAATTTGCAGTGCTTTTCATGACAGTGGTAGAGGTAGGTGCACAATGTTAACAAAGCTTTTATTCCAAGCTGTTGACTTTTCAGTTGTTTTTGTTTCAGGAGCAACTGTCTGACCCTGTGTTACATCCAAACCTTTGGTGACTCTCTCTTGTGATCAGAGATCAATGAAACTGCCAGAAAACTGTTTGTCACGCCCTCGGGTTGAGCACCAGTGCAGCAGGCACTGCACATCTCTGTGTTGGTAGGGACCATTTTCTTAAAAGTCCCATTTGCTATCAGGAGAAGGCTTGCTAGGACACTTAAAGAGCTGGCTGAAACTCTTCTGGCTGTGCCGGTTGTGTCTGAGAGGTCATTGAGATACTGGGAGAATGGAAAGTATCAAACATAATGCTTGTCTTTTGGGGAGAAAAAAAAAAGGGGGAGGGGGCAGGCTGGAGGCAGGGAGAAGTGCTGGGGAATTGTAGATCCATCAAGCTTCACTTCAGTTCCTGGAAAAATCTGAAAGAAATAATAGCACAGTGTGCAAGCAGCTGGGACATAACGGAGAGATGAATAACAGCCAGAGTGGCATTGTGCAGGACAAATGGCATCCAACCAGTTCTCTTCTGCAACAGCAGTAAGAGAAATGATAATAACAGTGGTAATGATAGTAATGTCCTGCATCTCGTAGTTTGGCTTTTGACACTGTGGTGCAATCACAGAAGCAAGATTGCTTCAGATAGATTTCTAGTGACCCCAGGCAGAGTGTTAAATAGTTTAATGGTTGTTAACAAAAGATTTCAACTTACACGATAGCAATCTCCCACCAAGATGAGGAACAGCCAGATCCCACAAGAGAGATCCTTTCCCCTTGGTGTCTGGCTTTAAATGAGCCCAGGGTAGTTCCACCCTGGGCCTACCCCTCCTGGTCACATGGAGGGGGGTACAGGTGTTCCTTAGGCCAGCCACTGCCCTTCACCAGGTGCTCAATCACTAATTCAGGCTGTGACCTCGTGTTTCCCTTACAGACACTGCCTCGTGACAATCTCCGAAGCATACTACATCAAGACTGTGTTTCCCTAATATGGGGTCAAGTATGAGAGAGAAAAATGATTGTGTATCCTAGTGCAGTTATAATGGATTTGTTGTCAAATGAAAAGTTGCATTGTGTGAGGTTTTGTAGGTATGTTTTTTCCTGGGTCTGCTTCTACTCAGTGTTTAGCAGAGGAGATATGCCTATTAAATGTGTAGAGAACAAAACCCCAGGAAGAACTGGAAGTGTGTCAGTGCTGGTGGTGATATAACAAGCTTCTCTGAGAATCTGTCAGAGGAATGAATGTTTCCTCTGGCTTTTATCTATAAGGTTAGATTGCAGTCACTGCAACCGGTTGCAGTCACTGACAAATCTCTGTTGATTTTGTCCCAGGAAAGAAGCAGAGATTTGAAGCTGAGGCTAGGCAGACCTGCTTTCCATCAGGAAGCGAGAGGTGACCTGTAGGTTTCCGAGCTCTTCATTCACTCCCCTTCTTCCCTGTTTCATCTCCCCAAGCTAGCACAGGGCTGACCCATTGGATTCCCCATCTCGCGACAGAGGGCCCATCAAACAGACCGTCCCTCCAGATGCAGAAACACAATTCTAATAAACACTTCAGACATGCATCTGGTCCTTAACTTCTAATTTTTTTGAAGTTTCAAGTTGTTTGGTTTTATGAAACAGTTGGAGTTTTCTTTTAATCTACAGCTGTTCTGGACAATGTGCTTTAATTAAACTGATCTAAGCATCATGGCATGGGCTGCCTAAAACAATTATCATTTGTAGTCACTGACAGTCACCCTTTCTGACAGTTTGATCCTTAGAGCCATAACTTCAATGGTGACAGAAGAAACCAGTCAAATGACATGTATTTCTTCACACCTTTTATGACAACCTAGAAATAGCTCTTTGACGTGCTGACTTAGTGTTTGACAATTTTCTTCAGCCGTTGGGGGAAGCATGAACAACAAATTCAGATGAGTAAATTAATTTTGCTCTGATTATCTCCATTCCAATTAGTGTATTTGAAATAAAATGTTGAAAGAAATGCAATGCAACACAGATTTTTCAGGCATTCTTAAAGGATGCTCTTGAGATTCACAGGACCAGCTTACAGAGCTGGAGATCATCTAAAGTATATAAGGGTAATATGAGTAGTTTTGTGCTATTTTTGGCCTGTCTTGTAAAGGAAATGAAGCTTAAACAGTCTTTCTTCCTTCTTTCCTTCCTTATCATAAATTTCAAATTTGTCAGTTTCAACCAAACATGAGGGAGATGCAACAGCAGTTTCAGATGAAGTTTCATGAACTGATGCAGGTGGAGTACAAGGCATGTCAGGTAGCAGTGCCCGTTCAGACAGATGACAGCACTGCGAGATGCTGAGCTGTGTGGTTGTGTGTAGCAGGACTCCCGTCTCAGCTGCCCTCAGTGAGGAATGCTTGAGCCAGAGTTGTATTTCTCAATGTTTTTAATCAATCTTCTGTTGTTTCTCTTGAGTTTAATGGTGAGCATTCAATAGGTCAGGAGCAGCTCTGCTCAGGTGTTGAAAATTATACACAGGCTGATTTCTTTGTGTCCCATACAGTGCTCAGTACAGCGACTCCACAGACTGTGATGGTGCTCCCAGTCTTGCTGTTAGCTCGGAGTGGTGTCCCTAGAGACAGTCTGTTAATAATGTCTGCACTTTAGCGATCAATTACTCTTGAAGAAGCTACTATGAAGTCGTTGGAGGGATTTCTGTGTGGATCACTTGTTCTCCCAGTGCTTAGATCTGTTCACTTTTTGTTCAGACTATAAAAGTTTGAGGACAAGGTTCTGTAGGTCATTTAGAGGTATTTCTGTGAACCCATAATGTACAATGCCATGCTATTGTGTAAAAATTGTTCCCATTTCTTCTTTGTGCAAAATGTGAAAGTGGTGTTGCTTTTGTCTTATAGCTTTGTGTCCACCTCAGAATATTTGTAATAAAAGTTAGGACATACCTAATCAGTGCTGAGCATAAGCTGTTCCAGTTTAGCAGAAAAGTCTACAGATGGTAGCAGTTAAACCTGAAACTGTGAGCATTTGCTGCTTCTGTTGACCATTCCTGATGTGACACGGTGCTCCCTGTCAGCCTGGGGATGTCCCACAGTTGCTGACCTCCATGTCAGGCTGAGAACTTCGTGTTGGTAGACAAATCTCTGTGTTTGCCTGTCTTAAGACTCTGGCACAGGTCACGCTGAGGACCACAGATCTGGTGGGTTTTCCGTGCTGTGAGCCTCTGTTTCCAAACCTGTGAAGCTTTCATGCTTGAGCCAAGAGATTTGGTTGGATGGGTTTTACCTCTGGAACAGGACCACCAGATGGGGGCAGAAGGCTGCAGTGGGTGTGTGATTGTCCTTTCTCTTCCCCCTTGGCCAACCCAACAAACTCGCAACTTACTTCGCTTGTGCACCATCATCTGCCTGTGGGTTTGGGCAACGTTTTAGCAGATAACTATTCACACAGGAGACTGATGCCAATAATGAAACTAAGTTGCTCATACTGAGGTCCTAAAAGCTGTAGACTCTGACTTTTGTGGTAGAGGGAGAAAGCAGTAGGGAAAGAACTTAACAGACTGATGATTGAACCAGGATGCTCTCCAGCAGGTCCGTGTCTCTCTTGTGCTGAGGACTCCACATCTGGATGCAGTACTCCAGGTGAGGTCTCACAGCGCAGAGCAGAGGGGCAGGATCACCTCCCTCGCCCTGCCGACCATGCTGCTTTGGATGCGGTCCAGGATTCGGTTGGCTTTCTGTGCTGTGAGGGCACATTGCTGGCTCATGTCCAGCTTGCCATCTACCAGTACCCCCAGGTCCTTTTTGGCAGGGCTGTGCTCTATCCCCCCAGCTTGTATTGATAGTGGGGGTTGCCGTGACCCAGGTGCAAGACCTGCACTTGGCTTTGTTGAACTTCATGAGGTTCTCCTGGGCCCACTGCTCCAGCCTGTCTAGGTCTCTTTGGATGGCATCCCATCCCTCAGGCATGTCAACTGCACCATGCAGCTTGGTGTTTTCTTTAATGTCTCTTTCTTTTTCAAAGCAATCAGATCTTTCATGCATGGACAAAAAATTTCCGCCTCCTAGAATTTTACTTTGGAAATGAATTTAGTCAGCAACTGTTGCTTATTTCAGGATGCTGAATTCCCTGTTGTGTTTAGGTCTTGCTTTTTCTCTGGATAGAGAACATGGATATGCTTACAGGGATCCTTTAAACAGCATTAGTAGGAATAAGAAGTAAGCCTTCATGTTTGAGTGGTAATCATTATGGTTCAGCTCCATATAAAACCTTTCTGAAGCAGAAGCTTTTTTCCTTTAGCAGCAGCTGTCTTTCAAGCTGGAGCGTAAATCTCACTTGGTAGAAAATAATTTTTCTGGATATATAACTTGTTCCAGGGGTTGAATTTCTTTCAGTGGAATTGGTGAGACCCCTTCAAGGTGCAAATATGCTTTGCTTTTGAGGGTTCAGTTACTGAGAAATTCACTGTTTCTCTCTTGCATCCTGAATTAAATAATCTGAAAGGGAAAACAAGGTAGCTGAAAACATGTCATCGAGGACCTATAGCTCCATCCAAGGTGACATCAACTAGTATAGAGCACCTTGCTAAATATTACTGATTCTGACTAAATCTTACCCATGGCATTTTGACTTGCAAAACAGAGGCAGCTGAAGAATTCATGAGTCAGGCAAACCAGGAAAAAAAGCATAATTTCTGAAATAGACCTGATCATAAGATCTAATTAGGGCAGGCCATTTCTTTGGCTTTCTTAATTTCAATGTATGACTGGATTTTATTTTCTAATAATCTGTCGTTTTGTAAGGGCAAGGAATGTGGTAAATGGGACCTCTGAGCTGCCAATGTGGAAAACATGCAGTAGTGCAGTGAGATGGCTCTTATATACAAGGGATGCTCTGAAAGTAATGTCTCCTATTTTGTTATGTTGGCGCACGATGTTGGAGGTATGGTTGGTGGGATGACAGTAGAGATTGAGCCTTCCTGCCAGTGTTCTGTTCCATTTTGTTGCTGTGTGACAGATGGCAGCAGAGGGGCAGCCTGACCAAATGGCGGCTGACATGGGTGTGCGTGTGAAGCAAAGGTGTGGAACTGAATTCCTCTGTGTGGAAAAAACTGGCACCCACTGACATTCATCGATGCTTGCTGAACGTTGATGGAGACCAAATGGTAGATGTGAGCACAGTGAGGGGTGGTGGTGTGTTTCAGCAGTGGTGACAGCGACAGTGGTCACCTCCACTGGGGCAGCTGTTTACCAGTGCGATGTGCAGGCTCTTGTTCATTGTTGATGAAAACGCACTGCTAGTGGTGTTGACTGTTGAAAAAAAGTATTTTGTAGCTGAGGATTTGCTCTATCACAGAGTGTTATTGTGCTCTTTGTATGTGTTACAGTTTCCATGGTAACAAATAGGAGGCATTACTTTCAGGGTGAACTAAGTACACGTGTCCTTACACTCTCCTTTGAAATCCAAAAAAAGGCTCTAGTCCTTGCTGCAAGGTCAATGAAAGCATAACTGATGAATGTTATTATCCTTAAGTGTTCCCAGCTCTTCCATTTGTTTTTAACTTTGATGGTAGCTCCAGCAAACCGCCTGTATAATGATTCTTTGCAGTAAAAGCAGATGAAGAGCATGTCTGTCGCTCATACAGAGAACTGATGGCAACCCTACAGTTATAAACCACCCAGCTGTTTAAAGGGTTTGATACTTTTCTTGCAGATCAAAGTCAGTATGTTTTGTTTAAAATGGTGAAATTAGATTTGTAATGCAAGACTTCATCTAAAGACCCTTCTTCACTCTTTTGTGGATGCTCAGCTGTTGTGCTTTTCTCAAGGAATTCCACGCCGTGCACTTCAGCTGAGGACAGAGCAGCCTCCACCAGCCAGCTAAGCAATGCTCTTTTTCCAAGGTCTCTTCCAGTATCTTCCTGATAACAGCACTTTCTCTCCCTCTATGAGGGAAAGGTCACAATGGTGGAAACGGTGTGTGTTTGTTCTCTAGTTCCTAAGCTGTGCTATTCCGCTGTTGCTGTTGTATCCTCTGACAAGAGGGTTGCCAAGCCACTTTGTCATCACCTCTGCCTCTTGACAGAATGCAGGAGCTGTCCCAGATAAAAGGGGAGTGCTTGCTTCCAGCAAAACCTGAGTGACTTGATCCAGTCCTGGATTTAAGCAGGCCTGACATTTTCTGGCCATGTTTGGAAACAGGGTGCTTCAACAAGACTCTGCCATAGAAGCAGATATGCTTCTTTGCTAGAAAACAAATGTTTCATTTTGGTGGAACCAGAGCTCAATGCTGATGGCATAATCTGTAATGAATCTTTGTAATGAGTCCATGCTGTTTATTTGTCTCAAGCCTCTGATACTGCATTGTGCTGCATGCTGAAAGACAACATCCTAAACAGAAACTGTCTGCTGATGCCAGTAAACTAAATCCAGTCAATACAGTTTTGCATTGCATTATGTGTATAGTCACTCTAATTGCAGGAGAAGAAGGAAGAACAATGAGTGAATATAACAAACTACTGCCATCATTATCTTCTGTTCACATCCCTGTGCTGCAGCCCATTACGTTAATGCAAATGCTAAGAGCCTCCTTTAATGCTCTTATCAGTCTGCATGCAGTTCCTGTGCCCTGACAGCTCCCAGCAGTCCATCGAAATGCACTGCGTGTGTGCAGCTTGTCATTCGGTGAAGTCATGATACCCTTTTCAGTTCCCCCTTTCTTGCACATACACCAGTAAAATATATACATTTTACTTGCACGTGGGTTCTGAGATTTGTCTGTTTGCCTTCTAGTGACTTAAAACTCAGTAAAAATAGCATTTCATGACCTTCCCTGGATGTTTGAACAAGGACAGTGCAGCTGAGAGGCTGCTTCCATCCTACACAGCCACGCAGCTCTACTCATGCTTTGGGTGATTTTCTGCTATCTTAGTCATTCAGACATGCTGCTTCCTTATGTACAGATGCCAATCTCGGAGCGAAAAGGTGCTTTTAATGACACATTGGCTCTCAGGGATTCATTTTGCTGAGAAGCTGTGGCAAGATGTGGTGCAAGTCATCAATGCTGACACCAAGCCTTATTTGTCTCTGCTTCAGCTACTGCTACCAAGGGAAGAGCTGGCTCTGAGGTAGGGCAGGGATGCTAACAAGTTTAAAGAAAATCTAGATTGTTTCTTACAGGCCAATTCTTCTTTTCAAAATCAGAATACTTGAGACAACCATTTTGGATCACTGGCACAGAAATCTTTCTCTCAAAAGCTTGTCAAAATTCAGCATCCAGTTGACTCAGGCTTCTAAAATTGTTTCAGAAGGTTTTAAAGAGATGATCAAATACAAAGATTTGTACTGGCAAAATGATGAGACAAATACAAATTGAAGCAGGGGGGAGAGGAGAAAATAGTATTCAGTAATGCTTTTCTGTGTTTTTATCTTGGCATCCCATTAAGTGATGCAAATATCCATAGCAATGCAGCAAAGCGGAGAGAGCTGCCTTTAAAAAATGAGAGCGACTCATCACATTCGAGTTTATAGCCATCATACATCAGAACTGCTTGCTTCAGTGTTGTTTTTTCAATAATCGGTGCTATTACATTAACTGCATCCCTAGAGAAGAGAGCTGGGTGAACCTAGGTTGATCTCCAGGACTGGAGGAAATGAGACCTTGCACCTGGGTCTGCTGCTTCCAGGAGCGTGTTGTAACCGTGGGGCTGTGGTGTTGTGCTTTGATTTTTCTCCCGTGATGTTTACTTTCCTGACTGCACTTTGGAAGCACAGACTTCGTGCAGAGCAGCCTCATGGTGCAGCGTGCTAGCCTGGAAGGTGAGTACAGTTCTTTAACTGAGTAGAGCATATTATGTTTTTCTGGCTGAATACTCTAAATTGTTAATTAAAGGTGAGCAAGGACAGCCTGACCACCTCCCCACCTGGCACACATGCCAAGAAGCCTTCAAGTTGAACACAGCTCACTCAGGCATTTCTCTGGCAAGGACCCATGATCTGGGCTTCAGCAACATTCAGTGCTTAGTCCAACACCTATATGCTGGGGGGACTTGGGCACCTTTGTTCACCAAACATCTGTTGAGGGGAGGTAGGAATGGCAGAGGCGACATTGCAGTTTGGGCCTCTAGGTACAAGTTTGCACGTGAGTTAGAGCAGGGCTCTGAGGACTGGAGCTATGTGGTCTGAATGGAGGCTTTCAATTCTCCTCCACTGAATACTTTAGCACCTTGGTTTCTTTGCATCTGTGCTTGGGGGAAAACCTGCTTTGTCAGAGCTGAGAGCGGCAGTGGGGTGGGCTGGGTGAGCTAAGGAGTAAGTGTTGCTGTAGAGGGAAGACACCTTCCTGGTGCATGGCATGGGAACTCAGGCTTCGAGTTTCAGAGCAGGCTCTGGCTATGTCACTGTCACTGGTCTCCAAATCATCTCAGGGAAGAGGAGATTGTTTTTATTGTGATGTTTCTCCACTTGAGAAACAGTACTTGTTTGTCTCCTCTGTCTGAATGTCTGAAGTGGACAACTGCCATCCTTCTCTCATAGACTGTCCATCTGTGCTGTGAGTTACTGGTTCTTGTGGCTGCAGTGCAAGGACTGCCCTTGGCTAGCAGGTGACTTCTCTCTCTGTTGTCAGATGAGTGGATGGATTGCTTTCAAAAATGGTGTTTTGCTGGGTAAAGAAATGAGGTTTGTGCAGGTCTTTGGTTTGTTTGAGTAGGTGAAAACTTGAACTGACAAAGCTGCTCAGTTTTTTTGGTAAAATCAAGGAATAACTTAGAAACAGCCAAATGTCTGTGGTTTTTTTGACAATGTGATTGGCTGAGGAAAAATTTAATCTTCAAGGAGAGTTGGTTCATATCTGACTTCCTATTTCTGTTTGAAAATAGAATCCTGCATAATCAATTGACAGTGTTTGCGTGTCAGAAGGTGTCCTTTAACTTCCCAGTAAATGCTGTCGATGTCATCTGGAGGTTCTAGCACTAGATCTGGAGGTTGGCGGCCCTGCCTGAGGCAGGAGGGCTGGAACTTGATGATCCTTGGGGTCCCTTCCGACCCAGGCCATGCTATGATTCTATGATCAGGAAAGAGCAAGTTGCTTAGCATGTAAGTAACTTGACTAGAATTGGACCCATGGCTTTAATGCTTTGTCCTCTGCCACTGGTTTTACTGCAGACTTTTATTTTGGTTCATGTAAAAGATGCTTGGGACTTTGGTGTTTAGCTTAGTTATCCGCCTGCTAAACTTACTATCTTTCTGCCTGCTGGTAATTCGGAGGACTTGTTGTGGATGCAAGAACATAAATTATTCTGCAAAGCTTGCCTCCCTTGTAAGTAAGTTACATGTATTGGATGGTTCAGAGCTTTACATGATACAAAGAACAAGTGACTTAGGAGGGGCTTGGGAAGTGATTCCTTTCTTCTGGGTTAGAATGTGTCTGACTGACTGAAATGATGCTGGTTCATCCTGATGCTGAAAGAGGAGTCATTCTACCGAGAAGAGAGTGGATGCTTGGCAATGCAAAGGCATTTTGATCTTTTCCTGTTCTTTCATAGCTCCAAGAACTGTATGTGCAGGCAAACAACAACAGTTGGCAATATCTCTATGTATTTTATTTTTACTCTCTCCTTTTGTGTATGTGCATTGTCATATATGGCAAGCACATCAGTGAGGAGCACACTGTATGACTTCTAGGCAGGAAAAATAATGAAAAAAAATCTTGGAACATCTAGTTACATCAGTCCAATAAATATCATTAATTTGTCTGGTTCTTTAGCAGCATTTCGGTGTTGGGTTATCTCTCTGCTGGGTTCAAAACCCTGCTTTCCTTCCTCCCTCCCTGTCACTCTGCCATAATACTGTACAACACAAAAAAGGGATCTGTGCAATTATTAGAGGCTTCCGCTTGAGACAGTGAAGGACAAATGCTGCTACTTGAGTTTCCCTGTTATCTTATGCTCTGAAACTGAGCTTTGAATGTGTTTTCTTCTACACTGGCACTTATCTGAGTGTTCATTTTGCAATGTGCTGGGTTTTAGCCTTGTTTCCATAGGAAACGAGCATACATGATGAAGCTGTTTCTGCATGTTTTTTCCTTCCCTCTTCTCTTCCCTTTTTTAACCTGTTGGCCAATAATGGACAGATTTTATAGACTTGTAGAGGTCTCATGAGTAACTGTGTTACTGCAGATGAGTTTCTTCCTCGAGACACTAGAGAATCTACCCAAGGCAGAGCTGAGATGTGGTCTCAGCTGTGGGAAAAGCTTTGCTCAAAGCTTATGCCTTGAGACAGCACAGAGCCCAAGATGCAGATTCGCAGGAAACAAGACTTCCATAGTTCCACTACTCGGGGAATTATGTATGTTGTATCTATAGGCAGCATATCGCTGCTGGTAGCTGAGCCTTACGTTTGGGGGCATTTCTATGCAGCACCCATAAGGTGAGGATCTCCTGCTGGGGACTGGACTGAAAGCCACTGCTGGCTCTGAGGCTGGGCTCTGGGATGGCCTCCTGGGTCTGTTCGTGTCTGTCTCGTTCAAACAAATAAATAAGTCTTCCTTCAGCTGTTCTTGCTGATAACCGTCTAATTCTTGTCCTGACGTCTTTATCCTTTGGAAACAAGAGATATAGCGGAACAGTTTTTCAAAGCAGAAGCAATCCTAGTTGGACTCCTGGGCTTTACAGCCTCATTTCCATGATGCAGAGCCTCCAAGTTATGTCTTTTGGTCTTTTTATTTTTTTTTTCCTGCTGCTCTTCCTTTGATATTTTAAATAATTCCTGTGATAGTGAAGTTTTCACCAAGCCGCACTACCTCGAAGTGTGAGGCATTTGCCTGAAAAAGCAAATCTTGCAGTTAAAGCTGAAAAAAGCTGTGGGATATTTTCTCCAACTTTTTCCTCTAAATAGTCTATGTCTACTGAATAGTAAGTAGTCAGAGAGATGCTTTCACTGCACTGTGCTTCAGGCCTAAAATGCTGTGTAAACCTAAGACTTCATGAGGAAAAAGCTGATGTTGGTCGCAGTGTCTGATGGAGGTTCCATTTTATCAGCATTGCTGGCTCGCTGGAATGCTGGTGATAGCCAATCTGTCAGCCAGTGATGAGTGCCTCCCAGGTACAGCATAGCTGGGGCTTTAGCCAAACGCATTGCTCAGACTTACTCTGACCCAACTTTATTTCTTCAGCCCTCCTTTCTTGTGTTTGTTTCACTGTCATCGCTGTGACATCTGAAAATGGCACAGATGTAAGTCCTTCCTGCAGTCTACTGTGGACAGCCTGAAAGAGCCTTCGCTTCTGTACTGGTAAGGAGAAAGCAGCAGCATCCTTCTGTTAGCAAAATCCCACTTCTCCTCTTGGTTTCATTTTGATCTCCACCTACAGTTGCCTCCTCCTCACGTTCTCTTCACGTTGATCAATCCGTTTCCAGCTGTTTCTCCATCTTGACCACGGTTTCCTTACGTGCTGGTTGTGTGATCTGTACAGCTGCTTCAGGGTGTCCTGCCATGATGGGATTAAACAGCCTCTAAGAATTTAAGCCTCAGAGATAGGAGCGTGGATTTGGAAAGAGAAAACTCAGATATCAGGAGGGTCTTAACTGTGGTTAGCAGAAGTCTGGGATGCATTGGACTGTACAGTTGGGACGTCCTTCACAGACTGTTGTACTGTTTCTGAAACACACACACAGTTTTTCCCTTTTCTAGTGAGAGAATGGTGAAGGAAAGCCCTCAGAATAGCCATGACAATTGCCTAGGTGCGTTGTTTCTGGTGATTTTGTCTGGCAGTCATCTGAACAGCCTTCCAGCTTCTGTCTGCCCAGATGCTGCTGACCTCAGCCAAACCCAGTGTATCTCTTTCTTGTAAGATTTTTTTGTGACACAAGCAATGGCAGGAGGAAGAAAGGCCAAGTCTCCTGACTTGCAGTTTCTCTCCACTTGTTTGTTTAGTGATGAGCTCTGCTGCTCATTGTAAGGTTGCATGCCTTCACTTGAAACTTCCTCTGGATGATGCCCTGTGAACAGCCTTACCTTGGGACCTCTGCAACACAGCCTCGGTGACACCGTGCCGGCTGCCTGCTGCTCCTTCATACCTGCTGTCTTCTGGTACACATGCAGGCCTTTGTTTTCCCTCAGCATCATTCTGCTGCTGCTACAAGCTCAGGCCCCAGCAAACAGTACATAGTCTAGTGCAGTGGGAGGACCCACCAAATTGTATTATTTAACCATTAGAAATTTTTAAATGCAGTGTTCTTATGTTGGATGAGCTGGATATTTTTCTCTAGAGTTTTTGATTACTGTTACCTCTTGAAGTTTTAATGGGGAGCCTGTTCTGTGTAACAATTACATTGATGTTTTCAGAGAGAGAAGGTCACGGTTTACTTAAATTGTCAACATTTAAAATACACTGACATTTTGCTGTAGTTTTTGATGAGTATTGCTCTGTGTTTCAGCTTTCAGGGATCTTGTCTTTTAATTTCAGTGTCACTGGGGCTGGCTCTCAGCCAGCTTTGGCAATTTCAAAGCAGTCATTAAGAAGAGCATGCTAAAGATAATAAAATTTGAGATGATTCAATAACAATGTTGTATAGAGTTTTTATTGCACAAGGTTTAAGAGTACTGTATTATTTGCCAGCAGCAAAGTCACCGCAGTGTAGCTGGTTCTGAATGATTGCTAATGAAATGGATGTGAACCCCACTACTGCATGTTTAGATTTAGTGTGGATGTGTGCAGGTTATCCAGTGCATAGAAATGAGCATCTTTAAGTATTGCTGCATTTTTGTCATCACTGCTTGAGCAAACTAGTTTGTCCTAGTTCTGTTATATCCCATTACCATAAGAAAAAGTTGAACAGCATGAGCAAAAATACGGCTTTATTCTAGACTCTGAAAACTTCACATTTGGGCTTTCTTTCCATACAAAGCTGGTATATGCTGTTTCTTGTCTTGGTATAAGTTTTAGACGTTGTTCTGACCATAGGATGTTGATAACCTAAAAGCCACAGTCTTCACCTTCAAAACGACAAGACTTCTTCATCTTAGCTTCTGCAAGGTGCTGCAGGCTACGTATAATGGTTGATTATGGGAAAAGAAAAGTTTTTTAATCTATAAAATGAGAAACTTCTAGAAGCCCATGTTGCCTTGTGTTGTTAAAATCAAATCAGGCACCTCTACCATGTGTGGATGTGGTGGTACTAAGGGACATAGTTTAGTGATTTAGTGGGCAATACTGGTGGCAGGTGGGCAGTTGGACTAGATGATCTTAGAGGTCTTTTCCAACCTTTGTGATTCTATGATTTGTGGGACAGAAAGCTATGTGTTGCTCTGGGGCTGCAGTGGAGGAGCTCTGTGCAGAAGAGCCGTGCATCTCGAGGCAGTGTGGGCAGGTTTCTCTGCATGTGCCAGCATCCAGCCTTGCTCAGCAGCCATCTTCTCCGTAATGAGGGCAAGGTGCCTGAGGATGATAACAGCTTTTTTGCATATCCATGCAGAGCAGCTTGTATTGGGTGAGTGCATAGTACCAGGTGGGAAAGCCCTGCAGACATTAATTCATAGTTTCATGCCTGTGCTCGGACTTAGATTTACCTCCTGTGCGATACACCGTGTGGCTCCACCAATTCTTGCTTAAGCAGGGATGCATACTGATGAATTACAGGATCCTTATGAAAAATATTCAGTCTTAATTAAAGTTGTCCATAAATAGCACTTAATTACTGTTGTCCTCAGTAAGCCATTGCAATAAGGAATTACCTTGTGGTAAAAAGGTGCCTTTTGTTTCCAGCTTGAATGCCTTGTTTCCTCAAATTCTGATCACTGGATCTTGTTTTGCCTTTATCTGCATGACTAAGAGTGTTGTGGCATCAGTTCTCTTTCTGTGGATGAATAATTGCCTCCCCATCTTGCTTTTGTTAAGCTGCATAAATTAGCTCCTTATGATCTGTTCTCAAGACCAGATCATTCTAATAAATGTTCCTTGAAACCATTTCAGATTTTCAGTCTTGTTTCACCACATTGATGCACACAGGGCTCTTGTCAGGGTGGAGATCCTCATAGCAGAGGGGGGAGTGCTGTGTTTCCAGGAAAGTTCTTGTGCTTTTTTGAATTTTAATAAATTTCATTCCATCTTCATCCCACCTCTGGAAGATGTCACCTGCTGTACCAATTCAGCATACAAAATGGGTGTGATGTTGTTGCTCCAGCTGACTATGTGCTTCTAGACATGTGCTTCTCATCATGATAAAAACTTGTTCAGTGGGAGCTCTTGCAGCTTGGGGGAGATGCTTCATTTGCTAACCAGCATTGTCTGCAGGTACTTCTCGTGCGAGGTTGTGATTCGCAGATGGGTTGGGACAGCCCTTACAAGGCACAGTGCTGATCTTGGTGGAATTGTGAGCCCTCAGAGGTGGAAAAAAATCCTTACCAAGAGCCTACCTGTGCATATCCCATCTTAGCAAAAAAAAAACAAAAAACAAAAAAAACAGTTTAACTCTGGTTTATGGTATAATGGCACAATTATATCACTTGGGAAACCTATGTTAGATTTATTTATTTTTTCTTTTCTATTTCTTCCCTCCTTTGCCAGTGGTCATTTGACCTGCAATCTTCATCATGCATGAAAATGTGGGGGTGATTTCATCTCCAAATGGGTTCAGAAGAGAGCTTCCACCCACTCAAATGACAGTCGAACGTTGCTATTGAATGCGTTTGAGTTGCCTGAACTTGCAACCTCTCCTGGCTTCCAGAATTGCTCTTTGAAACAAAAAGAAAGGCACTAGGGTGTTTGGCTAACTAAGTGATTGAAGCAATTGGAGGTGTTTTTGTGTTTCTCCTCCCCCTCTCTGTCCTCCCCCTAAATGAAGGAACTACTTATGCTGCAAAGTATATTCCTGGCTTTTAAAAATCTCTGTGGGGTAATAAGAGCCCGCGCTGCCTTTATGTGTGAAAATAACACAGCAAACAATTGATTCTAAATTAAAGTTTGGAAGAATGAGTCAAACCCCTGTAGAAAAAGAACATGTGGCTGAAAATGCTTCTTTTGTAACAAGGTGATGTCAGAATTCAGAGTTCTGAGTCAACAAAATTGTCACCAAGTCAACAGAGAAGTGCCAGACAAATGTGTTGCCTTGCTGCTTCCTTGCCCCACTGCCACTGGAGGTGGTTTTTAAAAGCAAAATATCATCTCCCTCCCTGATGCTGTGTTTTCCCCAAAACAAGTTTATATTTCATTCCAAGCAACTTTCCAGGCCAGCTAATTGGAATTAATCTCCTGAAGTGTGACTATAAGTTTTAAAGGTGGTGGTGTTCAGGGGGAGGCAGGATCTCACAAGCCTGCAGCTCATTCTGAGAATTGGGAGACAGGTGTTTCACAGTGAGACCAGGCAGGTAGGATGTTGAACAGATGGTAATTGACAATGCATTTTTTAACAGTTCTGCAAAGGAAGATTAAATCCTAGTTTTATGGGTGAGGAGAGACAGCGGCATGGATGAATGAAGCCCTGCAGCAAATGAAGCTCATGCTTGGGATGCCAGATCTATTTTGTGTTGTTAGAAATGTGTGGCTTCCACTGTTTCAACATTTGTTTTTCTCAGGTTTTATTTACCCAAAAAACTTTGGAGATTTTTTGACAGTTTTGATTGCCCAGAAATCATTTCTTTGTGGATAGGTTAATCTTTACCCTCATGTCCACAGTGGTTTTATTCTCTGCTGTCAAAGTAGGTCCTTAGAAATGCATTCGTTACAGGGTTCTCTGTGGTAGCAAAATGCTGGGAAAGCTCCTGGGCAGTTACCGAGGTTGCTTCATTGTACCTGGAGCTGCACAGCAGGCAGAGATGTGGCTCTTTCCATCCTATGGAATCTCCAGGCTGTGTCTATTGCACATTTCTGTATGCAGAAAGCATCAGGATGAAAAATATGTTCCTCCGGGAAGAAGAAAAATGAACTTTCTGGCACTGAAATAGCATGCCTTTTGCTGCAAAGTCTCTCTGCTCTGGATTTAGAGATTGAACTAAATGTCTTCATTACTGGAAATAAAAATATGAACCGCTTCTTGCAACATTTTTTAGATATAAAAATACTCCTTTTATAGTCACGCTCTTATCCATCTTCTCATGAAACATGGAAACATCCTCAACGGTGAACTCCCAGCCCTCTGGTCAGCTCTGACTCTGCTCTCATGTCAAGGGAGGAGAGGGTATGCAGGGAGGGCAGGCAGGGACAGGGCATTCAGCTGTGGCCCCTCGCGGGGCAGAGCTGGTGGCCTCATGGCAGGTTGCTGCACTGTCCCCGTGCCCCTCTGCACGCCTGCTCCCAGCTCTGAGTCTTCTGGCCTGCAGCAGAAGTCACCCAGCAGAAGATGAGGCTTGGGAGGCATCGAACACAAGTTATATGTTTCCTCTTGCAAAGCTTTTCTAAAGCAGTTCCTTGCAGGCTGGACTCACCTCGGAGCAGGGTGACAGGTAGACATGCTGCACATTGTTTCACATCTTAGTATTTTATGGTATAGGGCAAATCATGCTCAGTCCCTGCATCCTGGCTGCACCCAAAATACATTGTGGCAGGGTACATACACTCACTGGTGCATTTTTCTCCAACCCTTTATGCAGGGGCCAGTGACTTGAAGTACCTGCAGCAGCACGTTGGTATGTTTCTCTTGCTCAGATTGCACGGAGGAGAAAGCATTTGCGGGACTGGACCTTGCCATCAGCCTTATGGAGATGTCAAGGACACTGCAGCCCCCCTGTGCCAATTTGTGACAGCATTTGCTTTTCCAAAGTTCAAGCAGCTGAAAGAAAAACAAATTATAGGAAAGGAGTAGGCTGTGTCCTGATGAATAATAAAACTGCTTTTCTACCTCTTTTTTTCGAGTGAAGTATGCTGTTGTTTGTGATTGCTAACTAGCAAAGTTCTTCCAACTCACAATGGGAAGGGCAGAGGTAAAATTATGAGCAATGTTTGTGCAGCACGTCACTGCTGCTTTGTTTGTATTTGTGTGTTTCTTTCAGGCGACAGTAGGACTTAAATTACACAAATAACTACCATCCTTAAAGTATGAAGCATGTGTTGCTAGTAATTTGGTTTATCAGCAGAGGACAGTTATGACTTGATTTATTGCTTTAACACAAGTTGTATGGCAACAATGGTGAAAGGTACTGTACACGCTTGCCAAGGTCCCCTAAGTTATGAGTGTCATAAAACAAATCTCTGTGGTTGCTGAGAGAAATAACTGGGAAATAAAAAGGTCAAAATTATGGTATGAAAAGCTTTGAACATATTTTAATAGGTTTTGTGTGCTTTGGCGAACAGGTCGTTCTGGTATTTGCTCATAAACCATAAAACAGAACTGTTCCTCTTTGGGAATAGTTCTCTGCAGTCGTTCTGAGAGCAGCTGGTGCATCTCTGACTTTTTGTATGGTAGGGCTTTAACCCTACCCAGTGGTGGGTATGGCACTGGGAACATGTTTCACTTTTATTCTGAATATAGAGATGGGAGAAGGATGGGTAGGAAGAAAAACACCCTCTGTTATCAATGAATATGGAATTGCATGTCGGATCCTGAATGTGCTGCCGCAGCACGTGTGTCTGCGTTAACATCTTCTCTGCTGTCCTTTCATGTGCTGCCCTGTTCTAAATTTTCTACAGTGAGATCCTAAGCAGCATAACATTTAAATAACAAATTTGTTAGCATGCATTCTGCTCCTCTTGTTTCTCTTCCAAGGCTTACAAAATGGAGAGGTTTTGCAAGAAAGCCGAGGCTTGTGACCGAGAGCTGTGCAATGCAATTTTTGGCTTGCCGTAGAGTTATTTCCACAGGATGAGCCTCGGTTGAGTGCAGGAGCACTGCGGACTCCCTGAGCCAACCAGTAGCATGTTCTGCTGGAGGCTGCACTTCTGAGGAAAGAGGGTTTATAAGACCAAACTTCTGACTACTATGCCAGAGAGGATGTCAGAGTGTTCCTCTTGCCAATGATGCTGAAGTCATGAAGTCAAGTGGATTTGCTGAGAACTGACTTAAGATGCAGTTACGGTCATGCCGACCATCAGCAGCCTCCAAATGCCAACGCTGCTTCTGGTCACCAAGCCGATACCATACGTGTGCGTGCACTACTGCTGTGATACAGCAAGAATACGTGGTACAGAAAAACGTCAAAAAAAAATCTGCAACAATCTCTGGTTCATTCTGCTGCATGTTTGTGTGCTTTTAGACAGAGGTTTGGATGCTGATTTCTGGAGGAGTACAGCAAAACACTCTGTCATCTTTGTTTCAGCAAATACACCATCTTTCATGCATGGTCAGTCTTAACTGATAACTTCTTGCGGAAACAAAGCTAGCTTGTAGCATGAAATGGGCTGAAGGGATGAAGAGTAGAGAGAGCTGTTTTGACCGAGAGTGACTCTTTACCTGGAGAAGCAGGTAGCTCCTATGGCTGTACTTCAAATGGAGCTTGAGGCACTGGGTTTGCATTCAGTAACTTGTATGTACTACTGTAAATTGAACACTAAATAGTTCCTGGGAGCCTCTTCAATGTATGTAAGCACATGCCAGCACGTGGAGTTGTATTGGGTTATTTTTATCAAAATAAGACAGGGAACTTGTTATCAGAGAGATCAGAACACACAGTGACTGAACTTTGGTAAGGGAAGATGCAAAGGAATACCCTGTTTCACAAGATAAATTGTATGTACTTAGTGGCCTTTATGTTGCTATAATAGAGATTAAAAGAAACAGATGTGCATGCCTTTTTCCATTTAAATGCTTAAGATGTAAGATTCAGAGGATCAAGAAGAATTACTCAGCTTCTTCGTGGGCATTTCTTTCATTGTAAAATTCACCTGATCTACAGAAATCTCTGAATAATGTACAGAGAAAATCTTACAGCAGAGTCCGCTGTCTGGCTTGACAGTTTAATCAGCACAGTGAGGTTTTGTAGTCCCTTTTTTTTTTTTTNCACTTTTTACCTGGGGAAACTGTCTCAAAAGCCGTTTCTAACATCGTATTTACAGAAGCTCCCTTGGAGACTCAAGAATGTTGGCAGCAGGAAAACAAGCCCGAAACATGGCTGCATCCAGCAACACACCAAAGCTGAGGTTCTGCCAGCACACAAACCCACTGGATTTATTGCTTAAGAGAGGAGAATCCTGAACAGGAACAAGCATCCAAGGAATGGACTGGCATGTTATTGCTAGGGAATGTGCAAAGTCTTGTGGCATAAATTCAGTAGATTTATCTTCTCAGCTGCAGTACTGGACTTGGTGATTAAACTCTGTCCTCTTTCAAAATGCTATCCTTCAAAACCCGATGAGAAAAACCCTCTGTCCCTACAAGCTTCCTTTCTTTCTGCCATTTTTTCATTAGATGTATCTCTTGGTTTTACTGCCAAAGAAGCTATGTGGATTTTTTTCTTGTGTGCTTCCTTGTGTGGTATTATCTATGCCTGCAATGTTGGGAGCATAGCTACGCTAACTGAGCCTGTGTGGGTGAGACAGAGCATCGAAGAATCCAATACAGAGCTGCCATGTGTTTAAATAGCCCTGACTGTGCCCAGCTTAAAGTCTTTATAGCTTAAAGGGTGTGGTTGTGTAGGGAAGAGCGGGTTCCCCAAGCTTTGATAAAAATCATTTTTCTGCCTCGGTGCCAAAACTCCTTCTGAAACTAGCTTTTCTGATTTTCACAGGCAGAAAGTGTGAAGTTGTTAGTATTTTTGTCAATGAAGAGAGCACAGTGATGCTGATGGAGGCGGAGCACAGCGGGACTGAGTGTGATCCTCTGGGGCTGGGGAAGTCTGGCGGTGGTAGATCTGCCACTGGACCCTCTGTCATTTTGGACAAGTTGCTAGAAAATCTTACCTATTTTGCTTTTGCTTATTTAGATAGCGAGTTCCTCTGACTCTGAGTGATTTCATTGTGATGATACATTCGCTAGGAAAAGTTCCTGATGTTGGTTCTGTCTCTTGAAGAGAACTAAATATTTAGTTAGAATCCACAGGTGACTGAAATAAAGCAACATAGCAGAGGCAGCATTTGTGTTCGTGGAAGTGTTTTTCAGAAACACTCATTTTTGACCCTGCTCTGCTCCCACTTGAAGGCAATGGGAGGCTTGCCTTTGACCTAAATAGGAGCAGAATTAGGCCAGAGGGGAATGAATTTAAAACCACTGCTTTTTTGCAGGGTGGAAAGAACCCTAGTGGTTCATCTTGTGCCTAGAATTTGGCTCTGCGGTGACCTATTGATATTGTGGCACCCTTTCTTCTCCTCTTAATTTCTTTCTCTTTCCCACCTTTCTAACTCAAATTCAGAGAAATATTCACTAGGTGACTGGGGAAAAAAAAAGTCTTTAAAGAAGCAAGTAGTACTTGGCAACGCTAATTACACCTCACTCCTAATAGTACCATTAAGAATGTCACTTCTGTAAAAGCCAGCTCCCTGTCAGTTTAAAGTGTTTTTCTCCCAGTGGCAGAAGATAGACTGCTTCGCTGCACTCAGCTGGCTGCAATACCCACTTATTTTTGTTGCAGATTCATTACCTTGCTTACAGCAGGTGAAAACGCACGTTCAGTACATTGCAGTGTGCACCTTGTCTCTGGTAGGTATGATATGAGAGCCGACGGGTAATCCTTGGTATTCCCAAATGCGTGTGTGTTAAACAGGGCAGAGGTGATTGGGAAGAAGTACCTGCTTGTTTGGAAATACCATCTGAAACAAAATGAGGTGGAACAGGATCCTTTTTTGGGCATGTGTGATAATCTATTTTCTGATACGGTTTTGACAGCATTGCACAATTACCAGTTGCAGCTACACAAAGCCTCTTCCAGTGCTTGGCAGCTGTTGTTGCAATTTACACTAATGACTTTTTCCTAATGCTTGTGACATGTGTTGGAGGAGCCCTCTGGCAGCTGAAACTGACTGCATAGACAGTCAAGGTAGGCGCACAGGGGAGCAGGGAGCCCATCTGCAGGTGTTGGGGACACCATGGGTGCTAACCTGGACCTGCAGTGATGAGCCCTGCAGCTTGAATTTCCATACCCTTTGCTCCTCAACCAGTCTTGCTAAGGAGAATGCCAGGCTTTTTGGGGGACAAAGAGGCTGGCAGAGCAATGCCGAAGATTGGCTCTCCATGCAGCCTGTCTGCATGGGGCACTTCTGATGCATAAGGCAGCCCTAACACACTTGTAGGGATTTTATATCCTTTCTCCGTGTTGTGGGGTCATTTTCTTTCAGAGGAATAGGTAAGATAAACACACTTGAAGGAAATGCAAGACATTGTTTGTATTAAGCATGCTGCCAGAGGTAATACAAGCTGATCCATTTCTCCTGACAAAGCGCAATCTCTCATGAGTTTAGTCCATTTAAAGAACATCTTGTGCCGTGCAAGCCATAAAATGTTTCCATGGAAATCTCAGAATGCAAATGACATTTGGTACTTTTAAAAGGTTATTAAAGTTTTCTTGATAACTGATCCCAATGAAATTTCGAGACCAGAAACATGGGGAGAAAAAGTTGAAATCTGGGATTATCGGAGCTTCTGTAGCTCTCTGGATTGTTCATTTGCTACAGTGTGTGCTGTGAATAACTTCGCTGTGTTCAGCCAGATCCTCATTTAACAGAACTCTGCTCATGTCAGGGGAGTTCAGCCAAACTCATCCTTTGTGAGTTTTTAGCTAGTCTGTGCTAAAAGCATCCTTTTCTGCGGCCTGCGCTGGGGCTTCCAGCCAGTGTCCTGCTGTGCTATTTCATCCGCTGCCTGAATGAGTTATTGATCCAGGGAACGGCGTTACGCGGTGCGATTGTGCTCCGCTGCCCCGCTCGTCAATGGGAGCCGGGCACCCTATGCTGGGAACGTGGGAAGTCCCAGGGCAGCCTTGGAAGTGCTGATTCAAACCTTGCCGTGCTACTGAACCTATCCGGCTAGTTAGGAGCTGTGGCTTCCAGCAGGCTTAGCCTAGTGAGAGCTCTCAATGAGAGTGAATTGCAAGCATGAGAAAACACAGTTCTGTAAAGAAAATGCAGTTATTAAGGATTTACCTGCTTCTGTAGTGTCTTCAAAAAGTTTTGGTACTTTTCTATCTGCATAACATAACTTATGCTGGCAACCTGTTACTTTATTTTGGTTTGATTTTGTTGTTGTTGTTTTGAATGGATCATCCCCTGTAGAGTTAGTTCCAAATCTGCAAACAGTTTCAATTACATGGGTCTATTTCAGGACCTTGTATGTAGAATGAAGGAGATAATTTCTACGATGAATATGTTAACAAAGTCTTTTGAAACAGAAGCTTTCATGGAAGTAGAAACAGAGAGAGTTCTCATTTCAGAGAAATATTTTACTTTTTATGCTTAAAAAGAAAGCCTTTAGGCTGCCCCTTGGCTGCGCATGGTGCAGCGGTCCCTGCAAAACCCAGCCCTTGCCTCCCACGTTGCTCTGCTTCTTGTTTCCATACGTGGCAGGACTTTGTTCATACTTTCTTCCTGTGTGGTGCTGGCTGCAGGCGGCTGCTCCTAGCACCAAGGTGAGCTCGCTCTCTGCACTTTGCCATGTGGTCTTCAAAACAATGTGGTTTTTTGAAATTCAGTTCAATTTACTGAGCTCCAACTTCAGCAAGTAGTGAAGCACCTGTTGTTGCTTGGATCCCTGTTGCCAACTCGCCTCTCCTCCATTAGCCATATATCCATACATAACAAGCTCTAACTTGCTGCAGAATACACTGGTGTCATTTTATAATCCTGCAGTGTACAGTAGCATCCTTGCCTGGCTAATGGCTTCTTTGCAAAACACTGATTCAGATTTTACATGCAGATGGTATTGAGGATCCTTGAAAATTAGGCTGTAAAACATCTAGCTAAATGCATTATTCAGACATGGTCTTACATATTATAAGACTTGTCTCTGACTCTCTCCGTCTATCTTATGACATAATGCTTTTCCATCTGATTTGTGCAGAAGTGTTTCTAAAGGGAAGTTTGTGTGGGCTGCGTGATGGGTAGCTCTGCTGACGGCAGGAGCGAAGGCAATCAGATGTACCACGCATTGCGCAGGAACAGCAGATAACACAGACACCCGGCCGAAGAACTGGCCAGCTGTTTGCATCAGCACTGGCGTAACACCACCTCGTGATGATAAAGTGTGGGAACAAACAGTCCGCTGCCACGGAAAGCGCTGCAGGGACGGGGAATGGCATTGCTGGGTTTAGTCCATGGGGTGGTTGGAATGAATATGGTGACAAAGCAGTTAATTTCACTTGAAAACTGTCAAAATAACGAAGCCAACAGGAGCAGCTTGGCCTTGCTGGGCAGATGTTTCATGTGCCATGCGATAAAGAAACTGCCTGGCTGCTCGAAGGAGGGATGGAGCTTTGTCAGAAGGAATGAACACCAGGTCTGCTTGGAGCCAATGAGCTATTGGAAGCTTCTTTAGCAGAGACTCTGTTCTGAGCGCATGGTTAACTTCAGAGGGCAGAGCCATAAGGAAATACATTAACATGCAGGAAAAAATGCTTCTCAGAGTAATGCTTTACTATTTTTACCTTATGAAGAGTTCCAGAAAATGTTTAGGAAAAAATGAACTTTGTCAAACTTATGTAGTCCAGAGTAGAGTGGTTAGCCTCAAAGAAAATAGGCTTACAACAGCCCTGTTCCTTGGTGCATTTAAGAGATGCTCAGCTGTAGCTGTGACTGTGGCCATTTTAAAGGATGATGACAGTGGAGGGCAGAAGGTAGTGATGGGTTTGAGCTCCCGCAAGCAAAAGACAGTGAGTTAGAATCTCCCCCAGCCTTTTGCATAGCCCACTGTCCGTAGCCAATTGTCCAGAAAATCACCTGGGTGGAAATGTGTTGAAGGAACATTTTTCAGTGATATTGTTGGTTTTCAGCTGCTTTTCAGTCAGCTGTGCTTCTTGAGCCATGGAGAGGTGTTTACAGGAAGCTGGTGCTGCTGGCACAGGAGGTGAAGAAGAAGAGGTGATTAGAAAAGGGGAGCCAGCTCCAAAAGGAGATGTGAAGCTGGAGAAAGCAGAAGCTAAGCTTAGTGCAGAGAAATGAGGAAACTGGGAAAAAGATAAGGAGGGGAGAGAACAACTTGGTCATCAGATGAAGAGTAGGATCTTACTACTGGGTGCAGTTAGCATAAATTTTGTGCCGTGCTTTATTCAAATCCATAAAATGGAGAAGTAATGCCTTTAAACTCGTGCATTCAGAAATGTAATTCCTAAATAAGTGAAAGAATAACTGACACATCTCCTTTAAAGCCTCAAACCAGCAAGCAGGAATTTAACGCTGCTGTTCCCATTGTGCTGAAGGATTTGTCCTGCATGGAAATAAGCAGACCTGTCCAGATTTCACGGGTCTTACAAGCCTAGCGGCTATTTCAGCACATATTAATCTTCATTTTGATATCTAATACCTTGAAGAAATTTTTTTACCTCTACGAAGACACAATACCAATCCTATTTTGGTGGCCTACATATTTGGCTGGAACTTAAACTCTGTGAATGAGGCCTCTAGAGGAATGGTCTTATTTTGGGTGTACATTGCTTATTGTGCTGAGTTGTATCACTTATACAGAACCACTTACAGTTCTTGTTTGGGAGCAAATTTTTTACATACCAAAACCAACCTGGAAGTCATACAATGTAAGAACTCTGAAGTTCTAGAAATAATTTAGTAGTTCCTCACTCCTTTTGCACCTTGGCTAGCTTTGTGTCTTCATATATTCAGATATTAGGATTATTATGCTGCTTGTCGGTTTGAATGGGAATGCAAAATTACCGCCTCCTGGATGTCAAAAAGAAGTCCCACTGCTGAATGTTCTTATGATTTCTCATGGGTCCGTGGCTTTAAAAGGATTCTTCAAAGTGCTTTCATTTTTTCATTGATCCTTTGATTGATTTGACTGCTAAGGTCAAACACCATCAATCTGCCCTGATATCAAAAGAACTTTGCATGCTTACAAAACCCCTTTATCTTTCTCATCATAAGTGTCCATTTCTCTCTCTGGTGATGTTAGTGACTTTTGAAGATGAAAGCTTTGGTCTTTTTATTGTTTATAAAACGATGTTCGATGTCTTTGAGAAATTAGTTTAACTTCCAATGAGTTGCTGCTCCAATGATCTAGTTAACCACATTAATGTGGGCAAACAACTGCGGTTATATGCTGCAAGTAAATGAATTAAAATTCAGTTTGATAATCAGGGAAAAATTGTATTTTAAGCTTTCCTAAGTAATTTTCTGTTTCACTAGGTGATCTCTAGACAAGAAAAAGGTCAATGTTAAAAATCATTCACTTCATTTAGAAAAGATATTTGGAGTAGACTCTGGGCTCAATTTCTAATCCAAATTAAATCCTTAATCCAAATCTCTTTTTCAAGACTTTCAGCTGGTTGAGGTAGCAAAGGTTCATGCACAAAAGTCTGTAGGTCTGAAATTGTTTGGGGACAGTAACATCTGTGGACAGGTAAATACCCTGACCACATGAAGGCCTTGTTAAAGGCTCAGTATGGGCGATACTGTCTCTGTTCTGCTCCTTGTTCGTCAGAACTCCTCACAGCCATGGGAGAGCAGGGCTGCTGTTTGGGGGGGTTGCCTGTTCTTCTCTCCAAAGAACAGCCAGCAACCAGGGTTAGAGCCAAAAACCCCTCTGTGGCAGCAAAATACATGCAGGTGTGCCAATCCTAGATGCCTGTCTCCATTTAGCCATAGATGTTTTTGATGTTTTTTTTTTTTT
>WBMW01003080.1:324233-486536 GCA_013396635.1 Penelope pileata
TTTTGTCTTGTTTTGCTGTAAGTGTGACTTCCAGGTTCTGGAGACAGCTTGGTGTGGCTTTGGCCAACCTAGCCAAACCTTTGGTTTTGGTTTGGCCTTGGAAATCTGGTTTCAAGGTGTCCAGATTCTGTATTGAATCAGAATAAGAACAGAACATCTCCCTGCAGTAAATTTTGTTAAGTGTATAGCCCAGAAAGGCTATACTTGTTCATGTTATGTTCTGGCATATACTTTGCCAGATTTCTCTAGACAAGTGTGACCGTGTTCCCTGATGCACATGAATTGTAATAGTTTATAATTGTAGCTTCATGTTATCCTTTGAGTAGCAGACTAAATGAGGCAGAGCACTCAGCATTGTGTTTGTAAGTGCCATTTTGTTGGCTGTTTCAGAGGAAATCCTTGCCCTTTGACATTACTCCAGTTTCAAACTGCTGCAAAGAGCTGTAAATGCCCTAATTCCTTTTGTGGCTGCAGCAGGATCCCTCCAGCATAAAAACTTCAGAGGGCGCTGATCTTGTAGAATATCTATAATCCATAATGTAATATGGGGTCTGAACTCTGCTCTATCCCATAAGACATCCTTGCAAGATTACCATAATTTGGAGAGGCTCAAGGGTCTAAACAGCTGAAGGAGAGCAGGAGTGTCAACAGGTGACACGAAGTTCCTTTAGTCCGTCCTGTCCTTAGACTCTGATTTCTGAGCCATTCCTCTTTATGGATGTGGAATGAAAGCCTGCCCTTATTTCATTCCCAGTATAATGCTGCAAAATGCAATCAATTTCTGTACAAAATGGTTATGAAAGTCTTATCTGTGATAGCAGATAGAGTGCATCCCTTAAAAAATTCGTCCTGTGCACAGAAGAGGTAGGAGGATTTCATCTTGTGTTAGCAGCTTTAAAATGACTTGTATGACTTCTTACTATTTAATTAACTTAGTGTTTAAGTGCTTATGAGAAATCAAAGTGTATTTTTTCTCTGACATGAGTTTTTTTTTCTTTTAAGAGCAGGAATATTACTCATGTGGTAAGCTGTAACAAATCTGTAATGAGAGAGATGAATATAGAGCCGTTGATTGCTTTCCTTTAAGAGCACCAATACTGCAGATATTTGTTAATTTAGACTGAAAAATGATTCTTGAGCTGTGTGCTGAGAGGAGCAATGCAATTAGTTGTGTGCCTTTGTGCAGGGCATTCCTTTTGAAGTCAGCAGAGCACGCAGAATACAGCTGGTGCTGGAAAGAAAGCAGGATCCAGCTATCGTGTGTCCATATCTATGTTTTTCCTTCTTCACAGGTATCAGCTGCAGTCCCTGGGAATGCCTCTGCATTCATCACACGTGTTGAACTGTAGCTTGTTGCTTCTTGAAAAGACCATCCATGTCAGTTTCTTAATGAAAACAATCCTTCCATGTGCAGACACTGAGGGTACTGGGGACAGATTCAAATCCTGCACTTGGTGAAACTTCAAATCTAAACAGTGTCTTGGGAGCCTGGGAGGCCTCAGAAGGGTTTTCCCCATTGAGAGCCTGTGACAATGCTGCTCAATAGTAATTAAAGGATAATGTTAGGGACCCACAGCTGATCTTGACAAGACGGTATTTTTTCTTCATGCTCTGTGAGCAACTTCAATGCAATTCCTCTCTCCCTTTCAGAAATTATTTTTATTAGCATTTCCAAAATATACAATGCGGAGACTATAAACATCACAGGATACCAATCCAGCTGTGATTCGATACAAACTAAAATTACCATCAGCAGCAATCAGCAGCAGGACCATAAAAGGGAAGCAGAGCAGCGTTGTATATTTGCAAAGGGGCGAGGTCAGATGTGAGAGATGCTGCAGCCTCTGCTGGGTGCAGTGCCCATCGCCACTGCTGCTATGCTGCTCGCACAGCCGTTCCTCCTGGGACGTCCAGCACAGGGCTGGTGGCAAGTGGCTGTGGCTGGTGGGACTTCTCGCTGCAGCAGCGGGCTCTGAGAGGTGATGTTTCTCCACAGCCAAAGTTTTGAGGTGCTTGGATTTGATCTAGGATATAAAGGAATCTGTCCTGGCATGGGGAAGGGGAGAAACTTTCTTTCATCTTGTTCATTTCTGTAAAACCAGAGCGAGGTTTTCTGCAAGAGGCACAAGAAAGATGTGGAGCTGTTGGAGTGGGTCCAGAGGAGGGCCATGAGGATGCTCAGAGGGCTGGAGCACCTCTCCTACGAAGACAGGCAGAGGAAGCTGGGCTTGTTCAGCCTGGAGAAGAGAAGGCTGCGGGGAAACTTCATTGCAGCCTTTCAGTACCTAAAGGGAGCTTATAAACAGGAGGGAGAGTGACTTTTTATACAGGCAGATAGTGATAGGATGAGGAGAAATGATTTTAAACTAAAAAAGAGGAAATTTAGATAAGATATTAGGGGGAAATTTTTTACTGAGAGAGTGGTGCAGCGCTGGCACGGCTGCCCAGAGAGCTGTGGGTGCCCCATCCCTGGAGGTGCTCAAGGCCAGGCTGGATGGGGCCTGAGCAGCCTGAGCTGGTGGGGGGAAGCCCTGCCCATGGCAGGGGGTCGGAACTGGATAGGCTTTAAGGTCAGTTCCAATCCAAACCTTTCTGTGATTCTATGAAGCTGACCCCAGTGGTTTTAGCAAAAAAGACTACTTTGCAAAAATAATTTAATTTCTTATTTCATACTCTGAAAGGTGCGTTGCTCTTTAAAGTTATGCCTTATTCCAGAATAAAGATTCTGTATAGATAAACCTTCCAGTGGGGAAAATAACCCTTGAAATACTGAAATTGGAATAACCAAAAAGGTCAGAGTAAATCTGGGAAAGCGAAGGGAACAGACTGAGACAGCAGTACCTGGCACAGATGCCCAATGCTCAGTGGAGCATACATTGTACTGTTGGTGCTCTTATTAGTTTGTACTACAGTGTCTTTCCAGCATCTTGTAATACAAAGGTGAGAGAAAACCGTAAGAGGCAATAGCACAATTACATCTCAACCTGTGATGGGTAACACAGCCTCACCTGCAGTTCCATCTCCGCGTGCAGGTGGGCTCACATCTCGCTAGCCACGGGCCCTTTTGTGGGAGCACAATGAATTCTTTCTCTTTATTTTGTGCTGGAATAGCACGTTCTTGGGGTAGTGGGTAAACTCTTCTTTTTTCTGAATACGGCGTAAGACAAATATTGGAAGAAGTGTACATAAAATGTGACTTGAGGAATATTTTCAGGTCATCTGTTTACTGCTGTATGCTGTATACCCTTGCTCTTTAGACTCTACTCAAAGACCTTTTTCACTGATGGGCAGCCTCATCACTGCTTGATTTGTGCCTTTATTTTACTGTGCCTGTCACCCACGCATCCACTGCTGCTCCAGCACGCCATCACAGACACCAAACAGTCCTGCGACACAGGCTTGGACAGCACTGCAAACAGTCATGCTAGAATTATAGTTCAGCACAGTGCAGATGATTTCTAGTTACGGTGCAGCGCAGTGGTCCATGATTTAAAGTTCCTGTACGTGTCTGCTCCTGGAGGGGACTTGCATTGGGAGGCCAGCTGCATGGTCCCATGGCCCTTCAGTGCTGTACCCAGCGTGTCAGAGGCACACAAGCAGCTGGACCCGCATCCATTAACTCGCCATTTACAGCTAGACACCGCTGTCAGACTCATCATTTGTGACACCCAGTGAAGAGCCAGGGATGTCAGGAAATGACCTGGGTTCATGTAGGGTGTGCTCAGGTGGTTGCATGTGGTAGTGCCAAACCCAAAGATGCATCATGGAGAGGTTAATGATCACAATGTTATGGAGATGGGGCTTTCCACTCACAGATGCTCCATGGTTCCTGACGCAACGCCAGTAAGTTAACTTCACATCCTTTCCCAAGACCTAGAAGGAATTACATCTTGAAAATGTGATCACTGTCAGTTTTAAGGTCAAGCTAACCTAGAAGAGACTTCAGAACTGCTGCTGCCTGCGGACAGGAGGGCTGTATTTTTGAGAGCTGTATCTTACTTGTTTTTATTTTTTTATTTGAAAATTATTATAAAATTGTATTTATTTTATTTTAGGAAATATATTGTTCTTGTTTATTCAATCACACAGCTGCGAACAAAAGATAAAAAGTAGAGCTTAGAGATTTTTGTTAAATATGCATATACTCATTGGTCTTGAGAAGTCTCATTGGCTCAATGTGTTACTTGCAGTCATTAGCCAGAGCTTAAAGAGAAGCATCTTCATAATTTTCTTAGGTTAAATGTGGTTCTTCTGTGCTCGAGTGCTGTGCTATAGTAACAATGCACTAACTACAAGGACAATGAAAGCAGGTGCTTGACAACTACTGCAGGAAGTCTTATAACGATCTGCACAAAATTTGTGCTGCTGATGGTTTACTAATGTGAATAGATATTCTTTAAACACTATAAAACCTTCTAATTAGCTTGTAAATAGAGCACTGCATTTTGAATAAGGGAAGTGTTAAATAAAACATAATATTTAAACCAGATTTTATTTCTGGCAATTACCCAGGCTCCAAATATAAATTCTCTTTTGTTGAATTACAGGATCACACAGAATCATAGGGGTTGGAAGGGACCTCTGGGGATCATCCAGTCCAACCCCTGCTAAAGCAGGTCCCTACAGTAGGGTGCACAGGAAAGCATCTAAGTGGGTTTGAATATCTCCAGAGGAGATTCCACCACCTCTCTGGGCAGCCTGTTCCAGTGCTCTGTCACCCTCAAAGCAAAGAAGTTCGTGGAACTTCCTATGTTCCAGTTTGTGCCCGTTGTCCCTTGTTCAGTTGCTGGGCACTGGTGAGGACCTATTACTGCTCACCTTCGTATAGACATGTACTGAGCTATGGTAGGAGAAAGACAGGCCCAAGACAAGAAGAGAGGGGTGAGGCAATGTGTCAAAGGAGACGGGACAGATAGGGCACTGCTGTGAAATAGAAGTTTCACTTGAATAAAGCAGTCTTCAAAGGCTGTTTGCATGGCTGCTGTGCATTGAAATGGCCTCTCATTATTAGTGAAATTCTGATAGAATTAGTTCCCCTTCTTCCCAGATGAAGGTGGCTATGAAAACAGAATAGCTCACATTATGCTAATTCTTCTGGACCAGGTCTGCCAGCTGCAGTGTGTTGGTACCAGGATTACATCTGCTTCTGCACTCTAAGGAAGCTTGCTAGAAATAATATTTCTTGCAGAGAGATGGGGGCCTGTTCCCCTGAGAATTCACATTGGAAATGCTTGATTGTTAGATGAGAAAGGTGGGAGTACACTGGAAAAGTGCAGGCGGCTCCATCACCTGTTTGGAACGCCTCTGTTGTTTTCAGTTGCAGAAAGTTCTTCGTCCCTTGGAGTTCAGAAATGCTTGAATTGGGAAAACTCTAAGTGCATGTTTTGGAGAAGGTTTTCATTTCCTCCCTGTGCTGTAGGGAGGATGAAATGTGTGGATTTGTAAGACATGGAATCTTTAAAATTGTAGCACGTGAGATGTCAAGTGGGATTACGAAGGGAAAGCCTTTGTGAAAAAGTGCAATTGACTTAGTTCAGTCATGACTATGTCATAACCCATGACTTGGTTCAGTGTGTCGCTTCTGAGAAGCAGGTGCACCTGACCTGCCTCTGCGTGCCTGTTCAGACCCATGGAGGTGCACAAATCTGTGTTCGAGTCTGGAGTGTCAATGTGGAGAAAAGGCCCTGGCACTTTTCTGGCTCATTAGATGCCGAGTAATGCCCGCAGAACAACACACGGTTTCATCAGAGGAAAAGGTTGTACTGAGAGTAACTTCCCAATGTATTTCTGAGACACACCTGTGTCTGGAGATGGACGTATTAGCTGCTTTGTGTAAAGCAAAGTGATCTCAGCTCATCACACATAAACGTTAGGCTAGCCTTCACATAAATATCCTTTCAGAAAGCAAGAAAAATAAAGGGCTTGACAGCTGAGTAGGGCAACTGCAATAAAACAAGAAGAAAATCTTTCCCTCTTAGAAAATTGTGTTTCAGGGTCTGGGATGCCACAAGAGATAACCGAGATTGGAAAATACTTCTGTTCTGTTGTATTTTTTTTTATCACGGCACTTTCACTGAAATCAATAAGTGTTTGTTCTGAGGTTGCCTTGTCAGAAATGCAAACTGGCTGCCTCTGCTGGTATGTGCCAAACGTTTCTGCAGCTAGAACACAGACACTTCCCTCCCTCTTCTCTCCCACAAAGAAATGTAAAATTGGGAGAGTATGGTTTTTACTTAGCGGTCAGTCTAGTGATTGTTAAGCATCCAGCAGCATGGATGTGGTGAGTGGAATTTGTAGATGTGAAAGGTCTCTGTCCCTGTGAGTGCCCTTACCCAGGTGCTGCTGTTATCCCAGGGAAGGATAGAGGCTGCAGTCCTTCCGTGCTCCCCGCTGCTCGGTGCTGTGTGTGGCGGTACCTGCCAGCCGCTCCACCGCCAGTTCTGCAGTTTGTTCTGTTAAACAAACACTCCTTTGCTGTATCCTGTGTGGGCTGAGCCAATGCTTTTTTAGCTGAGCAGTCCCTTTGCAAATTTGTGTGCGTTCACAGCTCAGCACTTCTCACTCTTGGAGGTAACACCTGTCACTGAACTGTGTGTCTAAACAGATGCTTAATTTTTCCTTGGAGTAAATACTAAATCCCTATATCAGACAGCTCCTGCTTACTCTAATTGCAGAATAATTTAGGGTTAGCATTATTTGCTTGATTTGAGAATGAAGCGGTTGGTCAAGTTAGGGTGAATAATTTATTTTTCAGTGTTCTTCTAAAGGGTAGATGGTAATATTGTGAAGCTGCTGTTGATGTTACAAAAGCTATTCATGTTATGAGAACGAATTGTCGCTTGGCATGCTGAAAAATTAACCCAATTTACAGCATGTGTGAAGATGAACTCTCTCTGGCTAAAGCTGTACTTAAATCACCAACGAGATAATTGTGTCTTGGCCTCCCACCACAGCCTTATGTAGCACAGATGTGACCGCTTTTCCTTCATAAGTGAATGCAGCTCTCACGACTCCTAAACAATACTTTGTGCTTGTTTTTCTAGATTTCACACGCTTTTATCTGGAAATATAAGAAATAAACAATGTAAGATACGCGTGCATAACATGTCACCTGAGGATTAAGCCCCAAGATAGGCAAGGCAGACCCATGTATGCTACTTATTTGTGGGCAGAACTTTGGGAGAGCTGGCGCAAGTCCTGTTTCCAAGCAGGATGAGTATGAGTTGTGGGACCATCTGCTTCTGAACACAGTAATCTTAGGGGAAGTCCCATCTTCAGGTTTAAATTACCTTGCAGGAAGAAAAATGAAGTAGTTACATGGGCAAATTAGGTTCAATTCAGTATGATGTTACAAATTAGGCCTATGATCTTTGTGCCTTTGTCAACATAATTTTGAGAGCAGGGCTTTTATTTTTTCTGTTTAAATCAGTTACAGGACCTCACAGCACTACTGCTGCGTTTGAGCTGAGCTTCCTAAGCAAACAAATTACCCACCAAAACAATGTCTCTGTGTTTCTAATAGAACTGTGGCAAACACATCTTTTTTGTTCCCTTGTTTGTGCGTGACTTGTATAGAAGATGGCAGTGCAAAGCCAGGCATGACTTTCATTTGTTAAAATCCGGCCACACACAGGCTGCAGGAAGATCCTGGAAGTATCCACCACCCTATTATGCCCCTGGTGCCCTTCTCTGTTTTGGGGGAAGTGACAGCACAAGCTTAGTGCTGAGTGCCACTTGAGCCCCATGGGGTGGTGCCACCATGCCGGTGCTGTTCTGCCAGGGAGCTGAGCTGAGTTGTCACTGGTGGTCCCAAGGCGGGCAAGAGGGGCAGGCCACAGTGGGCATCCCGGGGAGCTGGTGTCTGTGTACTCTCCTGGATTTTCCTCTCATCTTTCTTCCCTGGACTCCATGGTCTCACAGCTGCTCTACCACAGGTGCTGGCAAGCCTGATGGCCTCCCGCAGCTCCCCAGCTTGCTCTCATCACCAAGGGGGCTGCCACTGTGTTTGTGTATGCTGTACTCACACTATGCCTCTCTCCCAAACTTCTCTTTGGCTGAGACTGGTTGGTATTGCTACCACAGGTTTGTACTTTTGCTGAGGAGATATGAAGTTATAATACATACTCATTTGAAGAATTTAATCAGGTTAAATAAATAGATTATCTTCCCATGTGAAGAAGGGCCCTGTTGGTTATGGCAAGATGGGATTTGATTGTTGGATAAAAGGAAGCTGCTCTGTATTCGTAATCTAGTCCAATCTTCCAGCTTGCCAGTTAAAGAGCACTTTGTATAGCCCGTGTACCTTCAAATATGCCTGAGATCCTGTTGTTTTTTTGGTGCTTGCAGGATGTATTTGTGGAAGGAGTTTTGATGCATGTCATGCATTTGCATCTATAAAATGTTACTAATCTAAGGTTTTCTGAGAAAGCTTTGGGAAGCTGGGATGCATTAAGACACTCAATCTCCACATGGTGCAACTACATAGTAGCTCTCAGTCACATGCACCTAATTAAATGCTGATTTGTTTTTTGTGTAAGTAGGAAGGCAAAATTGAGCAGAAACTGTTAGTGAACATCTCAAGCTCAAAAGGATGATGAAAATGCAGCTTTTGAAGTGGAGCTGTTGGACTGATCCACAAATTTATTCAGTTTTATCTAAGAAGAAAAACAGCATGAAGGGAGATCTCAGTAAATTGCTTTTTCTCTTTTGTTTTGAAGTGGTGTCTTTACCTCTAAATTGACCTGAATTAAAAAAAAAAAAAAATCTGGATATCTGAAGATAGTAAAAATAAAGCAATCATTAACTTCACTAAAAGAAAAAAGAAGAGGGAAAAAAAAAAGCATCTTTGAGTAGGATTCTCATTTTGATTATTTGGCTACAGCACTTTCAGAAAAGAGAGGTCTTTTGATTCATGCAGCCCCATGCACAATTGAGTGATTGAATGGCCAGAGAACAGGAGAAGCAGAGGAGGCTGGGCTTGGAGAAAGGTTATTGCTGTCATTTTTATTAGCAAACACAAGTGCAAAGCTGTGTATGTAAGGTCGTACTACAAAGTCGGTGACAGAATTGAAGGTGTCATATGTTTGAGTGTCTTGACTGCTGCTCCCTCTTGCCTTTGCATTAGAGGGAAACATCTACCTGTAGCTGATATACTGAACAGAATTTGCCTTTGTGCCTATGCCAGATCCTATCAGAAGGATTGTATTAAGGCTCATTTCTCCTTTGTTTGATGCTATGGTAACTCTCCTACCTCCTTTCAGCCTTGGTGCACTGGCAACCATTTGTACAAAACTGAGTTTTGTAATGGTGTTGACTGGTTGTAGTCTCTCAGCGCTGCTTAGTGACTGCAGGTTAAGAAGAGAATGAATACTCTGGTTATCTGTCTTGCATGAGGTGCTCTCCATTAAATGCAGATACCTATTGGCTGCAATTGCGGGAAAATCTGATTTCTAAGGCTTCAAATGCTATTTCTGAGACTTGCTGTTCAGTGGGATGTTGGTTGAGATTGATACCAAGGGGAGCGCTTTGCAGTTCTTACCCGTGGGAAATACCACATTCTCTAAATTTCAGTCAGATGGTCTGCCCAACCATGGGAACTTACTAATAAATGAGAATTAAACACATGACTGATGGAACAGAAATGAGCTGCTGGACAGGTTTGGTGGCTGGGTGCCGGAGCTCTTCTTTGACCTTGAGAGTGCCCTTTAACTGCCGTGTGCCCATGCAGCAGGCACAATTGCTCTGTGCCCATAAAACAGGTATCTTATAAGGCTAATCAATGTTGGTAAAGTGCTCTGAGGCCCCGAGATAAAAGGGGTCGTAGACTGATGGTGCTAAATACTGACATCAATTTATTGATGAAGGAATATTGCCTCAGTCATTGCCCTCCTATCTTATTGTCTAGGATCAAGCTGTTTCTTTCTTAATAATTTGCACGTTCGCAAGTCTGGAGATGGATAGTTGTTCTGCTATATAAATCATTACAATTAGTGATACTAAATAATAATTCTGTGTTACGATTCCCTGTAATTGCTTACATTTATGTTTGAATTGTCCATGCACTTAATTGCAGTCTGGCATGATGAAAAACTTTCATTGTGATGAACAACAGGAAGGAAGGGTGATCTATTCTTCTCTCACCAAATGGCATCATCAAATGTGTGATGGACAGTCCTCAATAAACTGCCACAGATAACCTCTCCTCCCTCCTTCCTCAGCACACGTTTCTGATCTTCCAGGTGAAACATACTTGTTTCCAAATAGGATTTGATGTGTGTTTAAAGCAGAATATTGTGCGAAATTAAGTACTTTGTTGATTTTTCCTTCGATACTTGATGGTCAGAGGAGAGTTGCTACACCCAAATGCAGTAAGTTTGCCCTGGGGATTCAAAAAATGATTCCTGTTCTTAAGGTGATGGTCAGGTGTGAAAGTTCCAGGCTTTTTCACAAGAACAAGATAGGAATGTGTGAAAAGTCCTGTGTAGCTACATCTCCTTAGCTAGCATTTGAACCCCCTTGATTTCCTCTGGAGAAGCTGTGGTTGGTGTCCTTCAGTTGAAATCAGATGGTCAAAATATAAACCCTTTTCCATGTGATTTTCCCTCTCTTTCTGCACAGCTCTGGTTCTGTTATAGTTCTGCCTCTCCAGCCAGCAGCAGCAAGGATCCAGCAGTTCAAAGCGCCACTTATTTTCCATGGCTCCCTTCAGCAGCCCCATCAGGTCTCTGCCTGCATTGTTCTGAGCTCTGTGGATGTTCTGCTTCAGGGGCATGGCCAGGGGCTCAGGATCTGAGGGCAGATGTATGTCAGTGGTGCCAAAACAAGCAAACAAACAAACCCCCTGAAACCCACAAACCCCAAATGCTGCAATAATTTATGTAAAAGGATGATGGGCTCTGGCAGCTCCATCTGTGGCCAGGAGATTGAAAGGGATCTGCAGGCAACCTTTAACTCTGGACGAGCAAATTCTGCTGACAAGTGGTAAAGGAGCTACAGTTAAGTATATAGCAGAACCCAGAGAGCGCTGGCAAAAGGTAACAGGAGGAGGAAACTTGGACAGGTGTAGGCAAGGTGAGCTGGGTGTCTGTCTGTTGACAGGAAGAACTGGCAGCACAGTAACACTGGGAATAGCAAAACTTCCTAATACCCTTAAGGAACCTGAACTAATTCCCCTAGTCCCTGAGATGGACTACCAGAGGAAAAGAACCCTGCTGTGCAAACAGGGAAAAATAATTCCCAGCAGTGCTGAGCATCAAAAATTTAACTCAGCATTAATGGGAGCTGCCAGTGCTCAGCATCTCTGCAAGGCAAAACCATATACAGCATCTGCAGCTCACAAAGGGATTGGTGCTTGTGCTTGCAGTTGTCCAAATCCTTTTTGCTCTGATCTGTACAAGCCATACTCCCTCAGAGTTTCGTGGAGGAATCTAATATTTCCATAAATCAATTTTTTCATTTAATCTGCAGATTCTGTAGCTGCACGTCCCTGTTGCTGTAACAGCTGAATCACAAGCTTTAGCACGCTTCTCTCCATTTCCTTTGGAAGAGAGAAGCTCTGGGTCTGTGTTTGGCACAGCTGAGGCACACTGAGGCTGAGGTGCCTGTCCTAGTTTCTAACAGAAGTTACGCTTCTCGTAGTGTCCAGTATGAATTTATCTTGTACCTCCGAGATACTGATAACATCCTGGCAGTGCTGAGCGGAGCCGAGGACANCAGAAGTCAGGCCCAGCTACTCCAAAGATTGGATGGGAATCAAACCACTAAAATTTCCTATTTGCTCAGTCTGTCTTCATCTGTTGCAAGTCTGAAAAAGATTCAGAACTGGGAAAGTTGAAGTAAAGGAAGGCAGCCTGTTTTGCACACGCCTGGCCTGGCTGCAAAGCAGAGGAGTCAGGCTGCTCTCAGTCTGTATGTGCTTGCACATTTGTGTGTGTGCACTTGCAAGAGGAGAGAATGAAGTGTTCAAAGCAGGAATTGTGCCAGGGTGCTGGAGTGAACTCATCCTGGTGGATGGGAGATTACAGAACTGCAGGAAGATGTGTTCCCATGGTAACTGAAAGCTGTTTTACCCAGAGCCGGAGCGGAAACTGTGCCTTTCCTGCAGGCCCTTCCTACAACTTCTATGTCCAATATTAAGGTCTCATTAAAGCTGAATTGTATCGATCTAGACATAAGAATTTTTTCAGCAAGAGGGGGAAGGATAATCTGGAATCTGTTAGCTGTGATAATGCTGCTGGAAACCACCCGATACTCCATTAGCACTGGGGTTTTTAGCAACAGAACTGTGTTTACAGAGCAGCAGTGGGCTGTGCAGCTGATGCAGTTCTGCTCGTTTGCTTAGACTGTGAAGCAGCAATTCAGCCTGCATGTTGTTTGTGCTTGGGATCTTTGCACCATGACCTTTATCTGCTTTGGCATTATGCTTCCAATATTTTCATGAGTAAAGTAACATTTTTGCTGTGTGCGCACCTAATGTTTCAGAATCTTAGTGACAAAGGTATTAAGAATTAGATATTAGGCTCCCAGTCTCCCCAGAACCTAACTTTGGGAAGTGAGGCCTCTGAGAATGAACTCTACACCATTGTCATGCTGAGTATGAGGTATCAACCTTCTGCCTGTAGGAAAAGCTATGCTGGCTTGGGTCACTTCCTAGAAAAGAGAATTATTCTTGCGCACCATGTTCAGGAGACTCACTTGGCTTAGGGCTCTCGTTCCTTTTGTCAGAACTACCTGTTTTCAGTTAAAATGGTTGTTCATTTATACCATTCTCTTGTTGTTGCCTCTTATTGGGAGGCAATGTGCTGATCACACACCCCAAAATCATTCCTTTCCCACCACCAAAACACTGCTGCGTATGGTTGGATCTGACAGTCATTTAGGAGTGCTGAGCTGCAGTTTGCTGTGAAGCCATTCAGGATGGGGAGTGAAGATGAATGCCCTCTCCTGTTACAACTATAGAGGGGTTGGGATTTACACCAATGAGAAGTAAATACCTGGAATGCAACCTTGGTCAGGAACATCTTCTTTACAAGGACCCCTCTGGCATCTTTGCCCATGAAGACATTACCTTCTGGGTATGTTCATTGCAGCATCTGTTTTCCTTCTACATTCTTCTCCCTCCATTACTGCTGAGACCGTGTTTGTTATGCAACAACTTGCAGTGTTACATCGGTCAAGATCAGTTTTAAAGTTAATCTCTCATGTGTTGTGTCTTATTTGGGGGACCTACAGTAGTAATCAACCATGTTAGTTCTTTTGAATTTGGATCCTCTGAGTAAGAGCTGTGCTTTCACAGCGCTGATACGTTTTGGTTTGTTTTGTATCTGTTTTTCCCCCCAAACATTTTGTGAAGCACATCAGAACAGGGCCCTCTTTAGCCGATCTTGGAAGAAGTGGCTCAACTAAGTGGAGTGAATGCATTTGAAAACTGAAAACTCTTACGAAGTTGTAAAAGGTTTAGTGCAAAACGCTCTCATTTCAAATCTGTCCACCTACCTGAATCTCATCTTTCCTGTTTTTTGAAAATGCAGAGGAGGAACAGATCTCACTTTGATGAAATTTCTTCATCTTGTTCCTTAACCAGCTGAATAACTCAGTATTCTGAAACTATGCAAGAGAAATATTAAAGCAGAAACAGAAGAACTCAAAAAATTGACAGTGATTTGTGCAGCCTAGGGCGTACTCATTTCTATATAGCCTTGAATTATTGATTAGATATTATTTCAGTAACTGATTTTTCTACTTTACGTTGCCCTTAGAGAAACTCACAAGAATGAAAACATTAATTTGTATTTTTGAGACAATCTTGTACATCTATACTGGCTTTTAGGAGATGATTCTCCCCTTCTACAGACCTGCTGATCTGTAGCCATTCAGCGCGTTTGACTGAGTTTATACTGATGTATGTGAGAGAGGGTGGGACCTTTCATGGCTTTTACAAATTTCTTTCCCTCCCCAAGTAATAACCTTTGTACATTTAACCAGATATTTTTCTTGTACATTTAAACATGGAAGCATTACTGTAGTGTCTTGGAAAGCTTTTGTCATGGACGCAAACTTACAAGCAGCAATAAATTTAGCTGAGTGTCTTTTAGATCATGTAGAAATTCTCAGATTAAAGACAATCCAAAAATATGAAGTATAGCTAGTTACTTTAAAATAGTTGCTGTTTGTACTATTTCTGGTAATTTCTGGTCCTTCTTGTTATAGCAGAGGAATTAAATTTAGGTTTTAATAAGCATCAGATTCTCAAAGACAAATCAGTTCATCAAAGATCATCAAAGCAGCTATACTGGGTCAAGATTTGTCCGATCCAATATCCTGAATCTGGCCATAGTTTGGTCCTTCCCTCTCTTTTTGCAAGACATATGCTGTTGGTTGGTGTAGAGCAGCAGCAGCTGCAGCATCCCATCCCAGATTCTGGCAGTCAGCCGTTTGGGTATTTCTCGAGCCAGAAGTTGTATCTGCATCATTGTCCTTAATAGCCCATGATGGACTTTTCTTCCATGATTTTCTCTAATTGCTTTTCTTTTAATCCATTTGTGCTTTTGGCTTTCAAAACATCCTGTGGCGATGAGTTCCACAACTTAATTATATACTGTATAATAATAGTAAAAAATAAAATCGGCCCCTCTTTTTTAAACTGTCTGATCATTTCATTTTGTGCCCCCTATTTCTTGTGTCATGAGAATAGTTGTTCCTATTCGCTGTCTCTATGCTATTCATGATTTTTGACCATAATCTTATTGCTCTCCACAATCGCCCCTCTTGCAAGCTGAGAAGTCATCCCCTAGATAATCTCTTCTTGTAAAGAAGCTATTTTGTACCTCTGCTATTTATGTCTTCCTTCTCCCTGTTTTTTTCCTAATGCTCCCAAATTCATTTTAGAACTGCGTAGAACTGAAGATGCGGGCAAAACTTCAGTTTATGCAGAGAGAGGTGAGGTTCTCTCTTCCTTTTGTAATCATCCCTGACATTGTTTTTCCCTTTCACCATCCTTGAGCATTCAGCTTGATACTGAGAACTCTGTATTATGATTCCAAACCCTCTTTCCTGAGTAATAATGGGTAATTTAGATCACACAACTGTGTGCACAAACTCAGTGGGTTTCATCCATGTACAGCACATTGCCTTTACTGACACCCATTGTTGCTTCTTTCAAGTAAATCACAATTTCTTCAAATTCAGATTGTGTTGGTGCAATGTTGAGAGGTAAGGGGGAAATGAGATGTTCGCTTAAGCAAAGAGCCACACTTGTCTGTTCATACATTTCCAGGTGCCTAAGCTGTCCTGGGACTTGTTGCACAGCCCTGCACTGTGCCAATGCGTCTGTGCCCGTAGAGAGGCACAGAGAGGAAAACTGGCTATCAGAACTGCTTTTCTGTCTCAGTGGTAAAGACAACAGCTAACAATAGACAAAAAAAAAAAAAAAAAAAAAAAAAAAAAAAAAAAGTTTTTGTGGCATATATGGGACCATAGGGCCAGTGTGGCCATGTAAATTCCTTCAATAAAAAGATAAAAAGTGGATGGAGGCCTCTTCACGCTGTCCTTCACAAAGCTGAGGCATGAAATGCCAAAGGGGCCAGCAAAGTGATCTGTAAGCAGGACAATGGGTGCAGCGAGGGACCCTTCATTCCTTGGGCTCCTGAGTTGTACACTCGTGCCCAGGCAGGACCATGCTCGAGATCTTGTTGTTCTTCAGTTGCTTTCTTTTTGCAGACTCTTTTAAGAGCAAGCCATGCAAAACAAAATACAAAGGTGAAAATCCATTTTACTGGCATCTAAAGTGCTGAAATTGCAGTATTTCTGAAAATTGAAAACTTGTGTTCTGTGACTATTTGATGGAAAATGTAAAGGCTGAATAACTCAGTAAAAAAAAAAAATCCAAATAATATATTTGCTGTGAAGCATTGGCTTCCAAGTAGTAAAGCAGCAATCAAGTTTGGTTCCTTAGAGGCTCACGTGACCATTAGGTATTTAGTATTGAGTAAATATTAGCTTTCATGGTCTGGTGGATTCGTGTCACAGTGTGTGATTATCATTTTTTATTAAGAGTTATCTTTAAACGTCTGTGTGATAAATAACTGCAGTGTTATGTCAACTCGTATCTGTCATGTGAGCTGACACCCAACCAGAAAGGCGCTCTTTCTTCCATGGCGAATGCACATGTTTTTGATGTTTTTTCTTCCCCAGAGAAACAAGCAGACTCTTGTACTCAGCAGCTCTGTGTTTATTGTCCTTCTGTTTCTGTACACCAGAGCGTGAAAGTAGAGGGAGTGTCTTTAAAATGATTTTTGCTATCTGTTAATTTATTTTTCAACTGTCCCCATTATTTTCCAGAAATAAAAGTTGAGACGGGAGCAGAGGGTATAAGAGGGTGACAGAAGGGCTTGCTTAGGGACCAGGAGTAAAACTGATGAATGCATACCTAAGCCTGAGACAGCCACAAAGGAGAGCAGGGAAAAAGACAGTTAACGAATACAGAAGAAGAAATATCTGGCCGCCTCTTGTCATTGCCAGAGCATTGAATGAAGATAAATTTAGAATCTCTGAATCTATTTATTGTATGATTTATTTATTTTTTTTTTTTGTGTGTGTGCGTGTGTGTGTGTGCATGAAGGCGAGTTTTGGAGAAAATGGGAATGCTTTCATTTCCAGGTTTTGAATGGCGCAAGGAGGAAAGGAAGGGCACATTCAGGCATGACTGCATGTGGAAACAAAAACAGTTTGCTGAATCCAAGAGTCTGTTGATAGCATATTAGCCAGCTAATCCCTTGTGGATATTACTTGTATTGATCTCATTAATGGATCTCTAACAATGAAACTTCCCAGCTGCAGATGGCACATGTACAAGTGGAGAAAATACAAGAGAGATCTGCCTTGTTGACTATATTCCATTGTGCTTTAATGTATTATTATATATAAACATAGATGGATTTTTTTTGAATCCTGTAACCCTTGAATAACTAAAGTAAACTTGATAAACTGTTAGAGGAAATTTATTTACTTAGGAATGCTCTTTTAGATTATTTCTAAAATTTTAAAATTCAATTGACAAACTTTTTAGGTCTACATTTATAAGGGATGGCACAACTACTTTGTGTTTTAGTCTGAAAAATATACAGCATACCACTTCAGTATCATAATAATGTGAAATGGAAAAGCATATGTTGAGAACAATTGCAAGAAAAAATATCAGCATCATTTTGTACTTGAACGCGTCTATATATAGATGATGAATCATCTCACCCACCTCTGAAAAGGAATGTGGCCACTTGCTAGGAGTGGATTGCACCACTGTGCAGCGGCTCAGGGCAGGGAACGAGGTGCTTGGTGGGCAGCTGCATGCAGACAGGACACAGCCGGGCATTTGGCTGACATTTCTCCCCCTACATGAGCGCTGCTCTGCCATCAGCAATGCCTGCAGGTTTTCCAGGGGACAGCTGTAAATCACAGTCAAAGATGGGTCCTCTCCAGCACCCTGAGCCTCCTGTCCTGTGCCCGCTCTGCTGAGGGCGCACTGGAAAAGCTTTCCATCTGCCAGCAGAGCACTAGCTACAGACTTCAAGCGCAGGTTTCCTTTCCATTGCACTGCAAGATCAAAAGCTTCCCAGTCTAAAACTCAGAGTAGATATGTATTTCTTAAAATGAAATCTAAAAGATGAAAGAAATTCTTCATCTTTTGTTGACCACTTTGTCTCTGATTGCTTGGCCAAGATTTAATTTCGGATGTGGCGCTGACCATTGCGTATTTCCTCTGAGTCAAAACAAGTTAGAAAGTTTAGAAAAACGATACTATTGAGAAAAAAAAAAAAAAAAGATTAAGAATGCTCCTGGTTATGCTTATGGAAATACTGAGCATATTTTAATATCTGATCTAGACTAGATTCACAACTCATCATTTTCCTTATATTAGCAAGAAAACTCTAATAACATCAGAGTTAATAAGTGAGTATTCTCCCTTGAAGACAGTATGGAAGAGAAAGGAAAAAAGTCCTTAAAAGGGACTTGAGAAAATCCTTCAGCTGTGGAAGAGGTCACATTGGCTCTAAAGACGACTAGCTGCTGCTCTTGGTCCACATATTGCACACATTCCTGTGCATGACTGTAATTCGGTGCAGAGAAGTGTCACCAGGGCAGCACGGTTGGATGCTGAAGGTTGAAGTTAATGAGATGAGCCGTGACTGCATTACGGTGTGAAAGTGAGTAATGGTTGGTTACTTCAGTTCTTACCACAGACTTGTAGGGAATATTTCTGCCCAAGTGAATTATGTCAAATTATTGACAAGGTTGACAATTATTAGTAGCAGACCTAATTGGAATGTCATGGGAGGAATGGAAATTTTTGCAAAAGAGGCTGAGCAGTTTTGTCATTTGTATGCCACTAAAATGCTTGCAGTTTGGGGATCCAAGACTGCATATGTTTTAAAGTAAATGAAGCCCTGGTAGCATTGCTATATTTCCGTAAATAGTTTGTGAATCCCTGGAGCTTCACACTGTGTTACTTCTGAGTTTTTCTAGTGTGTTTGCGTACTACTAGGAAGAAATCAGCACGGTGCTTTGAATATAGCCATGTCTGCAGCGCATGAGCAGGGACCCATCTGGCCCCTGGGGTTTCTTCACGCTCTTTCTGAGGAAAGTAGGCACGTGTGAGGAGGATGCCATCCTGTCTTGGAGTGGAGCAGAACAGAGGAGACTGTGGAGACAGGGTGAAAGCTAAACATGAAATCCTCCCCCTGCACCTGCTGGCTTGTAGATATCACAACCACTGGGTTGCGGTTTTAATTCTGTCTTTAAAAGAGGGAGAGGAAGAGGGATTGTTTCTATATAGGTGGAAGAAAAAAAAAAAAGCAAACAGCTTTATGTAGAAAGTATTTTTGGGGTTGTCTTGTGGTCTGAAGGAGTGTGGTTTTTATACCTCGCGAGGTGACTGATCAGCACCCTCCCTGTGCCTTCTTGTTTTCTCTGAAAACCTGTGTGTTTTCTCTGTAATACACTGGTATTCCTCTGGGACCCGTTTCCATCTGTTCTGTGCCACGCCAGGGGGAACACATCCTCTGTATTGCTGAGAGGTGGGAGATGTGTTTGCCTTCAGCAGCAGCAGTGTGTGGGATGGGGAATAACCAGGCCAGCTCCTGGAGCTCCTCCTCCTGCCCTGCGCTTTTTCCTTTAAGTAGATCTTACAAACTAGGAAAAACTTTGACAAGCTTTTCTGTTTATATTTGGCTTTTTCAGCCTGGTTTTGTAAGGAAACGAGGCTGAGTGATCACACTGTCTGTGAATTCGCCCCGCTCCCTCACCAAGATGGATTTAAACTGGCTCACTGATTTCCACTAAATGTGACAGGGGAGAAGAGGTCTCAAAGGTTACAAAGTTCCCAGAAGTTGCATAAAGCAGCATCTGGGTAGAAGAAGGTGACCCAAATTCATGCCATGCTGAGTGGAAGGCAGGGGAAACTGAGGCCAGAAGTGGCAATTGCTGCCCGGCCTGATGGTGGTGGTGGCCCCGTGGTTGCTGCTGTGAGCCAGCCCTGGCAGGTCCCTCCTTGCCAGGAAGCCGGGGAAGGGCCACAGTAAGAGAAGGAAAGAGTGGGGTACATGTAGGTGCATAAATCCCTTCTTATGTGGCAAAGCAGTTTCAATTTGCTCTTCAGCTGGAGTCTGTGAGCTTAAGAGCTGTCTCTGGGGACAGGAGCCAGGCTGAGGCCTCCATGGAGTATGTCCCGACTGCATGTGCAGCCTTCCTCGTCAGTGTTTCACATGCCTGCGGTGCCTTGCTCCTCCACGACCTCTTGGTGCCGGTGAGGACAGGCCTTTTGTGAGGCGTTGTGCTCCAGAGGGCATCTCAGGAGGCGTAGGCTGGCGGCCTGCCTCACACATGGTGTTAGTGCCTGTGCTCACACGTGCTTTGCTTTGTACAAAGCATTTACAGAGCTGAGTTTACCTGAAGTCAGACTTTGGCACTCACCTCAGGTGAGCTGTGGCCTTGTGACAGGAAGGAGATGGGGAGAAATGAGGTTTGGGTTCCTGCCCAGCCACCTCAGCTCCTCTCTTCCAGTCACGGCTTAGTTCCCGTAACCTACGCCTTCAGATCGGGAAATGCGTTAAAGTGACAGAAAGTGCCCCAATCCAGCCAAGCTCTAATCATCCCCCTGTGTTCACAAGATAAAATCCACCCTCGTGCAGTGAGGTACCTGTGTCACCTAGCTACCAGTGGCAACAAGGTGAGTGTTTTGACAATAACCCGGGTACACAAGACTTCTTTACCACTAACTTCTGCTGAACATTGGTGCAATGCAGTTGTATCCTTGCTGTTAATCTGTTCCCATAACATCTGCTGAAAGATAAAATATTATTCCCTGGGACACGAGACAGCCACGTGAAAGCCCTGTTTGCATTGCAGCTTCCAGCAGAGCACGTGTAAATCTTCCTGATGTGTTCCTGAAAAGCTGAACACAACGTTGTCATTTGTTGCCTGTGGCTCCCTTGGTGCTGTGAAGTTTGGTCCTACATGCAGATGCATCCTCTGAGGGAAGGCAGTTGCGTCCCAAAAACACTGTTACAGCGTAGAAGCAGGACAACGTTGTGAGATGGGACTGTGATCTTGTCCCAGAGCTCTCAGCAGCTCGTTCTGAACTTGGCAAAGCGCTCTCAGTGCGTCTCCTTCTCCAGAAGTAACGGTGCTTTTCCCTCTTTGTGAGGGAAGCACCCCGCTGGCTGAGCATGAGCAGCTTGGTTTCCAGGAGGGGATGCAGCAGCAGAAAGCTGTGTTTGTAGGAGGTGGCTTTTAACTGCCAGTTTCAGAAATAGCTGGGGCTTCTAGCAGCTGCTTTCCACCAAATTCTCTCCACATTGCCAAGATCTGGCAATTGTTTGAAACCAAGGTGATGGAGGGCATCTGTGACCAGTGCTGCTAGTGGAAACAACTTGTTCAAACTTCAGGGAAAAGAATATTCTGCTAATGCATTGCTGTGTACTGTTAGCCAGAGAGGAATGTCTGTTCTTCACTTTAAGTGCTGTTCTTTTTCTTTTTTTCTTTTTCTTTTTCTTTTTCTTTTTCTTTTTTTCTTTTTCTTTTTCTTTTTCTTTTTCTCTTTCTCTTTCTCTTTCTCTTTCTCTTTCTCTTTCTCTTTCTCTTTCTCTTTCTCTTTCTCTTTCTCTTTCTCTTTCTCTTTCTCTTTCTCTTTCTCTTTCTCTTTCTCTTTCTCTTTCTCTTTCTCTTTCTCTTTTTCTTTTTCTTTTTTTTCAAAAATAAGCAATATATCTTACGAGTGAAATGTGTAACTGAAAATATCTATGATGAGGCATGGGTTGTAGCATCACTGCAAAATTTTTTCCCTGGTCTTGGTGAATGCACAGAAAGCTTCCGGAAACAATCCTTTATTTTGGAAACACAAAGTAAAAAAACTGTTACTGCTCAATCTTTATAGCTAGCGAGCATCTGCATCTCCCGGTGGCGTCACCTGAAGGTTGAGTTACAGCACTCAGAGCTGACAGATCTGGGGAGACAATGATGAATTCTTCTCTGGGGCATGCTTTTTTACATTCAGCTGTGGAACAGGAATTATATTTACTAAACTTTGAAGGACTTCTCTGAGATTAGACGTGTGTAAAGCACTTGGAATTGATGACAGAAAGCATTTGTGAAAATTTTGTTATAAATCCAATTTTTTCAGAAATTGTGATTGACAGTAGGGTAAATCTGGCTTTAAGTCATCTGATACTTTGATGCTCTAGTATCAAAACCTCCGTGGCAATGCTGATATGATAGTTGTACTGTATGCTGCCTGTCCAAGGAGGAGTAATCTGGACTACCTTTGTACTGACAAACTTTCTAGATTAACTGCTGAGGGGTGGCCTCAGCACATGGATCATACAGCGATGTCTGTGGAGTCCCAGCCCAAGGTGTATGAAAGCATTTCGAAACTTCTCCTCCAAGGGTTTGTTTTGTTTTGTTTTTTAAGCACAGATCTTAGAATATAAAATAGCCTGAAGATGCTACATGTATGGCATCTTTCCTCAGTGAACTGAACTGCATTTCATGAGTAGTGCTTCTTTCTTTAATGTCTAATGTTTCCCCAGAATAACTGCAGTTGTTTTTTGTACATTGTGGGAGAATTTTGAAAATTTGCTAGTTCAAGACATTATAACATACTTTCAGTTCTTGAGAGGCACATCTTCAGGGTAATATAATTGTACAGATCACGTAACAGTACTAGTGGAGCCACTGTAAATGGCTATTGCAGGAACTTGGCACCTTGCTGAGTTTTGGTCCTTTTCTTTGATAGACCTACTCAGTTTGCTGCATGCATTAATTTTAGGTTTCTGTTACACTATTTTGTAAGGTACATGCTTATAATTTCCTTTTTCCCTTTAGCCAAGTGGCGTACTGTAGAGTTTCCTCAGGAAGCTTTCCTAAGCATTTGCCTTTCAGGACAGCTATAGAAATATGCAATGCCACTGATGGCCATGGGAGTTTACTGAGCATCTGTTGTATTTGTAATGACTGTCGAGTAGCTTGGTAAAAACCCAGGGATGCAACTGAAATGATCCAAAATGAGATACAGATCTCAAGTCAGCCTATAATTCAATTTTTCTGTCAGTTCATTGTATTTCATAGTAAGGAGAGACAGAAGAAAGGGAACACAGAGCAGATGTACTCATAGCTTGATGTTCTATCCACATATAAAATAAAAACATGGTAATCCTGGCACACAGTGTGTATTCACTATGTTGTAGCTGTGTGGCTTTGTAAAAGAGTATTTACAAAACATGGTTAGCATTAAATTTACCAAAGCCTCAGTCATCTGGAATATGTTCTTCTTTCCACATTAGCAACCCTGAAGTTAAATTTTCCATAAGATTTTTGTTTCTCTGCCTTATTAGTTTTAGGAGCAGCAAAACAGCTATTGGAGGACTGTTTTCAATTACTCACTCAAAAATGCTTTTGCATCAGCCTTGCATCTTGCAGCAGTTCTTGCTGAGCCAGTTTCACCATATCACCAGATCATGTTACTCCAAAATTTTAATGTGTATAGCTAGAATAAACTTTATAGCACTCCCCCCACCTCCCCGCTAGAGCTTTTCTTTAGCTATTATTAGAAATATTTGCTAGCCCTGGGCAGAGCAGAAGTGATCCCTGGCACCTGCATGTAGTGCAGGTGGGAGCTGGTTGTGTAAGCAGTGCTGTTCTACTCAGGTACAATCAGCCTTGCTTGTAACAGGTAATTTTGTCATAATACTGTAAGATACAACTTCTAGCATAGTCGTTTCTTCTCCCGTTAGAGGAACTAACCCCTGCCAAAACATACTTTTTTTGTTTTATTTTACACAAAGTAAGAGAGAAAAAATTATTCACTGTGGCGATATTCTTATTTTGGCAAGAAAAATAAACCTTCATTTTGGAGTCCATCCACCAAAGAGTATGTCAGTAAATTTTGTTGCCCAGCTGATAATAATAAACAGCTCTACTCCATCCAGATAGCCTTCCCCATTTCATTGCATCATCTGCCGCCTCTGGGAATGTCACGCTGTTAAAAGCTGAAAGGACATTAGCTTCTCAACAACATGCCTACTAAATTTTAAGAGCTGAATTTAAGCATAGACTTTTCTGACTTCCTTGCTGTGTTTCTGTAGGCGGATGCAAGTTTACCTCAGGGCAAGGATCTACTGAGAGGCCTGTAGAAACTCCAAACGATGTGACAGGCGAGCTCTGGTTATCTGATGCACAGTTCTTTATTCCTGCAGGTTACGTTGCTGTATCTAGCTCTGGTAGCTGTTTGCCTTGATTTCTATCCTATTTGTTCTCTAGTTTTACTCAAACAGAAAAAGCATTCACGCTCCTCTCCCTTTCTTAAATTTTCTATCATTTGAGTTAGTTTGTGGTAAATCGCCATGTTTTAGCACTGCATCTTACAAGCTGCAGTTAGTTTTGCCTGTCTGCCCTTAATGTGAGAGTATTACAAGACAGTCCCTGCTTCTGTTATCAGCTCCAGGAGCTGCTCTGCGTTTGGAGAATGGACTATGGGAATCCTCTATAGACAAGGCATGCAGCAAATGAACAAAGGCTTTTTTGGAGCACATTTTGCAAGTCATTTCTCTCTGGCAAAAAGTGAAACTTTGTTCAGCTATTCTAAAGGACACCCCTGTTGTGGCACTGAAATTGCTGGTGGCAGTTGTCGATGCCGGCTATCATCGTACAAAGTTTGTTCTCCAGAATGTGCATTGCCTCAGTGATGTTCAGGAAAAGGAAAGCTTTCTCCAGCTCCAGCAATAGATTAAATGCAAGATTAAATATAAGGTGCTGACTGGAAATGCTCCCTTCAGAAAAAACTTTGAGTTCATGTAAGCGATCCATGGCTAATAGGGTCGTGCTTGTCAGCTACAACATGGGCAGGGTTTTGTTGTTCAAGTGAAATACTTAGCCCTGTGCTGAGCTGTGTCATTTTGAGAGCTGAGAGCAGTGTTCAGGAAGGTTGGTGTAGCCCTGAAGGCTGTTTTCTCAGCCTAATGAGCTAAGAGGAAGGGAGAGAAGCAGACTTCTCTGGGGGCAATTCAGAGGACCTGCAGCAAAGCTCCAGGTTTGAATAACCGTCCAAAAATGTGTACTCTTTTGAATGCTTTTGCAATGTTATTTTAGCTTTTCCAAATGGTACAGAAGCTGAGAGACTAGCAGCAACCTAGACATGGTCTTTGCTTTTTGCTGGTTTGTTCGTTGAGTTTTTGCCTTTTCCCTCCCAACATCATCTCAGTTTTGTTCTTAAGGCCCTAGGGAATCACAGAAATGTAATGTAGCCCTGAGAGGGACTTCAGAAAACTATCTAGCTTCATTTTTCATGTCTCCTTCCCTTTTTCTCTTGCACTACTAAATATCTGGAGGCCATTCCTGATAGCTCTTCTTGTATTCTTGATCATCTTTAGTGGGGACAGTTCCACAAGTATCTCTGGCACATGTTCCATCCTTAACTGTTTTTACTGGGGGAAAAATTACATAGTGTCTGACCTAAGCAAACCTCCTTTTCTGCAAATGGAGCCAATTTCTGAAGAGCCATTGCGCCCAGAACATCTTCCTTTTTTTCCTAAACTAATTCAGATCTTTCACTCTCTACTTCTAGTAGTTACTCCCTCTGCCTTTCTTTTCTAGAGGGAATTGCAACATTTTACTTTCCCACTTTGCTTGGTCTTTAATGCTCACTGTAGATTCTCAAAGACAGTTGGAAGGTGAGTCAAAGCTTTGGGATTTTTTGTTGAATTCATTATTGGAGTTTATTAGAACTGCTGGCTTGACTGCATTTAACCTGCCTTATGTTTTCTAGCTGCTGCTTTCCTTATTCTAGCTTGTGTTTTTACCTCATTCTTAGAACGGTGTGAAGTTTGTGGTCATAGCTTTTTTTGTGGAGACCTGGAACCATGAAAGCACAGATTGCTTTAACCTTTCTCTGTCATGAATTATTTTTTCTTCTTCTTTATTAAGCAGTAGAGCTGTACCTTTTCTCTGATATAGAATATTCTCTTTTCATCTTTCCTGTGCCTTGGTGCTTGAGATGCTCTTTTTGTGATGTAGGTTCTGACTTAGTCACAGGAGAGCCTTGCTGTTATTTTGTATTTACTCTTAGCTGTTAGAAGTTAGTTCCATGTTGGATTTCCAAAACTTCTTTTTTTAAACTCCTGTGAGGGTGGTGGTGGGAAGGCCACAGTGGTGCCTGCAGAAACCATTCCTATGCACATCGCAGCCCGTTCCATCCGAGGAGCTGTTTAAGGCACGCTGGCTGCTGTGTAAACTGCTGGAGTGAGAACCTGGACAGAGCGACTTCTCCTGCTGTCCCAAGTAGGACGCCGGCCAGTGTTTACCAATGGCTTTAGCCAAGTCGTTTGCCTAAAAGAGGTGCTAAGTGGTGTTAGCATGTTACTCAAACGCTGTCACTCAATGTGGTGTTAACATGTTAACATGTTAACTCAAGTGGTGTTAACATGTTAGCTCAAACCTTTCCTAAACAGCCTACCCTGGTTTGTTTAGACAAGACTGGCCTATATCTCCTTGCGTTGGAAATGATTAGTCACAACCCAGAAAAACGTTTCTCAAATTACACTTGGATCCCCAAACCTCACTGCAGAACAGGTGGATGGTGCTTACAAGTACCCTTTCAATCTTTCCATGTCAGTTTTGCAGGTTTTGCATAAGTAGGAATGATGTTTGTTCACTGCTGTTCATCCCACGCCTCAATCTTATTTCAGGGCCTTTGCTGCATAGCTGATGTTTGGGAGATCTTTTTCAGAGGGATCTTGAATGTTCAGACATCTCACAGCTGTCTCAGAAGCTTTTCAGTCACTCCGGCTTCTTCAGCGCCCTCCAGATAACTTAGAGTTTGCTGTTTCCCAGAAGATTGATGTTTGTTTTGCTTATGTTACTCCGTACACTGGAGCACAGGAAAAGGGGAATATGGAGCACTGAAATGATGGGGAACCATGGGCAGTGCTACACACCCAGGGAGGGACCTCTCCAAGTGCTTCCCATTTAAATGCTCAGCTAAAAGTTTGGAATTTTTCAGAATTGTTCATGGGATACGTTTTTTTTATTGGTTGAAAATGAAATGGGAGAGTGTTTTTGAAATATTAGAAGAGTGTAGATTTTGTAATAATATGGTAAGGTTTTCTCCAAAGTGTGAGAGCCTGCTGATAGCGAGACACAGCAATCGGACTTATTCTAAACCTGTCTTACCATCAGCCTAATTCTCTAGTTTTTCTGCTTTTCCACACTTTCACATGAAAGTGAGCGTATTCTTTTTAGAAATATACTATTTTCTTCCCTTTTTCTTTACCTCTGAAAAGCTAGCAGTGCAGCCTTGGTTGCCGACTTGAAAGTTTCATTCTCAAAGTATATATTCCCTCTAGGTCGTATGACTTTGGTTAAAATTTCCTGGTTTAAAATTATTTATCTTCTGTAAAAGTGCCCTGTTTGGTAAACTTCATCATATTGCAGGACCTTGATTCAACATCTGTCGGAAATTGAGTGGAGCTGTCTGTTACCAGCTAGATTGAGCTGGGTCAATAGGGAGTACCTCCCTGCATCTGGATGCGTAAGGTTTTCATTTTAAGTAAAACTGAAAGCTGAAATGAAGTTCTCTTGCAACTGTAAGGCAATGCTGGTGTTGTATTCTTCCAGCAGAGAACTGGCCGAGGATGCCAACTACCTGCATTTTTGTTTCTGGGATTGCTGTTGACCTGCATCTCTACAGGAAGCTTTCTTCCCTGCTGTTCCCAAAAATGGGACAAGAGAGTAAACTGGGAAAAGACTGAAGTGCTCAGAAGCCTTTCCTTGGAAAAGCACTGTGTGAAAACCTGGTCAGTAATCAGACAGTGATGTTTCTTTCACTGCTGATACCAGAAGTTGATTGTGATTTTCTCAAGTCAAAGTCTGCATGTAGTTAAGATCTTACCACCTTTTACTGAACTTGTGCAAGGCTTACACTTTTTGTTGACAACAACAGCAATGTAATTGTTTGAAGGATCAGAGGAAGCGTTTCCCTGGCCCCTGCCTTCCCAGAATACATTGACGTGTTTGTGAGGCACTGATGAAAATGTTTAAATAATTTTCCGAGCATCCCAAGTCATGCCAAATCCGAATGTCCCTCTCTAATTTTTCCCTGCAGCTGCCTCAGCGGGATTTTGCTTTCTTTTCATCCATCTTTCAGCAAGTGCATTGTGCAAGAGTATGTAAATATCTTTACGGGGAGAGCAGCACAAACTGCACGCATGGTACTGTTTAGGCAACTGAGACAGATGGCGTGAGTGTAGTTACAATGAAAACAATTCCTTAAACACAACTCCTTAAACAAGGGTGGGGGAACATTTCACATCTTTTGGCTTGGAAGCTCCAACAGGACCTGGGCCTGGGATCACAGTGATCCCTCAACACAGGGCTGTTCTGGCAGAAGATTGCTTTCTGCATTTCCAGGTAGCTCGAGTCCTCCCGTACTTCCCACCTCTGCAAGGATGCAGGGTGAAGAGGTAATGCTGGCTTGGCTGCATGTCATTCAAATTTCTTCCTATTGTTTGGCTTCCAAAACACATTTTTTATTTACCCTTCCCCAAATGAAAACATGAAACAACGGTGGGATTCATTTCTCAGGGCTTCAGATCCTCAGTTGGTCAACTGCAGTGCTACAAAACGCTCCCACACTGCAGATGCAAGTTGCGTTATGCCCTCTGCTTGCACAGTGAGCACCAAGAACCCCTTTTGGAAACAGAAGCTGACACCAAAGCTTGTGAACATGGTCTCCCTAATGCCACAAGTTGGGCTGTGTTGTCTTCATCCCTGCCTCATCCCCTTGCACTGTTTTGTTGCTCACCCTTCTGTGGCACTGTGTTTACAATGGGGACATGGCAATGGGGAAATAGCTGGGGCAAAAGCACAAAGGGCACTCACAGAGTGGTGGTTGGGGTAAACCTGCGCTCAGCCTTACGTTCAACATACAATCTATCCCTGGCAGGGTTCCTCCACTGCTCAGTTTTGCTTTGTATGACTCTGGGCTGCAGCTCCCCTGCTGCTGTCCTGCCTCGGCCGCACAACAGCACGGCATCCCCAGCTCCCCAGCTGCTGCCTTGCCAGAGCCCCCGCATGACGGCTATGCAGAAATATGCATGACAGACGAGTCCTTGCTCAGTCTAGCAGCTGTTGCTAGGGAAGGATGTGACATTTAGTGCGAGTACAGAGGGTCAATTAGATAAGAGCCCTACGGATAATTTCTATAATATGGGGTTCGGTGATTTGGAGCGGGGGAGAGCTGTAAGAATTATGCAGCTACAACTGATCTGGTTGGGGTAGTTTTTTTTTTTTTTTTTTTTTAAACGTTGCCTCAGAGAGCTCTTGGTTTCACCAGGACAGATGTTACCACCTTCGGATATTAAAGACATGCTTAATCTCTATGGAGACATTTGCTTCTCCTAATGAAATGAGCTGCAGCAATCAATTTCGTTCTGCGCCTATTGATCATGTCTGTTTTAGGGAGACAAATACAAGACAACCTTAATTAAGAGGATCTATCTCTTCCTTTAGTGGTGCAGGAAGCTTTCACATCTCATTGTATTTTTTGATAGAAAAATCTCTCTTCTATTTGAACTGGGATTACATTGAAATCAGACTCTCATTTCTATCCCTTGCACTGATTTTTAAGGAACAAAATGGTCTGTATTTCTTAAGTGCTTAATTCAATTTATTTAGATTTATTATCCCTCAGGAATTGGAAAATCAATAACTTCAGCTGCCAGGTGTGCTGCTTATTTATATGTATTTTAAGGCTGCAAATGTGGGTGACATCTATCTCCTCTGAATGGAGTGGCTTCCTTGTAAATAAATGAAGAGCAAAGGATTATTTTTTCTTTAGCATTTAGCTTGAGGATAATCTCCCTTGGTTTCTTTCCTTCTCTCCCTGGCCATATTCCACATACAATACATGATGGTTTCAAGCTGGTCTGCCTTTAGCACGGCCCTCGAGGAGAGGAGCTTCAGGATGTCAGCGTGCCGTCAGCGTTGCTGAGAGAGATCTGACCCAACAGCAGTCCCATTTGCTTGTGAGATGTTTGTACACCGGTGCAGAACTTGCTGCTTTTGTGTCTGAGCTCTAAACAGAAGTTATAGTGTCACCACACAGTCCCAGCAGGAGCTGCTGCTGGACGTGGCTTCTGGAAGGCGTTGGCTGGTAGTTGCACAAGTGGTTTGCGGTTGGTGCGTGGCGGTGCTGCGCGGTGTGGCGAGGAGTGGGCAGGAGCATGGCAGTGGTTAACCGGTGGCGTTAGATTGCTCATAACTCATCGCAGCAGTTCACCAGGCAATGAGTGTGCAAAACACTGCAGCAGCATGGGGAGATTTTCCTGAGCTCTGCCACTAGCACTTAGCATGTGCTGCTCTCCTCGTCAGCTCGAGGCATGTGTCATGCTCCGAAGGAGGTGAGGGTCATTCTGTTGCACAGAACGATCAACTTGGGTGCAGGAAAGACAAGCATCCAAGCTCAGCATAAAGCAAAACCAGGAAGAAAACAAGAGAAACCTTGTCCTTGGTCCCCTGTGCCTCCGAATGTGAAACAAGGAGCGCTTTGTGCGAGCTGGTCACTCAGCACTGATGAGCTTTCTCCTCGCTTTGTCCCATGCTGGTTAAGCTGGGCATGGAGCAGGCACCCGGAGCTCCTCTGCCCCACAGGTGCAGCATGTCTGAGCTGCTGCCATAAACTCCATCGTGGTGTGCGTAGGAGGCTCTTGGATGCAGTGAGGCTCTGTGTGGGCAGCCCTAATCCCAGAGCAGTTCTGTAGAAGCAGTGCTATCCCGGCTGCTCTGGGTTGAAAACTCCTCCCTGCAGCGCAGCCTGCCGTGCAGCTTCCCCTCACCTGCAAAGCGTTACAGCTCGTCCTGAAAGTCCTGGGGCATCTTTCGCTCTTGCAGAGTTTTGCTCCAGGTGCTTCTCAGATCAGGGTCAAAAAGATTTATTTACTTATTTGCTTCTGAGCTGGAGTTAGCCAAAGTAGTTTCCTTTTATGGGAAAGCTATGTATGGCAGCCGGGGGAAAATGGGTCTTCAGCACATTGCTATAAACAAAGGGAATAATTTGGTTCTTCAGTCTTTGAGCCCCCACTTCTGTAATGCTGATCTCTCTGATTTTGGAGAGCAGTGGTTGAAATAATTATGTATAGGAAACGCCTATTCAAAGCAGTAATTCACGTTTTTACTGAACTGACACTGAGAACGTTTTTATGAGCAAAGGTGCACTTACGTAAGCTTATCTTTATTTATACAAAGTTCAATAAAACAAGCAATTTCAATATATTGATATTTTCTTCCTCCTTCTCCTTTCTAGAACATGAGCTTGATATCTTCTGACTTTCTTAGACATTTTTTGCCCCTATAAGGAAGTTCAGCATCTCACAGCAGTATGCTTTGCTTTGTTTTAATTCTCTGCTGGGTCTCTGGGTGAAGTTTAATGCCCTTTAGATGCTGCTCAAGTTTATTTATTTGTAGGAAAACAGTTGTTGCTGGACATCTGCTGCTTGTGGTTCCTGCTGGAGTTAATACTGTTGTACTGCTCAGCCCAAATTAGTAATAAATACAGCTTGACCTGTGTGACTTTGAGAGATGGGACCTATCCAGGACCTTACTGTGAGTGGTATGAAATATTATATGGAGATCTGCCTTGAATTTATGAGTCTTGTGACAGCGGATATTGTGAAGCCAGCAAGAGACTGCTGTAATTCAGCATTCTTAATTTTCTCACTGTTATTTTTCTACTCAGACATTTGCTTGTCATGAAAAACAAACTTTAATGATTAATTAGTGTAATGATTCAGCCAGTCCCTAATGGTTCGGTTTAGGCTGTACAGCTTAAGGGGTCCCCAAGTAAACCCCATGCAGTTGTCTCGGACAGTCGGGCTGCAGAGAAAAGAGCTCTCCAGAACATGTTGTTTGAGGGAAGAATCTCTCCGGGGCTTTTGTAATGAACAGAGAGATCTTCTGAGGACCTGCTGGGGAGACAGGAGGCCATTGTTCTCCTCCATCCCCTCCCTCTGTCTTCCAGCTCATAATTACAATACGAGTAAACCAAACAAAAAAGCCATGATTCATACACAAAGGCTTCGGAGAGATGTGTTTTACAGCTGAAGACAGTGTTTTATATCCTTTGAAATATTGATGCTTATATAGTTTTCTGTCTGGTATTTTTTGATCTGAAAGCTTGTCAGTCATACCAGTAGTTAAATGACTTTTGAAAGGCCCATTGCCATCTCCAGGAGTTTGTGGGATGCGGTTTTTTTTCTTGTCCCAAGGAATGTTTTTTCAACCTTTGAAGTGGTTAAGCTTTCTTTCTCTTGGAGTCCATTTACATACAAGACCAATATATTCCTAAACAGGTAGAAAAATGGGAGTTCTGGCACATGTGGAAAAGGCAAGCTAGATTTATTCATAGAATTGTACAACGGGAGGTGTTAGACCTGGTTAAGCACTGACTTAGATTGTTGCTTTCAGCCTAACTGGATTTCCCCTGGCATTACCCATGGGGATGATGCTCTTTGCTTCCTCCTCTCTGTTCTCCGCATAGCTGAGCTGTCTTAGCATTTCCAGCATGTTTGTCTAATGGCACTGGGTTCAGTGTATGTGTACTGCGTCTCAGTACTGAGAGAGCAATTTCTGTACTGATATCTCTGCAGAGCCTTTGGGATAAAGGCATTCTGCTGTTGTGAAATGTTTTCTTCTTTTATTACTGCAGTGATAACATCTTGCATTGCTTTTTCAGCAGCAGGATTGCACCCGAGAGGCAAAGGGTTCATGCTTTAGCAGCACTACTGATTAACACTGGTCTTCTACTCTCCTTTAAAGCATGGAAGTAGTATCCCTGTTTGATAAACAGAAGAATTTGAGGCAAAAGTAAAATTTCTTTTGAAGGATCGTCTGAAAAACTATTGCAGTGAGGGACTCAACCCAGAAGGCAGTCTGTCATTGTATCTATTCATTCCAAAGGGCAGAAAACTTCTTAAATTAATGAGGGCATTTACAGTAATATTCACCCATAAAAAGCCTTTAGGCGTCAAGGATTCACTGCTAATTCCAGTAAGCTTGTTATGTGGATGCTGCCAACTTACCCTTCCATCCTGAAGCAAAGGGATCTGCTAGATGATAGCACGGAAGGGAAAGACTTTATCAGTAGAAAGCACAAAATCTTTCTCTGCAGTTCACTTGCATTGCAAAGCACAAGATAAACTGAAATTCATGGGAAGAATGTGCTTTGTGTGCAGCTGAGTATGTCCCACTGAAATCAGCAGTGAGTATTTAATAAATTAGTTTAGTGGCCAAACGTGTTATAATACCCCTAGGTAGGCAGTCACAAAGAGTGGGCAAAGTCATCTGATATGTGAACTCCGCTTAAAGTGGAGAGGTTAATACAACTTCAGCTTCCCAACTTGCTGTTTAATTGTTGAACATGATGGTTTGTACTCTTGCATTGATTTTTATCCACAAGTTTACTTAAATGGTAATGATTCACCTTTCTTTTTGAGGAGACTTAGCAGAAGGAGTTGGTTCTTTGAGGGAAAATGCAAGTAAGTGAGCATTTTCAGGGCATCTCCATAGCACTGTTTCTGGAAACAAAGCATAGGAAGCAGCATATGGTATTAAATCTACAGACTGTTTGACAGGAAACAGTCCCAGGTATTTCAGAGGTCATTTTACAGAACACAGAAGAAAGCAGTAAATCTGCTCAAGGAAGTTGCTCCTCTTAAAGCCAATAACTCAGAGGTTAACATGAACTTGTAAGTGTTAGGCATGTTCTGCTGATTATTTGGACTGTACATACCTCTGCCAATCACCTTATTTAAGTGATTCCAGTCTTTCAACATCATTTTGTAAGAAACCCTTTTCCCCTCATGCTTTTTATCACAGACATCTGTTTCTGAATCATTTTCAGTTCTTCAGCATCTTCTAATGGTCTAATACTTTGGGATGCAGCCTCCTAGATGAAGGTGAACCCCTGATTTGTAGAAGCTTTTGCTACAACTTTATGGAAAGGGAAAGGAAGTGCTTGTCAATTAGAAGGTGAATGGGTTTTTTTTTATCCACAGTTCTGTCCTTACATCCTCCTGCTATAAAACTCCCATTTCAGATGTTCTGTGATTAAATACAAATATCCTAGTGAGGCTGAGTCCTGTCAGAACACAAATTGCAGAATGGAGATTGCTTTAAGCAGATAAATGACTTTTGGCCTATGAAGACTTCAGTGTCTGAAGAGATCGCATTTTAACGCTGAACAAAACCAGGGTTATAAATGATGTGGTTGGGAAGATGAGCATGTTTTTCACTATAATGTGAAGCTAACACATGAAAAACAGCCTGAACATTTAAACGAATAGTGTCATTCTTATTTTCCATGTGTATCTTATTGTTTCACATCTGTTATGTTTGTATAATTGACTTTTGTAGTAACTCCATAATACAAGCAAATTGTCACCAATAAAGCAGATAGAATGAAATTCCTTTTGAATAATGTAATTAAGAAAATGAGCACAATGTATGAAGGAGCTACTACGTTGCTCCCTCTCATAGAGGAGGAACTCATCATCCACGCCAGCCTCTGTTGGCAAAGCACACGGGTGCTTTTTCTCTTCTTAAGCATTGGATTGTTCTGCTTGGTTTTTCTTTTGATTTTGTTTGAAGAAGCCTTGTGCAGATAATGATGTTCAAAATTACTGCTATCTGACTGAAATTGGTGGGAGTTTTGGCCTCTTTGAGAACGCTGCTGAATCCCATAGTTATACAAGCGAGTGTGCCTTTTCCTCTTAATTAGGAAATAAGTGTTTCTGATAAATAAAATAATTTGAGAATTTACTCAGTCTATTTCATTTTCCTAGCATAAGCCAACTGAAATGTATAATCCTCAGACGTGCTAATTGATGCACCACATTTAAAAGAAACTGTGCCATTTAAAAAGTCGTGCTCATAAGATAATTAAAACAGCAAGTTGGAAGGATTAAACATCTGCTCGTGTCATTCTTGACCTGTCTAAATTATTATGTAACATCTCTGGAGTTTGAGATTTCCCAGTTTCCCTGGACAATCTATTTCAGTGCTTAATTATCTTCACCTTTAAAAAGTTGTGTTTGGTACCTAAAAATAATAATAATTAAAAAAAAAGACTAATGATAATAGTAATCTTTTTTTTTTTCTTGCAATTGACTTCTTGTCCTGGCTAACAGTGACATGAAGAACAGGTGATTTTCCTTATGTTTTTGCAGTAGCCCTTCAGATACTGAAGAATATACTATGTCCTTCTTGCTTCCCTTCTCTTAATCAAGTAACCTTAGCATTTCTTACAGGATATTTTTTCTATACCAGAAATCATCCTTGTTGCTCTGCTCTTGGAGCAGTGAACAACAAATGCTGGGTAAAGTAACAGCATTACTGTGTGTGTAACACAGATCATATTCCTGCTTTTATACTTGCACTGGAATTTCTGTCATTTTCTTAATATTTGGTTTTATTTCATCTTCCTTTATGTGATGAAAATGTTGTATGTTTGTCAACTATGTCATTCTGTTCAGCTTAAAAGGGAGGAAGATATTGGGCTTGAGTGTACAAAGGGGTAACAAATTTTCCTAATTTAAATGGTATTTCTAGCAGTCCAATTTTGGCATAGTTTATGTAGAGAACACTAGTAATTATTGGCCTTCTGTTTAAGTGATTGTTGCCCGCGGTCACTGAGATAAATCAAATAAACAGCTCATAACTTTGCAAGTGACTGATTTATCTTGTCTTCAGGAAAAATTCTGCGAGCTGAATACTAGGCTTAGCCAGTTCAATTCAAAATCTGATGAGGTTGCACTTAGAGTGGGAGCAATGGAGCAATAAGGAGCTGGAAGGGAGGAAAGCCAGTAAAAATTGTAGCAACTACGTTATTTACCATTTATGCTCCGTTTTATTAGTTCTGAATTGAATATTAATAATGATAAATAACTGTCTCACAGGGTCTTGTAGTAATGTGCTTTTGTTTATTCTTAATGGGGTGGAGTTAAGTGATGCTTTCAGCAGTGATTTCTGAATTGTTTTCAGCACATTTTTAATGCATGGCCTAAAAATCTGGATCTTGATTTTGTTAAACATCAGAATAATTTTGCAATGTCATTTGTGGTATCTCAGTATTTCTGATGTTCCTGAGATGTGTTAAACTGGAATTTATGAACCCAGAAGGTACCTGTGAAGTGCCTGTGTTGACTTTGTTGAATTGGAGAGAACGATAGATCAAGGCTCACTCCAAAGAGAGTTCAACTATAAAACTATCAGTGCTGCTACTGAAGAGATTAGGAAAGTCCATTTCTGTCCTTCTGCTAAGTTGGATCTCTCTATTTGTGGCCATCTTCCAGCCTACAGCTTAATTTAAGCGATCATTATCATTTTACACAAACCTGCAGCCCATTGAATGCTCCATTGTATGACACTGTCCAAGCAGGAGATGGGGGTGTTGCAGGAGACCTTACAGTTTACTTCTGTCAAGCAGCAGGGCATTGCTGGCTTGAGGAATTGTCCTGTAGGCAAATATCTTACTCCTTTATCTAGTCTGGGGAATTACGTAATTGAGTTCAGCTGATGTTCATAGGATCCAAACTTCATAGAGGAATAGTTAATTACATGCCACCAGCCATGTGTTCGGAGTAGCTGAAATGTCTTAGGTAAGTTATTTTTATAACGTGCCTGAGAAATATAAATGTCAGTTATAGTTCTAATCTTTTAATGGTTTTATAGCTCGAGTTGCTGAAGATAATCCTGAGTGTCACAATTTTTGTGATGAAATGAGTTAATTCGAGGTGATGTAGACAAAAATGGCACTGTTTGTACAGAAAGCAGAACCAGAACTGGTCTTTTCTGTGTGTAATGCCAACAAAAAAGAAGAATTATGTTCCTTGCCTATGAAACACTGTAAAATATAAAAGTTTAATGAGCAGCTGTTGCACGTTTTCCTGGTAAAATGTGTGTACATCTTCACATTTTTAGTGATGATATCTGTCAGGGTGTCAGTAAGGACTGTAATTTAAGTGATACAATAGTTTTCTTCTTTGTTGTTTCCTTGCCTATGGAAGGTGAAGGGAGAGTCCCTGACAGCTTAATTTCCTCATCTGCCTCTCGGTATTCTTTCCCTACAGGATGTCAGTGTGGAAGAACTGAGATTTGCTGATTTGGTGGAATAATTGGACTGGGCATCTATAGGTGCTTCCTTAGTTCTTACACTGACACTGACCAGCATTAAGGAGATGTTTTGTTTCCCCACCTATCACTGGCTTTTAGCACAAGGTGCTATGGTTCCCAAGAAGTGCATAGGGGATAGTATGTGCTGCGTCCTCTAAGATTTTCTAGCTGAAACCCAAGGTGAAGAGGCTTCAGTTGGATACAAGTGGGATGTGACATAACTTTCGAGTTCATTCTGCCCACATGTGAGAGGCAGTGAAGGGGAAGTGATAGAATATTTGCTTAAAAAGTGCAACAACATTTGCTTAAAAAGTACAACAATATATGGAGGTGAGGGAGTGTTTGGGCTGAGGGCAAACAAGACAGGCTTGTGCAAATAGGACAGGAAGGATATGCCACGAAAGAGAAGCCGAGGGTTTTGTTGCGTGGAGTGGCAGAATGGTTAAGCCTGAGAAGGAGAAGATGCTGAGGATCCCAGCAGGAGGTCTAGATACCTACGTGGAACTCTTAGCAGCAGTGTTCGCAAACACGTCCAAGCATACTCTGCATCTTTTGACTTTGCAACCTTAAGTGTTAACGAATTCAGTAGAAAGACACTTGAGCTAACTGGCTGCAGTCAGGTTGAATGTTACTGACTAATGAACTCCTTAGAATGAACATTAGTGCAACCTAATAAACTCACTGCATCTTAAACTGGAGTTAGTAAGAATTACATGGCTTTGACCTGTGCAATACAGGCATACTGGCTTGAACCAGCAATAGCTTTGTGTTGTTATGTTGTCATATGGACTTGTCCACTGCCTCATAGATGCCTTAAAAGAAGAATCAACAACTTAGAATTTCCATGTACTGGCATTACTGGAGTAGAAGTCCTAAAAATTTTGATTTCATGGCAGATCTAAAGGAGATAATTGATTTCAGTCTGTGAAAAAAGGAGCTCTTGGGAGAGTTTGGCAGCACTGCTAATCTAATGAAATCTTGACCTTAGTGAGACATGCTGTCTTCAGGTCTGTGTGCTAACCAGTCCATCTCTAGCAAAGGGTATTTCCATAACTAGCACACTATTCATTCACAGTAGCTTATAGCTGAGTCATCTTCTTTTGTGACTTCCCAGGAATATTCGCTCTGAAATGTGTCACCCCCACAGTACTTCAGTTTCAGGCAGAAAAATTGCATAGGAGAAATAGATTAACAATGAAAATGAGAAAGAAATGAAGACATTCTGACCAATAAAGTTCTTGCTTATAATCTTATTTGCAAGCAATACTTCTGTATGAGATCTCATTGACATCTTACCATGATGTAAATGCCCCCATTAATTCTAAAAAAATATAAAAATAAAATAAAAAAATACAAGAGAAGGAACACATATCTATAAACGGATAATTTTAAACAATAAAGCAGGCTTCGAACTTCCCATTCAGATATTCCTTTAGAATTTCATTAATTCCCTTTTCTGTAAAAATAATAATAAAATCCCTCAGTGTTAAAGTATTTTGGCATCTCTGAATTAATGTTCTTAATGTAGAATTCTGCAAATTGAAGTTCATTGTGATAAGTGTGTAGTTCTCATGCTCTAAACCAAAAGCCACCAAAAAAGGCTTTCCCTTCTTGCCTTCAGGGTGCATCTTGGAACACAGGCCATGTGGAAAGTATTGGAATGGGAGAGATTATGCTGTAGATTAAGAACAGAATTTGAAACTTAAGTGGGCACATATTCAATCTTCATAGCATTGCTTGTTTTCAGAGATCTGTACTACATACTGGTAAAGCAGTCCAAGAAAAAGGTGCTCTGATCATCTTTCATCCAAGACCAAAACACTTATCAAGATCTAAGCTTCCCAATGAAAAGCTCCAGGACTGAAGGTTTTCGTGGTTTCTTAGGAGATGTACAGCTCTGGGCTGTGTGCAGGATACACTGTGGTTACGAACCAGGCTCAGAAGCTGAAGTAATGGGTTGTACTGTCATTTTGTAAGGAATAGGCTTTTATAACCAGACAATCCAATGTAATTTGAAATATCTTACCACTTAAGCAGCAAAGCAAAAGCAGATAGGCACCTGCAGTCCTTATTGCTGAACCCAGCTCTGAATTGAAAATCTTAGGAGTATAATGGGAGATGTATTGGGGAAAAAATGTCTGCCGACGAGTGAATTTGAAAGAGATGAAAGAAACAAGATGGCTAAAAAAATTGTCTCATCAACAGAAGAAGTAGCAGATGTCACTTGTGTTGTGGTGAGAGCCTGAAGGACACATTCACTTTTGTCCCTGCTGCCATTCAGTGAAGTGATATGGACTGAGGGGTGGCTGGGCACACGCAGTGCTGGCACATCCTACGCTGGCACTTGGGAATAAAGAGGATGAAAGGACTCTTCCAACCTTCTAATGTTGCTGTGAAATAACACGTAGGAGAATGTGGGTGGAAACCCTAATTGTAGGATTGCTTTAACCATAATGCCAAGAAACAGGAAACAAATATTTAGGAAGGCTTACTTCATTTGCAAATTAAGTGAAAGATTGGGACTTCAATGATGAGAAAGAGAAAGGGAGGAGTGCTTTTTATCCTGCCCTAGATTTTTGTCCTCAGCTCAGCTTAATACCTGAGCTCACTATCTGAAAGAATTGTGGTAATAAATTCAGCAGAATTTATTTTTCAGTGAAGAAATACTGCTGTGTCCCACTCAAGAATAGTCTAACCCACTTTAGCCCCTTCCCAAATACGTATCCATACTAGGACCCTACTCATCACCAACTCCTCCCACAGGATAGGCTTTGTCAGGGAAAAGAGGTGGACAAACACCTAGATTACCTTTATGCTTTAGGTCTGTCTAGCTACTGGGAGGTTGAGTGAAAGTTCTCAGCACCCAACCAGTCCTGATACCAGGGGGCACAAGGCTGACTTAAGTTGTAAACACCTTTGTTCTCTATTTCTCTGGTTCTTGTGAAATTACTCACTGTCATTATTAATCTTCTTCTCTGTCTCAGTCTCTGCTGCTCCTAATTGTAGCATTTCTTTTGCCCGTAATGCCAGGAAATGGGAAATAAAGGTTTAGGAATACTTGTTGTGTGTGTGTGTGTGAGGTGGGGAGGCGGGGCAAGTAAGTGAATGATTGGGACTTTTGTGTGGTGAGCCACGGATAATATGCATATAATTGGGGTAATGGGATGAAGGACTGGTAGCAGAAGTTGGAGATTATGGGGGAGTGTAAAGGTTAATGAAGATTAGGAAGGACTAGGGCGGAATGAGGTGAATGGACGTAGTGGCACATGAAATGAGTGTTGTCACAAGCTATGCACAGAACAAAGAATAACAAGACTGATTTGTGTGTTACAGGATTTTAAATTAACAAGCATTGTTTGTGGGTGGAAAAAATATTTTTGGGAATAAAAATATTTATTCCCACAGCTTCCACTGTGGGAAGCTGAATGAACATGCCTGCTCAGTGTGTAGCGGTGATCTAATAGAACGTTTGTCAGGACTGCAAGGAAAAGGACAGCAAATACTTCCTACAGCTAGAAGTAGGCATTTTCTCTCTCTTACCCCTCCTATTTCTGTTGCATCTCTGTGTAGGTAAATGATGAAAACAAACAAAATAATGCCTACCCAAGGCCTGGAGCATTTCCAACTGTAGGTTGACCCTTTTTTCTTCATGTATATAGACAAAAAAAAAGTATGCATCAGACCATAAATTATGGTGAGTGGTGGAGGTTAGGAAAAGACTTCCTACTGTATGCAGTTTATCACTTAATTTATGTCTGAAGAGTTTTTTGCAGCTTCTGCTGTATTGGTTACCATCCATTACCAATTTCAGCATACTGAATGCAGTAACGGTTCGTCAGATTTACATTGATTTTTTCTATTGATTATCTAGTAGCACAACTTTATAATGCTTCTGTTACAAGTATTTTCATATCTGATCCAATGCAAAATCAATCTACTTCTTGTTGGTATTCAGTTCTGCATCAGCTTTGTCTCAATGTGAGAAGGAGTGGGGATCTGGGCACTGTGTGCAGCACCTGATTTTGCAGGACAGTGTTAGTGGCCTCTGGGACCTCAGGATCAGCTTTGATAGAGCTCTGAGGATGAAGCAGAGGGACTGACCAAGCGGCGTTATGGGCCAATTTCTGCATTGCACTACAACAGCTGTGACTTTTATGAATACATTTTAAACTTAATTCTGACCCTGTTGACCTTACAGGCAAATTCCCACCAGCTTCAGCAGACAAATGTTAAGTCTTGTATCTGCTGCTAATCAGCACTGAGGGAGACACCTACTTAATAAATGGGTTGATAGAGAGTGAAGAGAATCCCATCTAGCTTTCCTCAGCTAATAGTGAAGTGTATGTGGAGAGAGAAGGCTGCTAAGGCAGAGGTTGGTGTGATGTGGAGTTGTTAGGTAGCAGTCATGGCTTTGAAACAAACTTGAAGTCTAAGGAGCAAACTAAACAAGGAAAATCAAATAGTGCATATATTCTTTAGGCAAGAGGGAAAAACCATAGGGTTTGCATCCATTGGTCTGCAAATCGCTACGAATGCTTTTGGCCTGTTTACATCAGTGCAAATGTTGAATATTGTAACAATTCTAGGGAGAGAAACTGGCAACAAGATCAGAAGCCAATTATGATAACTTGGTAATGGAAAGACAACGTTTTCAGAGGATTTTTGTGGCTAAGATAACAGCAGACAATGGGCACAAGAGTAACTGATGTCGTGAAACAATCTTACAATCTTATCCCCACAAACTATGTGTTTGTGTTGGGTGCGGACTGAGGTCCTTACTGGCTAGTTCCATATAAACCTTATTTTTCTGCTACACTGTAAGAGTGCAGCCAGGGATTGGGACCTTAACACACTGAGGACTGTGCAAACTCACAAATGATCTTATCTAGCCCATCAGAAGATAAGAGATGAGTACAAAGTAGTGTTAATGTTGTGTTTGTTCTTGTGTTCTGAACATGCCTTTGAGAGGCACTGAATTAATGCGTCAGATTTTTCCGATTTAAGGGTTTTAGTGAGAACTCATGGAACTGAGAGAAATTGTGCTTTAAAACAGAGAATACAGATAATTTCCATAAAAGGTTAGCTATAGAAATAGGACTTGGCTCAAGATCCCTTCAGGCTCATTTTGCATCGTACTGCATTATACGGATTGGAACTTGGGCAGAGAGATAAGAACTTTGATTCTGAAATAAGTCAGCCCTTTTATTTGTGCAATGCTTAACCGAGATAGAGATTACCTGAAACTCCCATGGACTGTGGGGTTCCAGCAGGAACAAAATACCCCAGATGACATCACATGGAAAAATAAGATTAGGTTAAAATAACATGGAGTTCCTTCCTGAGATTTGTTTGCAAGCTTTGCTTACCCTTCATGCAAATTCCCACTGAAGTACATCCAAGCTTTCATTCCATGGGGCAGAGCAGAATCTCTCAAAAAAGGCAGTAAGTGGTGTGAAAATCAGCTCTGTTTTTTCTACACTGTATTAGAAAAAATGGTTCCTTAAGGAGAGATGAACTGTGGAGTAGCCTAATGGTACTGTCTGTTTGTAAAGATTGCTTGCTGCCCTTAGGCATAAAGTAACTCCCTTGTACGTGCATTTTTCCTTGAGGAGTGGTAGTTAAAAAGGCATGTCCAGTTTTCACTTTGGTAGAAATACGGTTCATCTTGCCATGATGCTTGATCATCTAGTTTTAAATTTTTCCCTTTGGAAGGCAAAGTGTGTTTCTAGCTCGCTGTTACAGCTGCTTTTTATGTAGGCAGCCTTTGTTCACCTTCTGCTGCATGGTCTGAGGGCCATTTGGGCTGCATTTGAGCAGCCTGACATCCCTTCCTTTCATCTTGATGTCTTCCATAGCCCACGAAAAAGAGTTCATTTCACATATTGTACAGCTTGGTGTGGAGCTGCATAACTGATCTGGGACAACTCTCTCTTTGATACTCACATTTTTTTCATCCATTTCTGTCCATGGACTTTTTTTTTTTTGATTCAAATATCTGCTCCTACCCTTTTCCCAGCCTTCTTGTGTTCTGATGTTTCATCAAGTTTTCACTTCTGTTTCTGGGGATAGGTTTATGTGGAATAAATGTTGACAGTATTTTGACAGGTTGGCACATTTACTTTTGTGTGTAAACATGATTATAATAATCTCTGACCTGTTCTGTACTAGTGTTCAGAGCCTAAAGGACTGTAAAGGAAAGTGAGTCAGGGTGATCTATTATATGTAAACAGAACAGGAGCTTGATCGATTTCCAAGATCGGTTAACATGACTTGGTTGGAAAGGGTTGCTATGGGAGAAGGAAGGTGATAACAAAAGTTAGCGGCTAGGTTCAGAGCATGGTGGCAATCACAAGCTCTCATCACACATAGAGTAAAATCTTCAGTAGGGTATTTTCAAGCCTTACCTTAACCATGCAATAATGCAAACATTTGCTGGAGTTCCACCTCGGCTGTGCGAGAAGCGATATTTGCTAGAGAAAAGGAAGTAAGAGCAGGGTCAAACCAGCTGTTCCTTGGCACACTGCAGCCGAGATGGGTGTGATGTGCCTGCAAGCCTGCCCATCCCCTCTCATCTTTCCTTTCAGATGAATGATCTCTGAGGTAGCCAGGTTTCTGGGACCTCTCAGCAGGGGATGTGGGGCTTTATGTGTGGGGGGAGCTTTATGTGTATGTGAGGCTTTAAGCTCGCTTTGGAAAACGTCCGCATGCCTTCTCTCTCATTTTGGCTAAGTCCCTAGAATAGAAATGCATCCAGTAAATATTTAATTCCAGAGATGCTGCCAAAAGATTCTGTGCTCTGTGATTTCTTTGAGGTTCATTAGTGTGAAACAATTTTTGCTGTTCTTTAGAACTGACCTTACAGAGGCAGAAAAACTGTATCTGAGCGATGATCAAGAAGACAAGGTGACGTGGCAGCCAGCAGTGCCTCAGGGCACAGTGCAGGCACGCTGCTGGTACCCTGGTACCCTTGTCCTTCCTTGGAAGGCGGCAGGCTGAGTGCGACAGCTCACCTGCTTCCCCATGAAGTCCTGGGCTGGATTGCAGGAGGTGGGGCTTTAAAGTGTCACAGACTTTGACTTTCTCTCTTGCACTGTGTTGTTGAACTCCCCACCTAATTCTTCTGTTCTTATTTTGCCTGCCTGAGTGTATTTACATAGACAAAAATAGAGCAGGGGAAAAAGAGCGTCTGCCAAGGCCTGGTTTAAGCTTAAGACCACCTAGGAATGGATTAAAGGTGAAGAGCTGTTTTGCCTCAGGACAGTGCTGCTGAACAACAGGGGAGAGAGAGAAGGGGAGAAAAGGTGAAAGGAGCACTGTGAGGAGATACGGAGAAGTGGTGGTGCTGCATCTAAATGTAAGCAACACTGCATGCTTAAATGGAGGAAGGGCTGGAAATTAGTCGAGAAATCCTAAAACAGACAAACAGTGGTACATTATGTTGCAAGGAGTTTTAATGAATGCTTCATACTGAGAGGATGCCATAGGTCTGAAGAACATCTGAGAAAGCAAACTCATCTAAGCACACCACTAGGGTGCTCACCTGGCTGATCTCATCTGTGATTTCTATTGACAAACTGAAATCTTGGGCTTAAATCTTGTTTTGTGATTGTGCCCTCTTTCTTAGAGGTGGGGTCTTAGCAGTTGACAGCTGTTAAGTCATGTTAGATTTAATTTCAGCTCTGCACTCAGCCTTCATCAGTTGGAAATGAAAGAAAAGGAGGAGCGCGCTGCATGAGTCAGCCCAGCAGTGACTAAGCTGCCGTAGCGATGCAGCCACAGAAGAGGAGTGCAACCCTGGGCTGTGTTCAGAGAAGTGCTCCCAGTAGGAGAGGGGATTAGTGGCTCTGCCACACAGTGAGTGAGCCAGACCTTGCAGTGTTGGGAATGTTGTGTGCCGTTCTGGCTAGCCGGGTTTGGGAATGAATTACTTGATGCTGGGCATGTAATAAGAAGGGTTTCTTGAATTAGCAAAGGAATGGAGAGTCTGTCTTACATGAGGAAATTAAAAGAAAGTAGTTTTTCCTTACTTACAGTTAACACTGAATATTTTAAAATATTGTTATTTACCTTGTCTCATATTTGTGGACAAAGTGAGAAGACTGAGTTAAATGGGAGGACAGCATTCATACCAAAATCCCCTGGCTGTGAGTAAATTCAAGGTGAAAATTAGAAGAACATTTCTACCTCTTCAAATGGCATTATTTTAGAATGCCTTGTGCTGGTCCTCCCTCAAATATCTGTCCTTAAGCTTGGTCGGTTAGTCACAAAGAGAAATGCATACCTGTGTTGTCACTTGGTGTCACCCAGCTGGGCAGCTGCGACAAGCAGAGCAATAGCAGCCGAGATCCCTTTGCGCAGAGCACATGTCTGAGTGTGGTTCGGGCTGCTTCCCTCATGCGTGTTGGCTACACAAATTCATCATCCACCAGCATCATGACAGCATGCTTGTCTGCACACTTACTCAGCATATTTGGGGCTTTTGTAGCTTTGGAACAAGCTTTTCAATTAGCGTATGCAACTAAATCCAAGTCCGCTCTTGCCTGTCAGTTGGAGCGTTACCCAGCTAGCACCGGCACCCAGCCGGAGCTGCTGGCTTGACGCGTAGTATTTATGATCAGTAAGAGATCTGCGTAGTAGAGAAGAAAATAGATAATTAGATTCAAGAGTCGCCTACACAAATCTGTGAAAGCTTGCCTGTGACACTGTGCTCCTAGCTCCTAACCATCTCCTCCATCTTCCCTGGGTGCCCGAGTGGCAGGGTGGCTGCAGCACTGCAGCTTGTCGGGCCGCTCCGCAGGGCACGCAGGCACCATGGAAGCAGCAGTATTGCACGGGCTGCTGGCAGCAGATCTCTTTCCTCCCACTCCTTCCCTTCCATTATCACCCTTCTGATGTGATACGTTGTTGCTTAAAAAAAAAACCCCGAAAACTCTTAGTCAATTGAAGTCTATACAATACATACTGTCAGAGCAGCAGCATTTTTTTTTTTTCTCCAAGATTTGTCTTTCTAGTGCTGTTTTAGGTCAAGTTGTGTCATTTTACACCTGTCCAACCTTGTGTAAGGCTTCACTGGGGTTGTACAAGGACAAGCGTGGGTGGAACTATGTGTTTAAAACCTTGTATGGCTGTTGACAATGTGTGAGAAGGGAAGAGCCCTCTGCTTCCCAGACCCCAAATTAAGCCTGCGGGGCTGACAGCAAGGCAATGCTTGTAATGGTACATGGAGCTAATTTGTTATGAAATCAGAGAAGCAATAAATTTGGAAAAAACGCATTCCAAGTTTAGAGTAGTCTAGAGGGAAATTACACTGTGAGCTCTGTGCTGTGCTGCTGCTAACTTGTCATCTCGTACACTTGGGTAGTGGTGGGGTGTGGTGGGCTCATCCTCTCACGTTTCCCATTCCCTGATCTGGAGGCACGCACATCTCTCTACTACACCTTGACCCAAGCAAATTCCTGTGGTGGTTTTCCCACTGGGGCTCTCAGGTGTGCTGCTGCTCGCAGTCAGGAGCTGCTAGTTAGCACGGCATTTCTGTGACCTTTACAGAAGGGAGGCCCAGCTGTCAGCCCCTGACATTTCGTGTCCCCGCTGTTCAGGGTGACCTGCTCGGGCCAGATGTTATCTGACAGGAAGAGCTCCCGTCCTCGGACAGAGGGAGCAAGGCTGCGTCTGCATGATGTCTTGCAGGCAGATGTGAGCCCATCCGAGCCAGACAGCCCTCATGGGGCTGCATCCCAGGCCCAGAGCTCTGTGCAGGAGGGCTCACAGCTATCCGGGGGGCTCCCAGTGCCCACAGACACCCCACCAATGCACTCAAGGCAGGCAGAATGCACCTCACAGCAGCGCAGCCCTGAAACAAGCTGGCTGCTGAAGTGCAATGAGGAGCCTGAGAGAGGATGGGCTCAGAGCAGTGCAGGTTTTGTGTGGCCTCTGAACAGCAGCAACCCAGCTCCAGAAAATGGGCTTTGTCTGTGTTGGCATTTTTAAGGTCTCGCTCGTGCCAAGCTTTTTCTGTACAGGCACCAGCCAGGAAGTGCTGGTCAAATACTGGGTTTCTGTGCTCTTCTATTCATCGGAGTGCACAGATTTTTTCAGCTCTATCATTGTTTCTGAATTAATGGCCAGAAAGAACCAGAGGTCCTGCAGATACCATAGGCTATGGGAAATTGCAGCAGTGCTGAGATAACATAGTTGGAACACTCTGCTCTCATGCTTTCTGAATTACTTTGGTTAAAACAAACAAACAAAACAAAAAACTCTGCTGGCCTGGAAACCCTTAGGCACACTTTTCTATTTTGTGTTGAAAATTTTGAAGAAAAATGCATTGCCTGCTTGTTATTTTCACTTTTCCTGTTAAAAAATGCTATATAAAAACAGAAAGTAGATTTTTTCATTGCTATAAGAAGATAAGTCTGGGGGAGATAAGGCTGGCCTGTGAGGAGGAAACAATGCTTCAGGTTGCTGTTTGTGGTTGGCTTTCATGGCCATATTGGGACTCAGCAAGTTGGTTGGGGCTGGTGGGATGGAGGGCATTCACCACCTTCTAGATCTTAAAGGCAGATGATGAAAAATAACTGTTCTTTATGCCACAGCAAGTGTGTTGACTTCATTTCTTAGAAATTATGAGTTCACTCTGGCCAGGCTCCCTCTTAAGGAACTAGGATAGTGTTTGCTCAAGTAAAGGGACCACGGAATTAAATCATGAAGAGTAATTGTGCTGTGTACGCTGCACCTTCCACCAGCCCTTCCAAGCTGCCACTGGCATGCCATGCTGTTTGTAATAAATTGTTATTAAACTATTCTCCCTAGGACCAGGACTGGAGCTACATTGTGCTAGATGCTGGGAAGCTGCATAGTAAGAAACTGTAAACTGCCCTCTGAGCAGCCTGATTAAACAAGAGGAGGGATATGGAACAAAAACAACCCACACCCAAGCTCTAGCACATGGTGGTATTAAAGTGAGTAGCTGTAGGTTGTGTAGTAGGTCTGCTGCAGAGGTGGGAACTGAGCCGAAGTCTCCTGTGCTGTCTTTATGCACTTAAAAAATATTTTTTATTATTCTTGTTCTTCTCACTTGATTGCTCCAATTTATTCCTTCTGCTTCTGTTCAGAGAATGGTGTAGATGAGTGCACAGGTGTGACTGGATTACAGCCTGGTTCCCCAAGATGACTTGTTCTCAATCCTCTGCTGTCCTCATTAACATAACTAAAACATTGCAAATGACTGGATATTGTACTGGCAGAAATGGCAAGCATCCTTGAGTCCGTTTCTTTTCAAGTTAAGCTTTTGTGGATAGCATCTGCATTTATGCAAGATACTTTCACATTCAGGGTTGACTTCATTCCACCTCAACCTAAGGAATAGCTAGGGGTGCTTTGGAGGTATGGGTCAGTTCACCCACTTTGCTCCCCAGTTTCTTTCCTTTTCCCGTGTTCCCATCTTTTTGATGGGGAATTGGGAAGGACAGAGGGGCTCTCGTCTGCATTGTTCTGTCTCTCCACAGACCCAGCAGTGGCCAAAGAGGTACAGCATGGCTGTGTTGTTTTTTAAGTATGCAGGGACAAAAAATCCTAAAAAGTAACTTTTATGTTTGTGCTTGGTGAGAACACTGTGATAAATTAAAAGTTCAGGAGTGCCTTGTTCATGTGCAGTCTGTACCAGAACATCATCAGCATAAGCAAGGAATCAATCTATCATCCAAGTACATGGTAGCCACGGGGCTCAATCTCTTTTTTCCATGTTTTTTTTTCCTTTCTTCCCTGTTCCTTGAACCCTTCATTTGCTGTATCTGAGAGGCAGCCTGGACCTTGGTGTATGGCTTCAGGTCAGGAAACAGTTTCCTGAGGCTACAATAGGGATCAGGGGAAACTACTCAGTGTCTGCAGCTGAATTCAGGGAGAAGCTATAGCTTGTGCCTTGCAGTTCCTGAGCCTGTGTGTGTGCTGTGGAGGCAGAAGCTTGGTGTCTCTTGAAATTGATGTGCAAAGCTGTGGATTGAAGCTCTGCAGACTTAGTGGGCTATGGCAATTGCAACACTGGAGAAGGCACTTCAAAAAGGAGTTAGACTTGTTTTCTGCAAGTGCTGAACTTGTGGGAGAGCTGAGTCTGGTACCATGAACGGTGGAAAAACTGGGGACGGGGGCATAAGGAAATCATCCTTTATCACTGGCCATGCATCGGTGGGATGAGATGGTTCAAACTGGGGTGTACCAGTGCTATCTGTAAGGTCATGTCTTGCAAACCCGGGCTCTGTGCAGTCACTCAGCCAACAGCTCCTGTCATACATATTAGAGGAAATGGCCTCAAGTTGCTCCAGGGGAGGTTCAGGTTGGATATTAGGAAAAACGTTTTCTCCGAAAGAGTGGTCAGGCACTGGCACAGGCTGCCTGGGGAGCTGGTGGAGTGACCGTCCCTAGAGGTGCTCAAGATACATCTGGATGAGGTACTAAGGGACATGGTTTAGTGGTTTAATGGGCAGTCTTGAAGGTAGGTAGACTGTCAGGCTAGATGATCTTGGAGGTCTTTTCCAACCGTAATGATTCTATGATTCTACATGTGGGCATTCAGATAACCATGTTGGAAACTGCATAGTATCTTATTTTTCTTCTTTCTTTTTAATGTTGTAATTCATTTGAGGGTAAAGAATCACAACAGAACCTGGGACCTCAAAATCTCTATGACTGCGGGAGTCAGCACTTAAAGGCAGCTTTGCCTCTGGTCATGGCATCAGGTTCCTTTTGAAGCCTTTGAAGTCATCAGCGCTGGAGGGAGAAAGCGTTGTGTTGTTTCTTTAAAAAGAAACATGCTTCAGTTATATTTGCAGCTGAGTTTTTAATGGCTGAGAATTAAAGCGTGTTTTATTTGGCCTTTGTTTTTAGAGTGTTTTTCTCCCCTTAGGGGAACGCAAAGCTGAGGCACAGCTTGAAACGTAGCGGGCTGCAGCACAGTGACTTAGCCTTCATCAGCCCAGTCCTTGGTTGCTCAGCTCACACCGTGGGCTCCTGATCTCCCCAATTTACTGTCCAGGTGCCTCTGCATGTGCTGTGCCTCAGCTCGCACAGCAACAAGTGGTTTGTGGCCAACTTTGTGGCTTGGAGTGAACTGGAGTAAACTTTGAGCGTTGGCCCTGGAGACCTTCATTTCTAATCAGCTCCCATTAAATTACTATGAATCTGATAAAGGGAAAGAAGCTCAGTTTAAAAAGGCGCAGATAGGCACTTAATGTGATTTAATGTTCATCTAAATAGTTTAGCTGCTTATCTGCACATCTGGCCTAAATACTTGTGCAAATCTGACCTGTACTGAATTTTAACCATATTGGCACTGGGAGGAGCAGAGGTAGGTGGTGCAGTTAATAGGTTGCAATTTGTTTCCCAGTTGTTCCCGGGACCATCAGCCTTCCTACTGAGTAGAACCAAAGTCACCTGGAAAGCAATGACAGTGGCTAGCAAAGTGCTCTACAAGGTGAGTTATTCCAGGAGGATTCACATCTCTACCTTGCTGCATTTCCACAGGAACCACTGCAGACACAGGTAGTGATGTCCTGAGTAAATGTTTGGAGCGTGCCTTTTTGCTCGTTTCAGCTGTTGTGCAAAACTTGTGTTGCACCCATGCTGTGTGAGGAGGGGGTGTGAGAGCACTCTGACCTGAGCAGCACTGCCGTCTTCTCAGCCACACGCTGGGTAGGCCTCGCTGGGTGCAATCCTCAGCACACAACATCAATCGCGCGGTGCAGGCCCAAGGAGGCCCTGAGCAGTGCCTGGCTTTGGCCTTGTTCTGTGCCCCCTGATCACCAGTGCTGCTCCATCTGGGTGATCAACAGCTCCACGGGCTCAGCTCGCTCAAGCAAGGAGACAGGCTAAATTTAGTTTATTGGTGTGAGTAGAAAGCAGTTTTTGAAGTGTCTGCAGTGAGAACTTTTTAAAGTAGGGGAAGAGGGGACACAATTTTGCTACCAGGATTGATGCCTTCAGACTTGTGCTTGTGTGGCAGATAAGCTCACAAACTTCCCAGCTAACACTGTTTTTCCAGAGGATATTGTCGATCTTCCTTGAAAAATTCACGGAATTATACTATGCTACCTGGCACATTGAATTTATGTATATTTAGTAGCAACCATTCTGATCCTTTGGATACGTAATACAAACTGCCTCTTGGTTTCCTTGAGACTGTAAATAACGGCCAGTGAGGTTCCTATGTGTCCTCCTCACACTTGCAGGTGGAAGTTCTGTTTCATGCAGAATAGAAACAATTCTCTGTTTCTTTTCATGAAAATGGTGTTCTTTGGATCACAATGGCTTTATTTCTTATTTTCTGAGGTTTTTACAGCTGTCATATGTTCCCAGCGCTTCATGAGGTACACACCTGGAATCACTTTCAGCTCTCAGTTCTTGACGGGGAGAGTATGTGGTTAAGGCATATTCTTTGTCTTTCAGTGTTACTGATTTCAAGTGACATAACGAGAATATTTTGCTTGGTTTTTCGTGTATGTCCATTCTCATGAAGACCAAGACAAAGAAGGAACCGGTGAATGCTTTTGTTAAAGCATTGGGCAATCCGGCACTTGAGAAATCCGTATGCAAATCCTGACTTTGCCGTTGGTTTCTTCTGTGACCTTGGACAAATTTTTGCTCGCTCATTGTATATGAGACATGAGAGTAACATCTCTCACTTGTAAGAGTGTTAAAACAGTAGACCTGTAAGTACTTGTGGGGGCATGGAGGTAAATGTCATCAAACCAAATTTATGCCATTTTATCACCACACTTATATACTGCCGTAAAGAAGGAAGCTTAAAAACAAGAGATTTTTCTTACCTCCCCTAACATTCTGACAGTCCATACCACCCATCTGCTTAGTGCAGCATCACCGTCAGCCTGCCCAGCTCTTTGTGCTGGGAACCTGTGTGGGATGGTGTCCTTAGGGTAGCTGGGCCTGGGCTTGGTTTTGCCAGTTCTTTAATTATCAGGGCACAGGTGGGAAAGCTTGCAACATCAGTTTTGCCTGAATGTTCCCATGCTTTCTGCATGTGTTTTACCTCTTTAGCCTTTTCACCTGTCTGTCAATTTTCCCTCTGAAGAAGCGCAGTAGGGAGTAGTAGAACATTTCTGCTCTGTAAGATATTTCCCCTCCTTCCCCTTGCTTTCTGTGCCTGGGAAGATAGTGGCCTGCAGTGGATTCCCTGCAGCATCTGCGTTATTGCGTACACATGCTTGTGACACTTTAATAGTAGCTGTCAGATAACATTAATGTATTGCTGCTACAAATAAATCGGCAGGGCTGCAAGTGAAGAAGTGAGCAAGTGAGAAAGGACAGTCTCATCCACTGCTATCTGACATGTATTGACTGCTCGCTTCACTACCAAAATTGTTGGCTATATAAAGATGTGCTCATAGCAGGGTCAGCCAGTCCACAGCCAGAAGCTGTCCTGCCTGTGAATACCCAGAGATCTTCATTTATCACTTATTCAGAACATGGGGAATAAGCCTTCTGAGATGTCCCTGAAGATGCCCTCTTTTTTTTTTTTTTTTAACTCCTGAGGACTGACCTCTTTTTGTGAAGTACAGACAGGAGCGATCTCTCAAGAAAGATATACAGTGTTTTGGGTACTGAGAGCATCGCTGCTGCAGCAGGGTCCCAGATCTCAGGGTTTCTGTCAGGTGATTTAGCATGGCTAGTGTGGGAGAGGACAGTTAAAGACTATGAAGAATGGGCAGTGACATTCTGCCATGGATGAGTGGTCAGGTGGATCCTGGAGCTGAAACCCCTGGCCAGCCTCCAGACCCTTTTCCAGGGGAGCTGTAGCTGGTGGAGCCACCCACTAGGAACAGCTGGCTGAGGGTGAAAACAGATAAGCTGAAATTCCTCCCACTAAATTATAGCCCCAATTATTTATCAGTGTCCTACCACTTAAGGGTATCTGTTCTATTGCCCTCCTTACACCTTGGATAGGTTTGTTATCTTGATGCTGCTTATAACAGTCTCTTTTATCTGCTAATGCAGGTGTTTTCAAACTCAGGAGTGCAAGTTGCACCTGGAATATTACCCTCCCACTGCTAGTAGAGATCCTGGAAATATTTCTTGCATTTGAATGTGCTATTAGAAAATCAGCCAGTGTTAACTTGCTTACAGCTTGGATTGCAGTATGCTCTGTGCACCGACTCTTCAGGCTCTGCAGATACACTGGCAGTAGAAGTTTGGCACTTGATAGCTGGCATAATGGGACTGGAAAATTACTGTGTTGGTTCTCCTTCCTTAACACTTGTTGACATAGTGTTATTCGGTTGTGATAGACTACAAGGAAATATAGATGGTAGACTTAACGTATACCAGACCATTGCCTGATGCCTGAAAAGCATTCAGGTGTCACTTTGAGTAACTCTGTGATTCAGATGAGTCCTTTGCAAGCCGGAAAGCTCAGAAAGTTTCAATGAATTTTAAAAAAAGAAAAAACTTCTTGCAGAAACAGTTGCTTTTACAGTGTGAAGGTGGATCCAGCTGTGGAAAGTGGCATCAGTACTTTTTTTTAATTTATACATGATTGTCGTGTTCTTAAAATTCTCTTCGTGACAAGTCTTTTGTATTTCCTTAAACTGGTGAAGAGTTTATTATGCTGAATTTGACAGGTTAATGATCAAGTAGGAAACCATATAGCTCTCGCTAGTGGGGTTTCTGGTGGTACAAAATTAACTCTGTCCTTTCTACAGGTAAAATCAGAGATTAAAACTGGAGTTTGGGTGTAGGGGAGAGATTGTAGCAGATAAGTAGCAAGAAAACTGCGTAAGACCAGTACTTACTGCTTCCCTACTTTAATGTTGTATTCAATATAGCAAAAGAGACGTAAACCCTCATACTGATGATTGTAAGTCAACACCTAACTAATGGGATTTTGGGGGGGTGTTAGGTTATTCTAGTGATAGATTGGCCTAATGCAGGATTTCTTAAAGTATCTTTCTCTGAAACATCAGGGTTGGAATTTTGCCTGTCTATCAGACGTAGGGATACATGGTGGTTTGTAAGACCCGAGTCTGTTCAGAGTGGACCGCCCTTTGTTCAGTCACTAGCTTCCTTGCAGGAACCACTATGAAGTGGCGGTTTGAATGGAAATGTCTGTGACTTGGGCAGTCTCTGATAATATAATGAGGGAAGCAATATCAACAGCAATACTGAAACACCATTGCTAATAATAATACTAAAAAGCAGTAAAGCAGAAGTCAAAATAAAGTTGCTTTGGCCAGTGTCGGTCTAGATTGTGCTTGTGATTTTGAGTGCAAAAGAACTCACAGTCTGTTTTCAGTCTTCGCGCTCTGGGTATGTATTTTAATAACTTTTTTCCTGCTCAAGCAGAGCAAAGCCCAAAGAACAAGCTGTTCTTCTGGAATCCTGCAGTTCATTTATTTCCAGTAGATTCCAGTGGGAAATAAAATCAACAGCCTCTCTACTTCTGAACAGTGACCCTCACTGCGTTTGCTAATACCACTCAGTGTCTGTCTCCATCAAAACTCAGGATGTAATTGCTAGATCAGAGCATGCAGGAGAACAAGAACTGAGATTTCTGAGATTCAAAACAGTACATGAATTACATTTGATTTTGGGTGCCCAAAGACTACACTTCAGGTGCAGCTCATTTTTTTAAACAGCTTTTAAAAATCAAACTTTTTATAGAGATAGTTTAAGCTCCTAAAAACACATCATCAAAGCTTCTTAAGGAACCTGTGACAGCTATACACCTGAAAGTCTTTGAGTGTGTGGGCACAGCTGCCAAAAATTGATTTCCCTCTGGGGCCAGGAGAAAAAAGATTTTTTTAAATCTCCTGGTTGAATTTGCACTTGACTTTCCTAACGCTTCATGCTGCTTTAATGGATTAGTGAGTGAGTCTTGCAGCACAGGAGATGGAGAGTATTTCCAATGTGCATACTCTGAAATTGCACAAAATAGTTTTAATTCGGGTGTTGCTGAGCAATTAAAAGCGAATTCTGTAAAACACACAGGGATAAGCGGAGGTAACAGCCAAATGACAGAAGGGAAAGGTCAACTTCCCAAAATGAAAATGGAAAAGGACCCTGTCTAATAATATCTGGTGAACAGAAGGTCTCCTGAAAGTGCTAAAATTGTGGCTGAATCTTAATCCTAGAGGTCTGGACTGTAATTCCATTTTCTGTATGCCTTACCAAATCAAGCAGGACTCAAATTATACTTATGTAGGCAGAAAACAATGCCCTTGGAGGCCTACGGATCAGAGCAGGCTGAGCTGTAAGGGAAAGTATACAAAAAAAGTTATTTTCAGAAACGTGATGGTTTCTTTAAAAGATAAGACCTGTATATGGAGTTGTCATATCCATCTATTCCCCTATTCCCCTATAACTATATTCTGCCAAATAGAAAAGAAGTTTGTAGGACCCTTGATTCCAATAAATAGCTTGACTGAATTTCTGCGAAGTGCTCCATGATTCTTTGATTTGGAAATGAGCAACGTCTCTTCAATTCACTGGCTATTTAAAAAAAGCAAATAAAAAACAAACCAACAAACAAAAAACCACCCTCCAATTCAGTCTGCTTTACTAAGCTTTACTATATAGACAGAGGTAAAAGATCATTTAAAGAAAAAACTCAAGGTGTAAAAATTAGCAAAGTTAGCTTCAGAGATTAAATAAATTCTGTTCTGCATGAATACAGCACTTGTGATGGTGTCAGTATTATATGAGTCTTACCACAGACTGCTTGGCTACACAAGGTGAAACGTAGAGAGAGAATTAATCAAACGTTTGTTGGTTCCTTGAAGACCCATGTAGCAGTCATTCTGTGGAGATGGATGGTAGCACATACAGGTAACACATCTGTTCATTATAAGCCATTCCATGGTAGAGCTTCTCTTCCTCTGATGTAGCAGACTTGTGCTCCTGACTAGTGTGTCAAATAGGAACTGTAAGAGTCAAAATAGAAGTAGCTGAGTACCCTCACCATCTTTCTTCCTTGGAGGAGGAGAAAAGACTTTCCTATAATTTCTTTGAACTGCACTTTCTGGAGACGGGAAGCTGTAACGGAGGAACTCTGGTCATGCCCTGTATCCTTGGGATCCCCCAGCCCAGCCTGGCTTCAGGCCACAGCACGGTGTGGAAGCAGCATTAGTTCCTTGGTCAGTGGCGATTTCCGCTCACTGAGCAGGTGTCAGTGCGGGTGCTGAAAAATATTGTGAACGTGTCCTTGGTATGTATTGAGGACAGGAATGCAGCTAGTAGTCTGGGACCATTGTCAATTTGCCTAAAATCTTCTTCATAAAAGGGTAAATTTCCATTTTTTCCATTGCTGTGCTGTGTTGATTCCTCTGTCTTCAAAAGTTTGGCATGGTGAAACAAAATAGTTTAGAGGGACCAAAGGTATTCAGTTGCCCAGTGCTTGCTGTTGATGGGTTGTTTTATGAGCTATGTCAAGGAACACTGGAGTACACAAATAGGAGCCTAGCATACCTAGATAAGGAGAGGTGTAGGCTCTGTGCCTTTTTAATTGTGAAATGGCTGTGTGATACAGCTGTCAAAGGCTGAGTGGCTAAAAAGGGACTTGATTGAACGCGTGCTGGGTGAAACTTAACTGTAGTTCGAATGAGGCAATTCTGCAGAGCTGGGGAAAAAAATGAGATGCCATGGCACATGATTGTTCACCCTTCCCTGACGGAATGGCACTTGCTTGTTATTAAGATGGTTTTTCATGTAGGGAATCTTTGCTTCCAGACACACTGCAGATTGGTATACTTGAGCGCATTTTCCATCCACATTCAAGTCGAGGGCCAACAATTTTCTCCCTAAAGTGGAAGCTGTTACTACCAGGTACATCTTTTGTTCCTTTGATACTGGGGCTGATCCTTCACATTCAAACTAAGAACAGTAGAACTGAGAAGGCAAGCTTGCAAGGAAGCATTTCATGATCAACCAAGTTTCTTCACTATTCAGTGTCAGCTACTTCCAGAGAATTTTGTGATATTATATACAGTGGTGGACTTACGACAATGTACTCTTTAGGTCTTTTTTTCTCTACCCTTCCCAAGAAACCACTCGTCTCACAATACCTTGTTTTAAAAAAGGAATGGATAGTCACCTAATGTTGTATTTCCCACTGTTGTAAATCTCAAATTCCTTTCCTTAATTCTTGTAGATAGGTTAAATTCGAGCATTTATTTTCCTGTTGTTTAGAACTGATGCATGCATAGTTGGATGAAATTATGATTAGATTCTAGCATCTGACCTATATGCAGTGTGGCGAAACAGTGGGGTAGGTAAATGTCCTCCTTAGAGTCCAAGTCCTAGATATTCACTTGTATCAAATAGGTATTGACAGTACAATAAAACTTGACACTGATTTTCCAACTAGTTTCTGTTTGAAAGCAGCACAGCTTGTTTTGAACTAATTAAATAGCCATTTGTTGGAGAGATCTCTTTGGTGACGATAATCAGATGTACTAATATTACAGTGTAAAAATGGTATTTTAAGGGCAAGTTGAAGTCATGAAGTTGGGCACTCATGCTAGAAAATGTGACATATTGCCTACTGAGGCTTGATTGAAACTGATAAAAATTTGTCTGTGAGCTGATGAATGTTGTTCAGCATGTAGGTGGCCTCTGCAACTTTCATTCTGTTCTCTTGCTTACGGCAGTCCCAGGACAAACATAAGGTTTACTGCCTGTGTGTTCTGCTGGCAAGGTATAGCGACAGAGGACCATTGAGGAAGCCAAAGGAGAGATCTAACCAGACGCAGGAGTCTGAGGTTGACTGTTCTTGGTGCTGAGATAGTCTTACATGTCTGAATTGGACCCAGTCTCTGCTGACAATGAAGGACACAGGGTGCTCTGGGCGGTTCTCCTCACTACCTGGCTCTTGTAGTTGGCCATGTTTTGGGTGGATTCAGAGGGAAATCACTCTGATGTGAAAATGTCTTCTTCCTGATAATTTTATGTCTGCTCCAAAGCTGTGTAAGCATTTCAACTTTTCAGTTTAACATGAACAATCTGACCCGTAAGCAAGTGAGTTATTTCTGCCCAGGTATGAGAGTATGAGACAAACTTGGCTGTGGTCAGTACTCTGTGATGCCTCTATGATGCCCTGTATTACACCAATGGTTTAGCATCAGATTGTTGATATAGTTGGTTTTATCAGTTGTTTTCTGCTGCAAATTTTCTGAAACAAAAGAATGAGGTTTTGAGATTTTTTTAGTCATAAGCAAACAAGATACATCTGATATGGTGTATTTTGTGTTTTGCCTTTTAAGAGTTACATGGTTATTCTCTCTGCCATCTGATGGAAATATTTCAAGAAACTTTTCTACCCTTTAAGAAAGGTATTAGACATCATAGATTTCAAAAGAGTAATTTTAAAGACCGTCTTGGAGACCACAGTGGATGATAGAAGTCAGTGGCAGAAAATATTTGGAGTTATGACTTTCACCATCTGGTCACTTTTCCTTTTGTTTACTTTTGTTTTAGGAGTGCTGCAGCAGGATGCATGCATGTTAGGGTGTCCAGGCCTTCTGTATAGCAGATGATGTATTAGTTAGCCTTGAGATCTGTTGAGGACCACTTGCTTTGCCTTTGAAGGGATATCTCGTTTGCTTATTATTGATTAACATAAAGCACTATAAGAAGTGCTTGATGAACTAAGGTCTTGGAGATTAGTTCATTATTTTCCCTAGTTCTATCTGTCTTAAGTTGTTAAACTGATAAGAAGAGAGAACTGGATCCAAGATCTTCATCCTATCAAAAGCTACTTAGTCACTCCCCATGGGATTTAGACTGACAAACAGTATTACATTACAGTAGCATGGCGAAGAACCGATTTATGATTTCAAACCTCAGTCATAGTACTGATCACATACTAAATATTTTGCACCATCTTGTACCATTTTTTGAAGTTATCATTATCTCTCAATAAAGTCTTTATTTGTTTTTATATGGTTCTCATTCCACAGACATAAAGGCAGTGCCTGCACCTCATTTTCAGTAGATGGGTAAACCTCTTTCAGCTATTTTATTCTTCTTAAAACAATTATTTGCCCAGTAATCTTCCACACTTGAACTATTTTTCATAAACTCATTTTGTTTTCAAGTATACTAATAAATCTCCAAGTGATGCATGGATGGTTTGTGAAAGGCTTACTAGGCAAGTGCGCAGGTACTGTATTCTTGGAAATGAAAAACCTAATGGAAAATCATGACTAAATATTTATGTTGTGGTGCAACAGATTACGATGGCAGGGAAAGGAGACTGCAAACTAATTTGTTCAGGATCGATATTGCTCACTTCAGGAAAAGTAAGTGTCTCTTTGGAATATATTAAGTGTTGTATGTAATATGAAACAAGCAAGCATGGCTATTCAATGCCGTTTAGACTTCAACGGGATTGTTGTATCAGTTTTTTGATACCATGCTTCTTAAGAGGCAAGCAGGGAATGAACTACATAGTCCATGGAGTTTAAGTTCATTACTGTCATGTTGTCATCTTACAAAAAATTCTGAAATTTAAAAAAAAAAAAAAAAAGTCCTTCCTGTGTTTACTCTATTTCTTCCTCAGATTAGGTTACTTTAAATCCGAATAATTCACATTTCTTTTCCAAGTCCAATTCTATGGTGTACAGTATCCTCTTGGGGAGGTCATTATGACATTAGGTCTATTTTAAGTTCACCTCAGAAAACTTATTCAGCTGCATAATCTCTGGTAATGATCTTTGGGAGAATAAAAGTACATGCTCGAATACAGATTCAGAATTTTCCACTAGCTAAAGGAATTTGGATTTCTTTTCTTCATATCCTGCCCAATTCTCAGCAGACACAGCTTATTTCATTTGTCCAAATTAAAGACTCTTCCAACCTGTGCATCTCCAGCAAAGTGAGGTTGATTTCTTTATTTGTGTTAAGCATTTGAATTTTTACAGCTTCATAGTATAAATATTTTCATTATATTCATCTTGTACATTTGACAGCGAGAAAAGAAGTTTTATGATCCCAGCAAAATTTACCTTCGGCTATAGCATATCTCAGTTCAAGACTCCAGCTGCTTGCCATTTCATAAGGCTTAAAGGAGTTAATGATGCAGTCCTGTGGTGTGAGACTTGGAGAATGCATTCAATACTTACGCCTTGCAACTATACTTCAACATTTTTTCCTTCAGATATTGCAGAACAATTCAAAATGTGTCCTGCGCTGTGAAAAGCACATCTGGTAGCAGAGGAACCAAAATGTTGGAGCTCTCAGAAAATAATGAGATTTATCTTGTATATTTAGAAATATTCATGTGGTTTGATCACGGAATCATGAGGCTGCTCTTCTGGGCGTGCATTTGGGGACCTGAGGTGAAAATCTGGAGTAGATATTAATGAGAATTACAGTACAAAGAAGGGAGAATGAAAGACACAGAGAGAGCAAAGCAGTGTAGGACTAAAGGCAGAGGGAAGAGGTACTGGGTATAATGACATAAAGGCAGGCTGCATTGTGTTGTGTGATTTGTGTTACAAACAGCTGGTTGTAACCAGTTCTTTTAGGTTATCTTGCACTTGACTTTATAAACTATTCTGAAGAGTCTTTTGGAGCTTCTCTCTAAAATCTTTGTTGTTTTACTGCAAACCTTTGAAATTCAGCGTGACAAAGCTGAAGGCCAAGGAACATAACTTCAAGCCATCCATTGTGCTCAATTAAAAGTTGGCTGAGAATTTGTGTACTAATACACTGTATTGCTGAATGTGAATCTCTTCAGACATCAGCAGGCTCAACTGCTCATGCAGCCAAGCTATAAGATACAGTAATGAATCTCAACGTGTATGCAACCCTTCCCATTCAGAAGTAAGCTCAGTTTAGTGTGAGAGCCAGCAAAACAGCACAGTGGCTTTCACAGGAGAGTATTCAGCTGTGATCCTCTTAGATCCCTCCTAAGTTGACTTGTGCATTAGTGTAGGCTGTGCTCTCTCTTTGTTGTCTGTTCCAAATGCTGCTCTTTCGCCATCTGTATTCCACTCTTTCTCCAGTTTTCTATTTCTTCCACACAAACAAGCAAAACCAACCTAACTCACCATCACCCAAAAAGCACGCACTCAAATGCCTGGGAAATAATGATTTTTATATTTTACAGACCATATTTAGGGCACCCATTTCTGCCTGCTGAGCAATTGGCAAATGCTCTTTTTTCCCAGATAAATAAGACTTTCATGTAACTGGATAAATATTTTTGTTTTCCCAGTGACCTGGAGGTGAAGCATTTGCTTAAATGACTGTGGAAGATAAGGGGTGATGTCTGAGCACAAGGCCCCCAGAGATGTTCCCAGAAGCACTAAGGAACAGGGTGCTCTGAGCTGGGGGGAAGCAGAGGGGTGTTGATCTTCATAGTTTTTCTTTGTTAGTATGGGTTTGTTTTCTTAGCCATTGGAAGCAGCCATAGGTTTTGCAAAAGGTACTTCTCTGTGATCTGGGTTCGCTGGCAGCTTGCAGACTGATTGGGAAGGCAGAGCAACCCATGCCAGGAGGATGGAGGGGGCAGGCAGCGGCACTGTGGAGGTGACTGAAGAGCTGGGGTGCTGCAGGACGGGCGCGGAGGTCTCTTGGCAGACATGTAGGAAAATACTGGCTACCCTGTACAACCTGATCCAAACTACAAAAATGTAAAAAAGCAAAAGCGTGTTCCCATCACAGGTCAAATCGACGTATGTATTTTCTTATTGAGGTAGCGTGCATTAAATGGAATTTCATACGTGTGTCAGTGTAGTGGTCTGATTTTAACAGGATCTGATAGAAAACCCAAGCATTTGGCTTCCTTCCCTCACACTCCCTCTACTGAACAGGCAGGAAATATGATATAGGAGATAAACCAAGCACCTTTTTGGACCTTTCTGCTCATTGATTACAGCCTCCTCCAGGTGCAGAGGCAACATGGAAAGTATAACTTGAAAGTATAACCTGACTTCTGTGCAATTGCAATGTTTTCTATTACATCTTGTGGTGGGACTGGCACAAACACAGCCCACATCCGAACCTGCTCAGAATTATTTGCAGAGCGACTGGTTTTGCTGGGATGTCAGAGCTTTGCCGAATTTTCTAAAATCGAGGATACTGCCTAAATTGCCTAAGCCATCATGCATCTGGGCAAACCTTGTAGAGTTGTCACAATTATCATGATTTACCTCACGTGTGAAAATGTTTACCCAGTGACATGTATGAGCCACGCACAGCAAGTCCAGGAGCTTTCTGGGCCTCTGCTTCTGGGGCCTCAAAGAGATGTACCTAATGTTTGAAGTCCCCTCTGAAGAGCTTTTCTTTCACTAAGATTGTATTTGGTTGCTCAAGTCTTTGCCAGGTAGATACCTCTATTGCTTGTAAATATGCATTGAGATTCCTCATGTGAAAACTGGCCCTAGTTTGTAGATCATAAAGTTTGTTAAGTGTGAAGGTGCACAGAAACTTGGTTGCCGCAGAGATCAGGGAGGATGGACGACAGGACCTGGAATCTCCTTCCCCGTGATTTTGTTCCTAGCACAGAGCAGCACTTCCTCCCCACCAGGCTGTGCTACCAGGCAAAGGGTGCTTTGCTGGGATCATGACAGTTCCAGGGAAGTCCAGTCACAGAAATACCTTTTTTAGCAGGTGTTATGCCAAGATTTGGTCAGGACAGTATATTCTCTTCCTGTGCACTTTATCACTCAATAACCAAAGAATTTATTTATTTTTAAAAAAGACAGCGATGACAAAGTAGAATTTATTAGTTTTATGTATAAATGTTTCCTCTTGAGCTGCTTACTAAAAATACATCTGTTTGTAATATTTTGTTCTTTATTTGGGATTAAAATTTTTAGTTATAAAAGCAAATCATAAATACAGTCCTTTATGTTTCTGTGTTCTGTGTGGCAATGAGAATATCAGTGGGAAGGAGTGTGTGGCAGGTTTGCAATTAGAGCAATCAGTAAATGAGTGGAAATCTTGTAGAACAAGGTGTGAGACTAAAATTAAGAAAGCAGAAACAAACATTTTGCTGTCATCTGAAGCAACTTGAAGAATTGTGAATTATCAAAATCTTAATTTTTGGCTCTGGATGAGGCATGTAATATATTTTGTCTTTACCTCAGTTATACAGATATGGTGATCTAGATATTAGCTTTTTATTCTAAAGAAAGACTAAATGTATGTGAGGCAAAATAAATGTTTGTCTTTCCGTTGAGAGAAGAAGAGCATCACATATCGGGGTGGAAAGGTGAGATAGTCACTGAAATATACAGAACGGAGAGCTGCAGTGTAATGTTTCTGTTGACTTGAACTCCTGAGCAGAGAAATTCACAAGTGGCGTAAGGGTTCTTGCAGTGTTTTCTGCCATGGTACTGCTGCTTTTCTCTCAATAAGTAACTTTGTACTGAATATAGAATCTTGCTGAAAAGTTGTAGTAGACAAATTGTGCTGCTTAGAGGCTTCCCAAATTAAAGAAATACACAAAAAACTGTCAGAAGTATTTTTACAAAGAGTATTTTGTTGTTCTCAATGCTGAGCAGATTTTCTGCCTATCTAGAGCATCATTCTTCAATAAATTCTGCAATTTGGGGGATCATTACATTGCTTCATGACTTAGGGAAGCATTTAAATTTTCAGAGTTGGCTTCTGTAGCACAGTTTGTGCATAAAGTGCACTCAGAGAAGTCTTTGGAAGATGGTGGCCACAGTCAGTTTTCTGTTCTGCTCGCAATCCAAGTAAGTGGTACCAGAACAGAGAGGGAGAGTGCCATATAGCAAATTTGTTCTGAGACTCCTGTGTATTGCCTTAATCTTTAGCTATTGCTGTTATTTCAGGAACTCAGTAAAAGTATTTGTTGCATTTAAAATAAAAATAACTCCTCCTAATTTCTTCACTAGATCTTTACTGGCCAAACATGAGAGGAGAACCATATGACTGTTTAATTATCTTTCTAGCATAATCTACAGGTTTTCACTTTCTTAGTACTCTGCTGGTTGTAGCTTTGGGAAACAAAAGATGTTGTTGTATATACAGCACCAAATGAATGAGTAATTTGATCGTGGAGCCAGCTGATGTCTTTCGTTTTAATTTTCATTATGCCTTTGGCTCTGTAGCTGCTCCTTTCTTTTTCTTTTTTTTTTTTTTTTTTTGTAGATAATAGTATGTAAGGAAGCAATCCAGGATTAATTGCTATTCCATAATGTTTATTCCTCTTATTTTTGGAACTTTAGAATGTATTCATTCTTCCAATTCTGAATTGCACACATAGGTGTTATAGAAATACCTTTGATAGCTAGAGCTTTTGTAGGCCATTGTATTTTTATTCTTACATTCTGTTTCAGATGAAAATAAAGATTTTGTAACATTTTTTTGTGATTAAAGAAAGGAACTCTGAAATCTAATTTCAGTATCTGCCCCTATCATTATTAGTTGATCCAATTTGTCAACTCAATGTATAACCACCATAAAAAGTAGTCTAGAAACTCAGTTGTTACCTGCATTTAATCTAGCTGTTGCACTGAAAACTGATTTGACAAAATGTTTCCTACTGGATGAGTATTATGAGAGCTGGAAAGCAGAGAGAGCAGAGAAAAACTCCAGAAAGATGGGATACATAATCAGTTTCCTTTAGATAGTTTGCCGTGACTTTTTGGTCTCCATGTAGATGCGTTCCTTTTCCTTTGTGACAGTTCCACTGTCTCTCAGTAAAAGCTTAAAATGTGTGTTTGCAAAATGAGACTTTGTAATAACATCAAAATATTTTTATTTAAATGAAAAATAAATAGAAAATGTATTGCTAGGTTGTATTAGAAACTAACAGAAACTGACCTAATGCTGTGATCTCAGAACAAAAGTAACCTTGAGCCTCTGCAAGAGAAGTTGACCAAGGCAGGGTAACTTGGTAAAAAAGAAAAGAAGAAGATTACAAAGCTGTGATTATTACAATAAGCCTATAATATTCAGAGGAATACTGCCCATTTTTTTCATGGTAGTAATCAGTCTTATTAGCTCTGGTAGAGGTAAGGAAGTAACAAAATTTATCTTGATGCTATCCCTCCTAAGCATGTTGTTGTCTCTTAATTACATATTGAATAGCAGCTGGTGTTTGAAGAATAATCAAATAGAAAGATAGTAAGGAGAAGCATGGCAATATTGATTCAAGCTGATATTTCTTTCTGCTGGAAGACTCTCTCTGATCACTGAACCACCAGGGTTCCTTCTCAGTCTTGCCTGAAATGCCCAAAACATTAATTTTGTAACAATAGAGCCAGGCCAGATTTAGCTCTCAGTTTTGATTTTGTAATACCAGGTTTTCATAACTCCTTGAACACGTGCAACTAAACTATTTCCATTTCTCTCTTTTTTTCTTCAGTCACCAAGGGGAAAGTATTGAAAACAGTTTCCTGCAAGAGATTCAACAAAAGCATTACAGTGTTCTGGTTGTGAGATAACATCAAAGTGACAAGAAACTGTCTAGTCTGTTCTGTTGTTTGAGATTGACCGATCTATTATTTCAGTGGAACAAAGAAGTTGCAGTGATGTTTTGAAAAGCCCTCCTGGTACATAGGTTTTTGTTTGGTACTGAATTGCCTTTAAAGATCTCTGCCTTGGTAACATCAGAATAATAGCGTTTCTCTGCCACACGCAGATGCTGTAGGAGTAAACAGACTAGTTTATGAAACATTCAAATGTGGCTATAATGCAGGCTGATTTAAAAGCTTATCTAGGAGTTATATGCAAGTGAAATAGTCTTTTATAAACTATTATTTTCCAAAATTAGAAGGGCAGAAATCTTCCTAGACTATATCTCTAGCTAGGCAGGAGAAGGAAATCAACTCTAAAATAGATAACCGTATTTTTCCATTCCCTTGAACAGCTCTTCAAGCACAGATTGTCTGAAATAGTTGCCATAATATGTTTCTACTTTTCAAGCAATGGAGCTTAGGGAATCAGTTTTTTTAATATCTACATCATCTCTTTCCTCCTGGGACTGAAGCTGGTTACCATAGCAAAATGGCAAGGAAGCTGATAAGCTAGTAGTACCATTTGGCAAACAGGGTACAAATTCATTTTATTAAGACAACAGACTGTGGGAAAAAAAAAATATTCTTTTTTTCTGCTTTAATATAGTTTAAAATACTTGTGAAGAAAGTGCTTGTGAACACATAGTGAAAAAATGCTCTTGCCTGCCTAACAAGTGTTGCAGCAAATAGTAGGAGCTTCAGTTCTAAATCTCTGCAGATCTTTGATGCTCTCAACATTACATTCTAATTTCCCTCCTCATATTTCAGAGTGTTGCAAAGATGCCATACTGTGAATTAAATGAGCTTCTGTTTAACAGAATATGTACAGGTGTCTGTCTCTTTCTACTTAAAAATTATATTTCAGTGCAGTTTTTACTCCTACCAGACAAAGCGTGGTCAAGTGAGTCTGTCTTATAAATCAGTCTGCGAAATCCTTTGAGTCTGTGTAGAATGACATCGCTGAGAGCTCAAAAGTCAACTTGCTTTGTGTTTCTCAAGCCTTATCAATAATGTCAACTTTGTTAATGTTTTTGTGCTCTGCATTGGCAGAGTTGGTCTCTGTGTGTAACCATGTGCCTTGAGCTGTGCTGCTTGGCTTCTAAAGGCATCTTTTGGGCAATGATGTCTTCATGGTTGGGTTCTCTGGGGTCTGTTTGTTGCCACCGAGATCTACCCACGAAGAGCTTGTTCTCAGGTCTGAGGCCTTCCTTTTTTCTGCTCAGCTAAATCATGATACGTTGCCTGCTGCCCAAGCCACGTATATTCTCCTGTTCTTGATGCAAGAGTTGAATTGCTGTTTTGGGGAGTTTGTTTTGGGTTTGCACTACTAACTAAGTGAAATGAGGTCTTGCTTTCTTGGGGTTAAAAAAGAAAACTGGATATTTCCTGAAAGTTATCTGTGCTCTCATCTATTTCCATTCCAAATATATCTAGCATACTTATGTTCTTTTATGAGTACTGACAAATTTTCCATTTACTGTAAAATTGAATAGCTCCAATAGAGAGAACTGGGGAGTCTTGCCGTAATCCAGCTGTGCAAATGATGCTATTTAGTCTGTTTAACCTGTTAAAGCTGATAATAACCATCTTGAACTTGTAGAAGTGCTGTTCACAGACTGCCAGTAGCGCAGCCACGAAGCAGGAATCAGAGTAACCCTCAGGAAAGCCCTTCTGTTCCATTTTAGAGCTGTTTCTTTATGATAATGAGCACTAGCATTTTTTTATACTTGGAGGGGGATTTTTCATCCTTAAAACCTCACTTTTGTGTTCATTATCAGCAAAAAAAAAAACTATCAAACACCCATTGGATGCAGCAGTGGGTTAGGGTACCGAGCAGCTGGCTGTGTCTGATCAGCTTGGGGATGAGCAGCGTGACCTTGGATCTGTCAGGATCCAGCCAGCCCTAGAAAGAGCTGAGTGAGAATATGATTGTAAGGATTTAAAATGTGTAAAAGTGTGAATTTAAGATCAAGGCTTATTGCATGTTCACATGTATGATCTGCTCCTTAGCCCTATCTCTGTCCCGTATGAGGACTCAGGATAGAGGGTGCAATCTGCAGGGAACAACAAGGAGTTTCCTACTTGGAAACCAGTTATCTGCAGATATGTCTGGCTGCTGTTGATAATAACCACCCATGGGTGTCTATAACCTGCATGTCGTTGTGTTTTGGTATAATGCAGAAATGTGGGAACTTGCTACAGGACCATAGCCCAAACTGCAGCACTGCTATGAGAGCTTCATGTGTTGCCATCTACTGGTAGCTGTCCACAGAGGGAAGTCCCTCGAATGGATGTAGTTTAATGTATTGCTTAATTTGAGCTGAAAGATGAGATTTTTCTGCCTAAAGCCTGTTTCAGGTTAGAGTTGTTAATGAAACAGTTTCTGATGTCTTCATGTAGTCAAGGTGCTTGAGTAATCCCAGTGGACTTTCTGTTGCTCTTTGGGATGCTGGTGTGTGATACAGGGACAGCTCCTCTCCCCTGCACAGCTGCTGGGCTGGGGAGTCCTGAGCACCCACTGAGGGCTTTTGGGGCTTGAGGGGTGCCCACAAGGGAGCTACCTTTCGGAGCCTGGCCCTGTGTTTTCAGTGAAGGGACTGGTCTGGAAATTATTGGTAACAAAGGCAAAGGGTATATTTGAACTCATTCGTTAGGGAACAGGCCAAAGATCCCTATCCCTATTTTTAGGATTCTTGCAAGTCTGACAGTCTTTGCCCTTAGAAGAGATGAGAGGTGTTTTCCTCCGTCCTCAAGGGGAGGTACAAAAGTTTGTGCAGCTCTCCAGAAGTTATATTTTGACCTCTGTCAAGGGAAATGTTTATATGATACTGTCAGAAGTAGTTTTGAACATTATGCATGAACCAAATGCCAGCAATGGACATGTTTTTTTCCTTTTTATTAAAAAATGGTTAGGAAATAAAAGAGTTGCAACACTAGTTTTCAGTAAAAGTTATGTGACTGCTTTATTACAAAACATAATCCATGTGGAAGCAGAAGAATGATGTAGCTTTTCCTTTCTACTTCTCCAGTCCAAATATATATCAGACTTAATAACTCTTTCTGTAGTCATGTTCATAGAAATATGAAATATATATATATATATTTAATGTGCTAACATAAAATTTTGAGATGAACTACATAAAGAAAGGATTTCAGTTGCTCATAAACCCTGTGAATACCAGAGTTTTCCCTTCACTATTTTAAGCACTGTTTCAAAATAGCAGTTAAGTGTATCTTTGGTATGCGTATCTTTGGTATGTTTTCAAGCCAGATCTGTAGGTACTCAAACATGGAAATATTTGTGTTCCTCTGTCGGGTCTGTCTGCATGAGGATTAGCTGACAGAGTAATGGTGCATTTTTAGATGGACTTCTGTCACAGCAGTTCCAAGGTTTGGATTGCCGAAAGCAGGACTGTAGTATTACCAGTAAAGCTGTATTTTTTTTTTTTAACCAGTGAAGCAATACACAGTATTAAGAATATATATTTGAGGCCATATATAGAAGTTTTGTATTTAAAAACTAGAGAAGTGAAATAAACTGGAATTAAGAACTTAAGGTTTAACCGTGACTTGGATGAAGGAGCTGTGGAATGGGCTGAATTCTGGCTGCTGCTTTGTTACTGATGGCAGGTTTCCAAAGTGTAATCAAGTCTTTTTCTCTTTTTTTTTCCCTTTTGTTGCAGCTGGTCTCCAATGTTCTCATCTTCTCCTGTACAAACATTGTAGGCGTGTGTACCCACTACCCAGCAGAGGTGTCCCAAAGACAGGCTTTCCAGGAGACCAGGGAATGCATACAAGCCAGGTTGCATTCTCAAAGGGAAAACCAGCAGCAGGTAAGAGCATCAGTGGGAAACAAAAAATGAAACTGCTTAAATGGAATTAGCATGCAAATTGTTCCTCTAGGACTGGATTTCTAGGCCTCTTGCTTTATGACTGATACAGCAAGAATAGGCTAATAGGAGAGAGCAGGATTTTTAAAGGCTTGAAAGAGGACACAGGCAGAGTATTTCTTCCCCAACACACTGAGGAATTTGTCCACGGACATCAACAAATCCTGTGGTCTGTGCTCTGTGCATGAAAATCACATAGTATGCAGAGTCTGCACAGCTTTTTTGCACTCACATGTTGAATGTGAATGCAGCACATGGGCTTCAGGTGGACCCTCTTTGTGAGGGCAAAGTGTGATGTTTGTCAGCAAAGCCACAGCCAACATTTTGTCCCTTGATGCCTCTAAAGAGAGTCCTCTTCCTGCCTTGACCAAAGTTTCCTACCTGCTTGTACACCTCTGCACACCGCATAAGCCTCAAGTGAATTGCATCTTATTGAGAAGTAATATTCATCCCCATCTCCAATATTTGTTTGCTATAAAAAGATCTGTGGCTGCCAGCAAACAGCCTAGTTGTCAAGGATGCCAACCATATCTGCTCCCCTAATTCATCTGTGGGTTCTGATGCAATGAATCTCTCGTGTCCTCAGGATTAGATACAAAAGACCTTTTGGGCCAGTGTGACTCTTCCTTTGCTAATACACATCTCTGCCCTGCAGCGCATCTCGTAGTGGTCTGTCCAGTCCAATTTGAAATGAATCATGAAATGGGGCTTCCAGTCTAGCCTTGGGAGACATCGTGGAGGTTGGCTGTGGACTTGGGGAAGAGGTCAGGAGAATGAATCAAGTGGAGTGTCTTTGCATCTCTGTGGCAACACAGCTTAATTTTCCCTCATGTCTCAGCCCATCTGCATCAATGGGTCTGTCTTTTGGCAGTGTTTTACTCAGTTCTTCTGGCTGACATACTTACTGTTTAACCTTACTGCTGAACAGCTTGTACGCATGCTTTGTTTTGAGAAGATATATGTGAAAACCAAGTTCACGATCAAAGCTTCTTTTTTCTTTGTGACAAATGTAGTTTCAGAAAGATGAAACAAGTGGCCTCCTTCAGCATCTTGAGATGGAGGAAAGGACTGAGCCAGGAGAATACTCCATTTTATTTATTGATTACAGCTCAGTCCTCCCTGCTGAGAGGCTGCCGCTGCAGCATGTCTCAAATGCATGTGCCACTTTGGGTTTAGGATCTTCTGTGTCAGAAATAATTCATGAAAAAAGCCCTGAGAAATGCCCTAGCTTTAGGCCTTTTTCTTCCCTGCCCCCAGAAGGTGCCATACCATACAGAAGAAAGCCAGGACAACAGAAAAACATGGGTCAAAGCCAGTCACTTAGATGTGCCCTCGAGTACTTTCAGCAGTAACTGTGGATCCTGGCAGCTGGGGACTCCTAATAAAATTACTTGCTGCTACAGCCTGCACTGACATTGATTTCCAGGTTCAGTTCAGATGCTTCCCATGCATAATGCATTGAGGTAATCTTAAGGTGACAGCAGATGCAAATAATAGCAACTCAGCCCATGTCTCCAAACAGGCATGGAGGGAAAGGGAACGGCGCAGCCCAGTGCTGTTATCCTCATTTACCTGTTTCAGAAGACCTGATGATGCTTCTGTGTGCTGGTCTTTATTAAAGACAGAGATATTATCTCCATCAAAGGACTGTATATTTTTTCTTACTAAGCTTCTACCAGCACACAAAATTAGAAAGAAAGTAAACAGAAATCCAGAGTGTCTATCCAGGATAGATACTCCTCATGGTTTCATTATTTGAGATAAACTAGGGCAGTCATAACTCTGTTCCTTGCTCAGACTGAAATAATCTTGCATGGAAAGAAATAGGTTTTCACAATAATCTGGAAATACTTAATATTTGAGTAAAAGAGTAGTTGTCAGGACTGCACAGTTTTACTTCTAGCATTGCTTGTCTTTCACGTGTGAGAAATCATTCTCTTCTTTTCATCTCTGCATCACTTAGCATTGATGAATAGTAAGTGTTATTAAACCTGAGGACAAATGATCAGACATAAGGCACTAAATATTTGTTAATGCCTCAAGGTCATCTTGGGAGAGTACAACATAAATAGTTAAAATTCCAATGTAGTATGGAGCAATTGTGCAGATGTGTGTGTTCTATATATACACCCACATATACATCCATCCATGTGTACGTATGTAAATAAAGTTGATCTGTATTGTACTCTTTTATCTGTGCCTGTTCTAGGGACTGCTGCTCCACAGTATGCATTTCTTTAATGTATAATTCAGGAGAACTATACTGGCATCATATTTTGAAGTGAGAATTATATATGAATTTGCTCTTGCTTTTATTTTTTTTTATCAGGTCAGACTGCTGCCTTGTTGTACTTGTAAAACAGCAGTCCCAGCCACCTCACTTGTGCCTAAGTGATTTTACAGTGAGGTCTGCACTACATTCTAGTCATACCAAAACGCAAATTGCGCTCTAGTGGAGACTTTAATTTCTGTGCTCCATTTGAAATAAAGGGATTTTTTGTTGTTTTGGAGGTCTTTTAGCATGGCTTGTGCTTTACTAAGACACTTGGAACTCGTCCTGGTAGTTTCAGAGATTAGTTTCAGTGATCGTGATGCTCCCAACATAGAGAATGAAGGTAACATCCAGCTCTGTAATGCAGCTCAGCCTCCTAAGGAGTTGTTCTATGGAAGATTGTTCGTGTTACGTGCATTTGTTTCACTTGTTAAGTTTTATTCCCTATCAGTGATAGTTCAGAGTGCTGTTAGTCACCTCGAGATCCCAAGCATCTTGAAAACATCGGTGATTTAACCTGGCAAGTACCTGTGGGGTCAGGAAGAACAGGGGTGGGGGTTCTCCTTCAAAGTTAGACAGAAATCTGTGAAAAATCCCTTGGAGTACTAGTAAGAGAACCTTGCTCCCCCAGACATGTCCCTACTTTGCAAGCAATTAAAAAAATCATCCTTCCACTCTGGTGCGCCCACAGGGAATGTTCCAAACCTGGGGTGCCCCTGAACTCTCCAGTGAGCTCTGAGTTATTTAAAGGATGTGTAAAATCACACGTAGAAGAGCAGCTTTCACACATTTGAGAATGCCTATTATTGTATGCAAATAACAACATTGTATACACTAGTTATTCTGGTAAACATACAAAATGTGTTGCACTTTTGCACTCAAGGAGTATGCTAGTAGCTGACAGAAGCCTGAGGACACGTGCATGATTCATAATCTTTATATATATGTATGTATATATTTGGGTATGTGAATGCTAGTACATGTAGTTTGCTAATGAATGTGAGAGTGCTTTAAGACAAGAGTCTTGTCAAGGATGCTGCAGTTTGGAGCTGGGGAGATAGACATCCCTCTAACACATCTTCTTCTGTGTAGTTACTGCCTCCTCAGGGACTGGAGGCAAAAATCAATCTCTTTAAGGCACATGTTGAGGGGGAAAAGGTAAATACTGGGCAGTGCCGCAGCCTATAGCGTCTCAGTGCATGCTGGGTGCATATCCAGCGAATTCATCTTCTTCTGGTTCCTTCAAAGTTTCCTTCCCTCCTTGGAGGAAGAAATTAATTGGGACCTTTCAGACAAAACTAGAAATTAGAAACCAGGAATGTGTTTATAACTGAAGTGTGGGCAAGAGGTTTTGTGACGTGAGTAATTAGTGCAGGAATGCTGACCCCTCTGAGTCAGGGCTGCAGCTTGAGCCCTACTGTTCCCTGTGTTGTTGAGAATTAATGAGCTGTTAGATAAGGTTAGGCACCTTCGTTTCTTCTACATTGTGTCTGTGTCATCAGGAAGGAAGGCCATTTTCTTCCCTTTGCTCACTGCAGGGAAAGAAAAATAATAAAGGCAAGAGTGGCACAAGCTTTTGGGATTTTTCAGCTCTTCCAGAGCACTGCCTTCAGCTTGGGCTCTGCTAGAGCTGAGACCCAAGGAGATGCTCACCATCTTCTCCTGCCATGGCAAAAACTTCTCCTGTTCAGAAGAAGGGCGTGAGTGGGAATAAAATAAAATGAAGGGAGTGAATGGTCTGAGCAGTATTTATCAGGTGAGATCCCTGAAATACCAAACGCATCCCTGGGGTGCGTATTACCTGCAGGTTTAAATTGTATAGCTTTTACATAATATTGCCACTAAATTTAGAATAATAGCAAACGCAGGCTTTTGTGTGAGCTTTTAGGAAAATTACCAGAAAGTCATCATTTTGTCATGTAACTAATTTTTGCCTAGCATACAAAACTGTATGTGGAACAGCTTATAAAATGATATTATGAAAGTCACAGTAACACTATTATCAGTAAATAAAAGTGCAGTTTAGTTGTTTCAAGTGAGGGTGGAGAGCAGTGAAATGCTGATGACAGAAGGTAGTTATTGGAAATACTCTTGTAGGGGAGCGGGTGGGTGTATGGGTCTTAATTCAATTGGGCACTAACAGTGGTTTTAAGTGTAGATGTGTCATACTGCATTGCATACTTGGGCTAACTTCTCATGCTCATTCTATTGGGGCATTCCTATTGACCTGTTACCTGCTATGCACAGGTTTGTACCTGCTGGGGGAATGTGCTCAGATGATTAGATAGGGGAGGAAGGAATTTCAGATGGTGCCCAAGGGTGTTGGGGGTGTCAGTCCTGCAGTGTTATGCGAAAGAGGCCTTGGTGGTGATGTGGAGAGACTGTGTGGAAGGTCAGATGGTATCATTTAGTAGGGTCCTTCCAGGAATGTGTATGTGCCATTTCTGAGTTGCATTGATCCTTCATTTGCAAGAACTGGAAGCCATTAATCACAGGCCTAATGCAGCTGGGATCAAAAATAGTTTTCCCTCTAAAATCATTGAGTTCTTGTTTTGGGAATAGGACAGAATTGCAGATGCCTTGACACAGGGGATCAGCTGCTGGATTTATGGATTCGGTTCGACTTAGTTGTACTCATCACCCCCAAACTGGTGACTTCATTCCTCCCCAGCGCTTAGCAAAGTGTGTTTGTTAACTGGGCAGCAGGTGCTTTAATTGGTTCATCTGTCTGACTCCACAGGAGCGTCTCCTGCTCTCTGTACTTCCTCGACATGTTGCCATGGAGATGAAAGCTGACATTAATGCCAAACAGGAAGATATGATGTTTCATAAGATCTACATCCAGAAGCATGACAATGTCAGGTAAGAAGAGCAGAAAATCTTCCAGCTGCCAGGGGAGGAGGGACCCTCCTAGTGCTTGGCACTTAAGGCTCAGGGTTGAACATGACAGCAGCGCATAATCCAAAATAAGCGTAAAAGCAGTTTGGAGTATCACCAGTTGACTTTTGTTAGTTTGTTTATAGGACAGGAGAAGGATTGCCACGTTTGCAACATCTTGCTTGAGAAGCAGCTTTAACTAATCTCTTTCTTCAGCTTTTTTATTTTTTTTTCTTTCCTGGAGCCTGTCTCAATGGCTCTGAGAAGGTGGAATATTTGAATTTGGTTATTGTTTTGGCAGTAACAAGCACTCTTCTGATAAGCCATTAAGGGATGCAGCTTAAAGATTGGCACCACGTTCCCTGGGGTGAATTGCAGAGCCCAGCTAAGATTCAGGTCACTTGGAGCAGCCACTGCCAGTCTCTAATAATAAGCAGGAGGTCCACTGGTGACAGCCCTTGGCACCTGCTCAGTCACCGATCAGCCATCCAGTGCTGTGTTGCTCCTTGGCCCACCTGGATGAGCTTAAGAGCTTCTGCACATCACCAGATTACCCATGACCACTTCCCAAAGAAGGGGAATTGAAATCGTACACTAGTTGCTTGGTATCTTTATGGGTTTAAGTTAAAAGTAAAGTTTAACCTAATCTTAACATATTTTACCTCTGCTATTGTACCTGATCTCTTTCGGAATGACTTCTGTCTCTGTCAAGCCAGGTCCTGACACTGTGTAACAGCTCTATAAGTACTTCTACTGAGACACAGGGCTGGGACACAGACAGCATTCCTTGTTCTTCCCTCCATCCCCCCTCTTGCAAGCTGCTTGTGTAGCCTGCTCTCTTACATAGCTTTAAGTATGTTGATAAGTTATATTTTCTGATGCTTAGTGGAAGTAAAAGTAGATTTCTTGCATCTCTAATATACTGTGCCTGCATAATCTCCAATAGCTGATGCAGTGAAATTCACTTAAAATTCTGAAGCATTTGAAGGCTGCAGCAAGTTGACATTTCCTTAGCATTGGTAGTGGAGTGGATAGGTAATGTACAAACAGAAAACTCAGAGGAGGTTGCTCACTGTGGAATGTAGCATCTGATATGAAACTTGCTGAAATGGGGGCAAGTCTGTGCACTGGCTTAGGTGGACTCCAGTTTTGTTCTTCGTGGTTTTGATTGTGACTGGCCAAACTGGTAAAGATGCACTAACGATACTGAAGACAAAAATGTTATCAGCTGTAAAATACTGTAATGTTTCCATAATGAAAATTAAAGGATATATTTCTGGTGATGATGATGCGGGAAAGAGGCCTCCCAGAGTGCCCATGGTGGAGTATGTTACAGTAAATTATGTTTTCTTTCTTTACATCCAGTTTTTCCTTGATGGCCCCTAGTTTTTTCAAGTAGGTGTGTAAATTTCTCATGATAGACGCCATTTGTGAATTTTGGTAATAGAGAAATTACTTTTTTCCAGTACTCAAAAGGTCAGCTTGACATTCAAATTGAATGCAAGTCATTGGACATGACATGAGACTAATCAGTATGGTATTCTATTCTTTCACATTTGTTTCCATATGTCATTATTTGCAGATCTAGAAGTCATTCAGCACAGTCAAATCTTGGTAAAGGTGACTATCTCTTTAGCATGTTGCTTCTTTGAAATTTTGTTTGAATTATATCACTAAATAAACAAAAACTAATTAAACAATAATAAACTAAATTAACAAACCACAAGAAGGACAGTATTCAATCCACACGTTTTTTTTCTTCTTTCTTTCTTTCATTTTCCCAAATAACAGCTTCTTGTAGCTGTTACCCACGTGCTGAGAGCAAGAGAAGGTAGCTTAGGAACATCTCATCTTCATATACTTGAGGGAAATGAATAACTAAGTATGAATATTGAAAAAGGAAACATGATTTGGTACAAATGACTCATTTCACACTAGGAGATCAGTATGGAGCCTGGGTGCTCTGAAACCACCCCTGGTGGGAATTACTGTGGATGGTTTTGAAGCATTTACGTGCACCTGGAAACACACTGGTAGCAGGGGGTAGTGCCTCGACAATGTGGATTAATGAATTGGCTGAAGAAAAGCAAGCACGTGCATTACTTATAGGGAAATGCTTCAGGGGAGGCTTTTGAGATTAGAATACTCCAAGTAATTCTGGTTTGTTTTTGTCACTATTCAAAAATGTCATAAGATCTGAGTTTTTATGAGCTAAAGGTTATTGTGTCAAGGCAATTGAGAGGCATGTGAAGGTTGCTGTGCCCAGCCATTGAATCTGGCTTCCTGTTGCTGATTTACAAGCAGAAGCATTTCCTCCATAGTTTGCAGAGGTGGGAAGGTCTGCGTGTGTGTGTGTGCAGAAGCACGTGTTTCCCTCCACCAGCGACTGTAAGCAATGGTTCTCTTTTCCCACTCTCAGATTTAGTTGAAAAAGCAGACTGTGGATGAAAGTGTAACACATGGGAATTTCGGTTCACTGTTAAGATTGCTGGCGTAACACCTTGACCATTGTACTGGATCTTCATGGTGCTCACAGATTTCCCAGTCAGCTTGGAGGCCAGAGCCCCTGAGGCCCAAGAGCAGAGCTCTGTTAGCCTGCTTTGACATTTTGAGTGGGAGAAGGGGTTTGCAACATTCTGTGCCAGACGAGATTAAATATTTTAATTTTCAGGAGTGATTGGACCTGGGCTTTTGGGACCACCACTAATTTTAATTAAAAACAAACCCAAACCACTCTACCAGCAGAAAATGTTATGCTAAAATTATATGAAGTGTTTTTTTTTTTTTCTATTTTAAAATGAGAAGTCTTTAAATGACCATTTCTGCTGCAATATTTTTGGTTTGTGATATTATGGTGCATACTTTTGTCTTTTCCTTAAAAACACACACACACACAAAACAACAAACTGTGTGGAAAGATCTTTCCCAGCTGCCAACAGTAAGTCTGTAAAACACCATCATGATCCTTTAATAAGGACATTTCTGCCATGATATTGCTTACTATGTTACATTTAACTCGGGGGTTAGTTTATCTCTACAGGGGGAAAGGTGATATTTTTATGAAGAAGTAAAGTGGTCTCTCTGACCTGAATGGATAAAAGCAAATCATTTTAGAACCTTATCAGGACTTCCTGTGAATGAGTTCATAATCTCCTGCTTATTGTTATGGAAAGTAAAGTTCAGAGACTAATTTATCCACAGTGAAAATATAATTTCCTGTCATTTTTTGGCAGCAAAATTTGTTTCAAGATTATGTTCTTCTGAAGAATTTAGGGTGATGACGATACTAAGATGAAGGTTTGGGGTTAATACTCTCTTTTGAGATGCAAATGAACAGGACATTTGAACAAGGAACAAACCATTTCCCATCCTGGTGTATTGAATGAGAATTTACTTCGACAAATGGAGGACCATAGAGCGTGACCTGACCTTTCCCACGTATGTGTGTTAAATATAAAGTCTATTGTCAAATGCAATCAGGAAAGGAGTTCCCAAGACCATACAAGTCATTTTAGGCAAGCAACAAGGTGAATTATGTAAGTAAAGCAATTCACTTTATCATGAATGAGATTATGTCTGATAGACAAACCCTAAAATACGGACAGATAATACTGTTTATCTCAAATGTTTCCTAGGCAGAATTTGAAATGTTTTACATTATTACCGCTATTTATAGTATCTTGCTGCAGTGATAGTGGCTTTAATGTTATCTAGGTTTGGCCAAATATAGTAATCTCTGTGCTATAAAAGGAGGCTTGAAATCCTCTGTGAAGGGATAAAGGTTGGCTTTGTCGTTGAAATTCCTTTGATGAACTGTTTCAAGAAGTTTATTTTAAGGCCGACATCCAAGTATGGTGAAAGTGTCAGTTTCTTCTTTTCTACCCTTCACATAATTCTTATGAATCATGTACTCAACAGCATTAACCTGATCTCAGAGTTTTTTAAACATCTTGACAACTTGAACTAAACTATTTGCAGAAATAAAACAGTCTGTTTGCTTTCAGCTTTGTAAATGAAAGCCGTTTTTAACTAGTTTTCTGATTTAATAACATTCTAACACCAAAAATTTTCCCCTTAAAAATGACCAAATGATTGCACTTTGGCTGAGTGTCAGGGTATTTGGTTCAGCCATGTCAACTTAATCTCTTCACCTCATAGGTGTTGTGATACTTCATTAGGCGCTTATGAAGAGTGTTAAAGTCTTAGATCACAAGATGCTATGTAATTGTGTGTTGTGTTTTCAAGAATTTCAACTAAGCAAACAGCTTTCTCCTTCTTCCTTCCACTGCTCCTGTACAGAGGATGGCCAGTCTTAATGATTCTCAGAGTTAAAAGAGTTGTCAATATAAACAGCAGTACAAAGCCGAGCTCTGATTGCAGCTCATGGGAGGGTTCCCAGAAGAGAGCTGCAATGGGATGTACCAATGCCAAAGCAGCGTGCTGCTTAATAGTATATTCTGGTTGGTGAGCATGAGGCTGCTTCTTCTGACTTGCTAACAGTAACATGCCTTTTGAAATGCTAAATGGATTTATAATGAGCCATATTCTCTCCTGTCTGGGTCAGACAATGGATTGTCTTTCGGATACATTTATGCCAATTGGCTGGTTTTGTTCAAAAGCTCATTTGGATTCTGTTTTTGTGCTTTTTCCATGGGAGGTTACTGACGCTAAGCAGAAAACAGTTTAGTTTTACCATCTTAAATAACTAAAACTACATTAAGGGCATGTATAAATTCGTGGCAGTTCTTCTCTGGATATTTTCAAAGATTTTTCCAAATAATCTCTTGTCTCAGCCAAAGATTTAATTTCTATGGAAAGCCATGTTGCCAGGGAAAGGCAGCACCAACAGCTCTTATAATAGAATTGTAGAATGGCTCAGGTTGGAAGGGACCTTAAAGCCCATCCAGTTCCAACTCCCTGCCATGGGCAGGGTTGCCACCCACCAGATCAGGCTGCCCAGAGCAATTCTTTTGAATTGCCAACTTGGCAATTCTTCTCCCAGTCTGTACACATATCTGGGATTGCCCCAAGCCAAGTGCAACACCTTGCACTTGGCCTTGTTGAACCTCATTAGGTTCACGTGAGCCCACTTTTCAAGCCTGTCCAGATTCCTCTGGATGGTACCCCTTCCTTCTGTTGTATCAACTGCACCACTCAGTTTGGTGTCAGCAAACTCGCTGAGTCAGGGTACACTTGATCCCACAGTCTATGTCATTGATAAAGATGATGAAGAGCACCAGTCCCAACATGGACCCCAGGGGGATACCACTCGTGACTTGTCTCTACCTGTACAATCCATTTCCTTCCTTTTCTACTTCCCTCTCTTGCGAAGAGGCAGATTGAAATGTATGGTTTACGTTTAGAGATAAGGAAGATCAGCATTAAGCAGGAAGAAGCCCAAAAGCAGGTTTCATCCATGCTCTCCCCACCAGTCACTTAGCTTCCATTTCCTTATGAAATGCATTCATGGATGGGTTGATTGGTTCCCAACAACAAGTCTTAGCAAGACCTCTGCTTCCTTTTCTTCGTTCCAGACCTATGCCCACATGCAGCAATAACTTATTTTTGGAGGTAAATGGGGGAGAACTGTGTGGGTTTCATGTGGGTGCAGGTGTCCTCTGCGTTTAATTGCCATAATTCTGGTTCAGGCTGTAGGCTGAGAAAAGGGAGTAGGAGGGAAGCGATCAGCCTTCCCACACCTTTCCCCAAGTGGCAGCAGTAAATTTTACTTTTTCAGGAACACTTCTCTTTCCCTGTCAAGAGCCAGTTCCTGGGTACCTGTGTCTTCCTGGAGTGAATATTAGATTTTTAATTTTCCAAAAATTTAATGGTGTTTTTAAGATAGTAACTTTTAAGAAGAGATGTCAAAGTAGGTTTTACCCATAGGTGATGGTGAATTATTTTGCACTTACCACTAATTGTTTGGCTCTACTTATAAAATTTGTTGTGTCTGAGAGGGAAATCAGTGTCTTTTGGAGAAAGGCATTTAAGCTGAGACCCATGTGTAAAGGAATTTGTTTATTTTGCAGCGTTTATTACATCTGAGCTTGACATCAAAGCCATGCAATAAACTTAGATGTTAATATTCAAGGAAGTATTTTAACCAAATATCACTCCCTTCAGTACGTGTCGATGATTCAGTCTTGAAAATTTTAAGCTATAGAATAGAGCAGGTTTATGTATTTTATTGATTCTGTTCATTTGTATGTGTGCAAAGCACCCTTTAAGAAGAACAAATGCATGCTAACTTGTTTAAGCATTCATCTGACTGTTTGCAGATCTTTCTTTTTGAACTGGGAATACACTGTGATCTTGGTCCCTGCTGGGAACTCCTGGTGCCTTCAGGGGCATGAGAGAATCTTGTACCCTCCAAAGAACAAAACAGATAAACAACTGGTTGCAGGGCACCCTGCTGGATGCATTACTTAAATACGTGTGTTGTAACAAAGAAAACATCCCAAAAGTGCAGTGTGCCAGGTGACTGCAGATCTGCAGCCACCAGCAAGCCATCAGCAATTAGGAAGAGCCTGTGATGTATAATTCACACCCTGCTATTCTGAGTTTACACAAGGGTCTGTGAAGTTCACAGGGTGATGGATTGAAGAGTGTTAGATGTTTTAATGATGAAATACTGTGAATAGTAATTTGGAGAGAATAATGAAGGTGCCTGCAGAAGTTTACAGAGCAGTATTTTAGCTCATCAAGGTTATTTGGATTCTCTTTTTTTTTCAGTAGTACTGGAAATAAATTAAATTTTTAAAAAATGCAACCCTCACCGCTGATTGGCCTGATAGTAAAAGCAAATGTTTGAAGTGCATAGTTAAAAATAACAACAAAAAAAATTGTTAAACTAATCTACCTCCAGCCTTCTCTATTCTAGGGTAACCTTGAGGGAGAAAAAATGAAGTCATTTCTGATCAAAACTTTTATAAAGACACTGCGAAATTCTAAGAATGTTGTTTCACTTAACTACTTTGTCATGTAGTTAACATGCAAAGTGGTTTTAAGAACATTGAGTTTATATAACATTTGAAGAGATTCTTGTTAAAATCTTCCTACCTTTTTGCTTCCTCCTTAGACTATAATGACTGAAAAGCAAAAATCAGTTAAAATTTTTTATTCTGTAATGCACTTTGCATGACTATCTAAAGAATTAATTGTACAGAAGCTGTATAACAGGGGCACAGTGTTAGGTGAGGATGGATTAACTTGTCTTATACTATATTTAAATCTCTCAACAACCATCACTAATATGTGCATCTGTTCTCACTGATGTACATATAATTTTTACAATGGAGAAATTGCAAAGAGCCAAACTCAAAACCAGTTAGTGGAGAGGAGCTTTAGAGAAGTTTGGTATCCTGTGATTCAAGTGAATGCATTGCTTCCTTGAGCCTACATCTTCCTGTCACTGAAAGTCATAATGTATTTTTTAAACTTACTCTTTCATTATTTTTGCTTGAAACTGAGGAGTTAGAAAGCCCGGAACAGGATGATACTGGCTGTGTAGGAACCAGGCTAAGAACAGGTTGCTTCAGAGAGCTGAAATGAAATAAGAAACAACCAGAGGACTGCACAGAACAGCAAAGGAGGAAAAAGATCAAAGAGATTAAATGAATTTCAGCACGCACACCATTGGCAGAATATTGGCTTTGTAGAGTGGTAGAGGTGCTCTTTATAGAAACTGGAGATTTTTCTATGTCCATTTGTGTTTCTGTTATAAAGACCTAGAAAAGTACACAAAGTTTTAAATGGTGGGAGTAAGGATTTGTAAGAGGGTATATGTTGTAAAAAATTGAAAGCTTTCAAATAATTTTCATAAAGCACAAAAAAATGCATGCATTAACTCTTCTTGATCAGTGATCTGCTTTTAAAAGCCAACAAAATACAGGAAAATGCATGTTTTCTTCCCTGATACTGTGGCCAGCAGAAATCTTTACTGTTGCTGTATGTATGTTTGGTTCTCAAAGACACTGCGAAATTCTAAGAATGTTGACAAGTAACCATGTTTCTCTTTGAGCCTGAGTCCTAGATGAATCCTTTAGATACATAGAAGGGTGCTCAGTATTTGAAACCAGCTCCCTCTACCCCAGTTCTGCAGAGCTGACCCCCAAGCCCTAGTGCAATGACTGCTCATGCCAGATGTTCCATGATGATAAACTTGAATCTGCATGACTACCAGCAAAATATTCTCACCTCACCTCGTGTGGCAGAGACCACCTTGGTACATGGCTGATGACACAGGGCTGCATGACCACAGATTTGTTCCATTGTAAGATCTTCCATAAATTCCTGCTTGTCCCTTTTAGCTGCTGGAAGCACAATTTGCCCTCCCACGTGAAGAGGAAAGGTGAAGGTGAAGGTGAAGCTGGAGGCAGCTAGGAACTGACAGTTTGTTGATCCACCAAGACAGCTCACTACATTTTGTTGTTGTTGTTGTTGTTTTGGTTGGATTTTTTTTTTAGCTTTAACAAGAATTCTTTACAGATTCTCATAATACATTGGCACAATTTCACACTCATTCTATAGAATGTGTTGCTAATAGGATGTTACTAGGACAACCCTGCTTCTCCTGACAACCACTTAATTTCAGTTGTCTCTGAGGCCTGGCAGACCCATACGTCAGTGCAGAATGCAGCAGCAAGTTCGAGAGAGGCTTTGTAATGCCCTGGAACGTGAAGGAGATGAGAGATGTGTATCATGGAGCTGGTGAGATATTCATGTAGTGGTGAGGCAGGCAAAAACAACACAAAAGGCCAAAAAACCTTGGAAAGCAAGGAGAAAATCTAGCAATTGTTAGCAATGGCTGGAGGAAAGGAGATGAGAGAATGGAAAAGAGCCTCATGCTTGTTTAGATAGTGGACAACTATATGCCGTAGCAGTTCTAGTGGAGAGCCTCCAGCCCTGGGAGCATGCACTCCAACATGCTGCTGCTTTCTGCAGGGGTTGTTTCCAAAGAATGAGCTAGTAAGAATCAATTTGTACAACAAAGCAAACAAAACTTTGGCTTCTGCTCAGGAGAACTTGAGCAGTTCTAGCTACAGATCAGGCTTCAACAGGAGCCAAATGGTGATCCATAGGAGTATAATTACTCTGTTTCATTTGGAGCCTTTTGTTCTGGATTATATTCAAGACTACTGTAAGCTCCTTTGTAAGACTTGTTTTCTTTCCAGGCAAGAGAAAAAGAGTCTTTTGAGTTAATAGTTCTACTTTGTTTTAATTAAAAAGGGGAAAGAAACCACATCTCCTGTGCTTTTCTTCCTTAAGCATCTTCCCTCCTGCGGAGCAGCAGCCTGCAGGTTGCAGTTTAGGATGACAGGCCCAATGTAGGACAAGGCTGTATTGCAGCGTATAAACAGTAAGTGGTATTCTGTTCTGGGGATCCAAGTGCTCTTTGTCGTTTTCAGCTGCAAACTGAATAAAATTTTGTTACCGAAATCAGAAGTGATTACAGATTTCTTGCAAAGCCCACAAAGCCTGAAATTGCAGCTGTGACTTTCCTGCTGAGCTCCTTTTCCTTGGAAGTACATAATGGTGGAAGGAATAAACTGAAAATGATGTATTCTCCTAAAGTCTAAAAAGAACTGGGGAAAAAAAGAAAAAGAAAAAAAAAGAGGAAAAATAGTATTATAGGACAACTACAAAACTAAAGTTGTGTTTAGAGATGAAATGAGGGATTCTGGGGGACTTGGGATTCTGAGAACAGCATGGGAAGGTGACAGTATTTGTTCACCCTCTATAAAATGGCATGTCTGCTAAGAATCATCTGGGGGCTGCCGTTCTGTAAGACAAAAGCCCAGATGACACCAACTTCATTAGCATGTATTAGATGACTGTATTTCACTTAGATATATGCACTCACTGGTTTGTTTAAATGATTTTTTGTGCATTCTTCCATACCTTTTTAGATTATTTTTTCCTGCAGATTGAAGGATCATTTCTAGAGGAAGATCTTATAAGCTGTGTTTTGTTGCTCTGTCTTGAATCCCACTGTCCCATGTCAGAGGGAGCACCGCAATCAGCAGGGCAGAACGTGGTGCTGCCTGCCTCTGCCTCTAAGGATTCCAAGCATTTTATACATAATGAGCAGCTGCAACACGAGGTCCTGAGGGCACCCCTGTTCCTAATCCAAAATAGCCTGTTGTCCAGCTCAGGCTGCATTCAGGCAGAGAGAAAATTAGACCATGTATTCTCACTCTGTCAGGCAGGGAAATCTTCAGTTTCCTCGCTTGCCTTCTCACTCCATTTGTTTGTATGTAGCAGGCTTTTGCAGAGCACTGCAGAATGCAGACTGCAAGTTGTTGTGCGTCCTCCTGCTCCTTAAAGATGTGCCGGGCTGCTGTGGTGTTTTTTAGCTGGCTGCTGTGTGGGCTCCCAGCAAAGACTGGGCAAGAGCCAGCTAGCAGGCAGTGAAGATGTGGTAGGGATGTTCCTAAATGTGGGACATGCATCCTGTTTTACTGTAGTTGCTGATTTAGCCTGAGCCCCATCTGAATTTTTTAGTCAAAAAATTAAAAAAAAAAAAAAGAAAAGAAAGAAAGAAAGCAGTAAACTATGCTGTAAAATGCTATCAGGGGGCTTGAACCAAAGCAGAAATGCATCATCTGGGTTTTCCAGCCTCCCTGGTCCTCAGTTGACTGTGGGGTGTGTGAAGCAACCAGGAAGGGCAGGGGCCAGTGTGAACCTGGGGATGATTTGCTCTCACGCTTGACCACTGTTAACTTTTGTCCATTCTGTTTGTAAGGACTCTGCTGACCGGCTGTTTTCAGCAGGACTTTTTTTCAGTTGCATAAGGAGTGGTAAAACAGTCTCTGTCTGACTCTGCCACAGTGAATGGCTTTTAAGTTAAGCCGTGGCTGCAGTCATTGTGCTCTAGCTGTGACACTATAAATAAAGTTATTAACAGCAATATGTAAATGGGTTTCTATTTTTGTCCCCTGTATTGTTTGCAAAATCTAGGGCAGTTATTCAGTAAGAATCATCTGCTGTTTAGCACTGAGCCTACCAGCATTTGATGCTGTGTGGGCTGCTGCTTTTTTCTTTTTTTCTTCCTCCCTTTCTTTATTTGCTCTGGCTTTTAGAATCCAGCTCCTTTGCAAGTTTGTTTATTGTGGTATATAAAAAATAGAGTAGCTGTGCTAAGCATTTTCTGGCTTCTAGAGAGTGACTCGATACTTAAGAATAGAGAATCATCTCTTGATATCTGAACTACAGCAGCATTAAAAACAGCTCCACAAACATCAAATACCGCAGCTGCTGTTTGCCTTCATGTGCATCTTGCAAATTCCGTTTTGTTGAAGGATCTGTGTTTCCTTCCGCTCCCTTCCCATGGTTGTCTCTGCTGGGCCAGGTAAGCAGGAGATGTGTGCCACCCTCCTGGCGCAGCACGCTGGAGGGCACAGACACGTTGTTGTACAAACACTGCCCTACTGTCATGGCTACTTCTGTCTGGAAGGGCAATTATACTAATCCAAGGCATCTGCTCAGAAACCCGAATGCATCAGTCCTGGGGACAGCAGCTGTATGGCTATGATGGATAGCAGATACATGAGACAACGCATTTCAAGCACAGGTAAGGCATTACTGGCTGAGAGCATGCTCTAGTTCAGCGCATCACAGTTTGTTCAGACTTCTTCCAGATCTACACATGCATTTAGCTCTGGCTTTTCTGGCTTCCCTTCCTGGAAGTGTTTAAGGCCTGGCTGGATGGGCCTTTGAGCAGCCTGGTCTAGTGGGAGATGTCCTTGCTTATACTGGGGAGGTGGAACAAGATGACCTCTAAGGTCTCTTCCAACCCAAATCATGCTGTGATTCTATGATTCTTCAAATGCCCCACAGAGGAGGCCCCAACCTGCTTGTCCTGTGCCTCCTTGGCCACCGTTTCAGTGCCAGAAGTGTTGGCTTGCAGAAGGGTGCTGGTTTTGCATAGATGTACAAATAACTGACTCAGTATCTTTCCTCTTATTTTTATGGTCTGAGATACATCACCGTAAATATTTTTTAAATGGTCCCTAGGGTGGCTCCCTATGCTATAGAAAAGATCTGGTCAGAGTCTATTGATTTTATTGGTATTAGTTCAGTGGTAAACTAATAACTGTTTACAGAAACTTCATTTGGAGATGGTATTTTGTGAATATTGTGAGTAGGAAGCAAATGGCTCAGTGAAATATCTTAATGCATTAACACAGAAATGAAATTTTCCAATGGAAAATGCAAGAGAAAAGCCATTTCTTTATATGCAGATCTATTATTCCAGTGATGGCAATTACAGTAATTCTCTTGAAATCAAGTTAAAATTACATGCCTGCTTCATTATGAGAAGAAACCACTGATTGCAAAAATCAAGGGAGATTTGAGTGAAAATTAAAAAGACTTCCACATGCAGTGGGCAGCTCTGCCTTGTCATGCTGACTGCTGCAGCATTTCGGGGAGGCTTCATGCAGATGTTCCCAGGATTCACAAGGCCAGGATTCACATTCCTGCTTTGGCACAGTGTGATTTTGAGCTTCTTTATGCATCTTCTTTATACAACACGCTGCTGTCCTGATGTGTGGCACCACTTTCATAGTGCTGATGTAAATGTAAAGATTTGTGGGATGCTTACACACTGTGTTCATAGACTTGCATTTGCTTTCTCTGCCTGCACAGCCTTCCTCCTAAGTGCCTTTGAAGCTTCTCACTCACACACAGATTTAGTGCCAACATTGCTGCAGGTTGTAATATGTCACATCCTGTGAGCTGTGCTTTAGTTGGTTTTTATGCTGCTTGGAGTGGGAGTCAATCTCTTTAGTCTGTTTTCTCTTTCATATTTGTAAAATTCAATACTTTTTTTTTTAGTATTTCCTCATTTTAGCCATTACTTAATGCTGGTTTGTTTGAAAACTTCACGCACTTATGAAGGCAGAGATACAGTGGTCCACTGTATTTTACAAAGAAAGAAATTTGAGGCAGAAGACAGCTAGGTGAACACGAAGCCAAATGAGGGGTGTCTTGATAGGTTGTACCTTGACCAGCATCATGAAACAAAAGTGCTGTCAGTGTTTTCTGATATTACATATCATTACATACATAACCTGAATGTCATAAAGTAGATTTAACACTAATTAGTAGGTATGAGATAAGACGTATATGCAAAGTATCTGGAATATGAGATCGATTAGGGAATGAAGAGGTGTGTGCAATTTAATATTCCCCAGTGAATGATGATCTTTGCACAGAAATATGCAAGCTGGTGAGCTCACCTACACTGCCTGCCTCCTAACGGGGAGTGGTTTTACTGCTGATATTGATTTTACAGAATTTCATTGTGTTTACATTGCTTCTCCATGGCAGCTGGAGTTTTCTGTTTTACCAGAAGGAAATGCAGGTGTATGGTAGCTCAAGTGTCATCAATCAGTTGTGATGTGATCATAGATTACATCTTAAAAAGGAAACAAAATCCTTAATTTTAAATTGTAGGACCCATAAAGTGGGGAGAAATTTACTCATGACTTGAGCATATCTATTCATTAATTGTTCTTATCAGGTAAGGAATATTAATATTGTGCACAATAACCAGATAACAGGTTCAATTTCCTGCAGGTTTTTTTTCTTTTCATTTAATTCAGAAATTACAGCCAATCCCACTTACTGAACACATCATGTGCTTTATTATTAAATTTATTATCGGGTCTGTTTATTAATTAAGAACAACTTATCCCTCAGTGAATGAGCTGTACCAGTTTCTTTGGTCAGCCATTTCACCTTTCAGAATACACAACAAAGGATTATGTCTTAACTTTAAAGTTCTCCTCCTTTGATGTTGCATTGATGTTTCTCAGAGAAGTGGCCATTAGGAAGCATTAATGGTAAAGTTTCTCTATATACCTGGAGTTTCTGTTTACATTTAAAAACACAAAAATGAGGAGGCAGTGAGTCAGCTCATGTGTTGGCTGTTCCACACAGGCTGGTAGGACTCATGTTGCTTTGCTTCGGCAGTCAGTTCTCCCAACAAATGGCCACTTCAGTGCTATTGATCCAGTGAGCTCCCAAACCCGCGTGGTAATTTGTCTGTTTTCAGCTGACACTTGAAATGTTCTCAGTATTTTTGCACCTAGGCTGCTTCCTTTGAAAAAAAAGGTAGATAAATATAGGAAAGGTGTAGCTGCTCGTTGATGTTGTAAGTTACGGCATGTACAAGGGCTGCTCCGAAAGTAATGCCTCCTATTTTGCTATGTTGTCCTGTGATGCCAGAGATGGATGTTGGTGGGATGGCAGCAGAGGCTGAACCTTCCCACCAGTATCCCATTCCATTTTGTTGCCATGTGACAGATGGCAGCAGAGGGGCTGTCTGACCAAATGGCATCTGACATGGACATGCATATGAAGCAAAGGTGTGGAACTGAATTCCTCCCTGTGGAAAAATTGGCACCCACTGACATTCATTGACGCTTGCTGAACATTGATGGAGACCAAACAGTGGATGTGAGCACAGTGAGGGGTGGTGGTGCGTTTCAGCAGTGATGACAGCGACAGTGGTGACCGCCACCAGCGCAAATTTTTACAAGCGCAGCATTGCAGGCTCCTGTTCATCACTGGTGAAAATGAGTAGCTAATGATGACTATGTTGAAAAACTGTTTTGTAGTTGAAAATTTGCTCTATCAGCTAGTGTTACTGTACTCTTTGTATCTGTTGTAGTTTCCGTGGAAATAAATAGGAGACATCACTTTTGGAGCAACCTAGCTAATAATACTAGTGTGGTGGTTTCATTATGTCATCACTATTCAGAGGAAAAAGTGTAATAGACACCATCTTACAGAACTTGCAGAACAAAGGGCGGGATGCTGGGGAAGCTAGGGAGGGGAGCGAAGAAGTAAGGTTAGGTCAAAATGACCACTGCGTGCAGAATTGCTGCAGCTATTTGGGTAGGGAGTGCAAAGGTGTTATTTGACTAAATATCCTTAATATCAGGGAAAAACAGACTGAATGCAATTTGAACAGGCATGAAGAGCTCATTCTTTCAACAACAAAGACAAAGAACTGAGCAATCCATAACAGAAAGCATCCCAAACTTTGTTTCATGGAACTTATTTGATCTCTTTCTCATGTGCCTGACCCAGCCTTTTGAGACACCCATGTGAAACTGTAAACTTTCCATGCCAAAATGTATTACTCTGTTGCCTTCTCTGACAACCAACTGACTGCTGGCACACAGCCTCTATGCAATGGGTCATGCTTTATTTAAGCTCTGAGTTGTTTCTTTTTCCCATTGCACTGCTCTTATGGCGTCACTTACTCTTGCAAGCAGTCCTCCTCTTGCAGGAGGGCAGGCAGGAATAGCACCAGACTCCTACAGCTGTGATGGTAATGGATAGTCCCTTCTTTTAGAGCTCTCAACTCTGACTTCCTTCTTGTTGGGTTTTGCCAGGATTTTGACATCAAAAACTGCTCTAAAGCCAGAAAACAGACTGCAAGAACACTTATAGCAAAAAAATATGCTTGAAGGTTGAAAATCAGAAAATAGGATGACTTCTTTTTGTTTTCTATGCAGTTCTGAACTAGACAAACAAACCTGGGACAAACAAATCTGAGATTTATTTTGGTGTGGACTGGGTCCAGCTCCGGTTTGGACAGACCTTCCAGCTGGTCAGGCAGGCTTGGGTGAGTCTGAGCTTGCTCTGAGCCTAAGAGAAGATACAGTCAGAGTTAGCCAGATCTGAAGCTAACATATCCTGCTCTCAGCATGATTATTTATTCAGCTATGCAGTAGATAAGGCTCCTTTGCACCGTCTGTATCCCTAGGCTTTGTCTTGCTAAACTTCCTCGGAGCTGGAATGGATTTGGCATCCTTCTCGCTTATAGGTTTTTCCCCTGACCTCATTGGTTGGAAATGCAATTTTCATTTCCATCAGCCCCTTCTCAGATGGCTGAAGTTTCTTCTTAATAACTCAAAATCTCATTTGGGCAGCTAGGATTTTCTTTTTTATGTTCAGCAGACAGCAGCATGTAATTTGGCTTGTGATAATGGAGTAATAAAATTCCTTCCACTCACCTCAAAGGTATCTATAATGTGCTCCACCTATAGTTTGGCTGGTAGCCACTGTGTATCCTTGTTTGTTTTGCTTTCCTCAAATATTTTTTCTTCCCAAAAGGCTATTTATTACTCCTGTTCCCAGTGAAGAATCAATCTGGTTAAATATAGCCTGCAGAAATAGGAAAATCTTTTAACTCAAGATTTTTAGAGGGAGATGGTAGCAAGTTTTTTGTATTTAAAAATGAGCACTGAAACTGCTTGGCTCTAGGTTCTGACACTTAGGATTGCTACTGATGCTTATAGACTGCAAACCTGTGAAGGTCATAGAAAAACATTTCCCTGTGTGACTGGTGCTTCTTCCCCTTCCGCTTGGTGACCTTGACTTCTTGGCAGTGAAAGGCAGATTGCAGACATTGAGATGAGGAGCACTGAACATGGTGGAAAGTGTGGAGCCATTTTTCTCAGCAGCTCTTGGGAGTGCCCAGGAGCATACTGCTAAAACCGTGAACTCTGAGAGTTTGTGCTGGATGCATCCATCTCCCATCTGTGATCCCCAGGCAGCTCTGACCTTCACTCAGTAACTCTCATCTGAGAACAAACATGGGAAAATTAAGTAAATGTAGGGTTCTGGAGTTGATATATTTGCAAATGAGCTTTACTGTTGTCATTTGGGAGCTCTGCATATGGCAGGCTGCACGTTGCCTTTGGTATCTCAGAGCCATCTGGTCTTCTGCTTTTGTGTCGGTTCGAACACTGTCACCAGCTTCACTTGGTACGGTACTGCAGAGTGAACTTCTTGAATGTGGAATGTGGTTTTGGTTTCCATTTGTGGTCACTTTAGAAGAGGGACAGGGGCTTTTTGCCTTTTAAGAAAATGGTGAAAAGGCCCACAATTTTCTGGGCTTTTGTTTTTTTAGGTGTTTTTTGTGTATATTTCTTCCTGTCTCACTTTATTTTCTTTTTCTCTCAAATATTGCTTTGTTTGCTTGTCACAGCATTCATATATGTATGTGCCTTCTCACCCTCTTCAGCAAGTGGAGCCAGCATGACTGGTCCCATAACAGCACGGTCACAGCACACCGGAGTCCTGCTTCCAAATGGGGAGCAGTGCTAAATGATCAATAGTCACAGAAGTGCTACAGCTCAATTAGAATAGGTGATTTCCAGTAGCTAATGGGTCTTCTGTGAAATGACCGTAAAAGTTCAGGAAAGATAGAGTTTATCTTTTCTCTCTTGTTTTGTGGTAGGGTTTTTTGTTTGGTTGGTTTGTTTTGTTTTTTTTTCCCATGACTGAAGGAAAAGGAAAGAAATATTTAGAAATATTTTAACCTCTGTTCTATCTGATGTCCTGCTGTTCTGGAGAACATATTTTCTATCGCTAAGACCTTAGCCTGTCATGTAGACATCCCTAGGGACTAAGACTGACGTGCTCGTGAGACCTGAGCTGATCTGGAAGCAGCAGCGAGCAGCCTTTGCCAGGTCGGACACCAGGCTGTCCCTCAGCGCAGTGCAGGCCACTTCACCCTCCTTAGGTGGGTCTGGCTGCCCTTGCTCAGGTTTCTGCTGCCTGTCTGTGATCACTCTGTACTGTATACCTCAGCTGCTGCTCCATTTTGTTTAGTCTGTCCTTTTGCTGTTACTGCTGTTAAACACTGGAGGGAAAATGCATGACAAGGGTTTCTCACTTTCCAGGAGCTGAAATCTTTTGTGTGCGTAGGGTGGGTAGAAGAGAGCACACAGAGAACCTGCATGCCATCCTATCCCCAAGGAGTATAGCTGGACAAGAGAAAGCTGGGTGTATCTTGGTGCCATGTCCATCCTGGGAACTTCTAGATGAATTTAACAGTACATTTATGATGCCAGACCACAAGCTGCAAAACAGCTTCTGATCTTTCACTGCTTGCAGGGAACTGACTTAAATGAATGTCCAAGTGTGAAAATTGACCCATTTATCAAACTGCTTAAGAAATGCTCCCACCCTGGAGGTACTCGAAAGCCACCTGGACCTGGTTCTGGGCAGTAGATGGCCCTACGTGAGCAGGGGTTGGACCAGGGGATCTCCAGAGGTCCCGTCCAACCTCAATCATTCTGTGATTCTATCAAAACTTCTTTTGTTATTACAGGGTTTGACCCAACCCTTCGACTGAGAGTTTTGTCATCTTCATCTCAATCCATCTTTCTTTCTCAGTCCTTGTTTGCAGTATCACTTAACAACAGACAACACCAATAGCAGCGGGTAGTGATGTAAAATAGCAGCAGCACTCTTGAGACACGATCCTTGCTCATTAGCCTGGTGAATTCACCAACATGCACGTGCTGCGTCTACAGCAAATGACTTGCTCTTGTTAAACCTTTACTCATGAATGCAATTTCGTGAAGTTGTATTTAGTGAGTGATTATTATTTTATTCTGGAACATTAATTTTTCACTCTCTTTTTAGGTACCTTTCGTTGCAATAAAATACCGTGGCTTTGATTCACATACAGTCAGATGCACTTTGCAGCTTTTATAAGTCATTAAAGCTGGGATTTTGTTGTTTCCCATGCAGTGCCTGTGGTGTTCGGTTTCCAGTAACACATGGTGTTTATATTCATGACTGGCATTACCGTTGTGATGGTGATAGGGTTTGTGTTTCTTGCCTTGCTTGATTTATGTTGTGGCTGGCGTACGTGGCACGCACATGTCTCAAAATAGAACACAACTGTTTTTTTGTTTTTACATTAGAAGCACTGATGATTTAATTTAGCATTTTGAACAATCCTGCATTTGCAGGGAAAGCTGGCTGTGTTGTGTCCCTCCTTTGATAACTCTATTAGCTTCAGACATTTAAGACTGCGCTTTAAAATCGCTCTGTGTAGGTGTGTGTGGTTTTTAAAAATCCCATGTGGGTTTCCTGCTTCCCACTTTTCGCTTAGTTCTTTGTAAGTTCTTTGCTTTCTGGCAAGATCTCTCCCCTTCCCACATTTTTGCTAAGAACTTTCTATGTTGCCATGCGGAAGATGTTGCAATGCTTCTGCCTCAGGGTATGTGAGCAGTGCAGTCACACCAAGGATTGCCTGAATTACAGGAGCTAGTTTTAAATGGTCTATAGTGATTGTGCCCGAGATGCAGTGGGATGAAGCTGGGCACGGAGAGCCCCACAAGCTGGGCAGGCTCCCATGGCAGGCCTCTGTGGGCCCTGTACCGTGGAGCAGCCCCACAAGCTGGACAGGCTCTCACTGCAGGCTTCTCCAGGCTCTGCCTAGGACTGAGGAAAGGGCAGGCAGGCAGCAGGCCTCTGAGCAGAGGAGAGGGTGGCAGGATCTGGAAGCATCTCAAGCTCCTCTTCATCTTTCTTTTCCACTGGTGTCATGAGCCACATAGGACAACAGCCACAAAACTTAGCTTGCCTTGTACAGCTATGAATTCTTGAGTCAGTCCTTGCTGGAAATAGGAGCTGAAATAGGAGCTTAGGAAAGTATTCACCTCTACCCTATAACACAATTTGTGGTACTTTTCGACCTAAATTAAACAGAGATAATTTTGAAAAAACCTTGTAAAATCAATGTTAACTCCCCTTTTTTTGTCTCTCCTTCCCAGAACTAAGTCATTTTTTGGTCTTTTTCTTTTTTTTTTTTTTTTGAGGTCATACCCTGGTTACTGCTGGACAAAACCCAAATCAGATGGTAGCTGAAGTCAGTGTTGAAGTGGAAAATATATTGAGAGCTCTGAAGCCATTACAACATTTTAATTATTTCTGAAACTGGTTTTTCCACACAGCAATAGCCTTCCAGATGAAGGGACTGGGACTCTGCACTGATAATAGTTGCTGAAGCCCAGACTGCAGATTGTGTGGTCAGTCCCTTCCAGTCAGCTTCATTTAAGAGTACTTCTAAACCACTCACTTATCTCACGGTATTTTATAACTGTAGGAATTATTTCATTTGACCTTCCGTTGACCACTGCCATTTACCCCAAATTTTGGCACAAGGAAGGCCTGTTACTGGCATTATGCTCCCACCAGCAAGGAAATGCTTTCCCCTCTGAAGACTGACAAGTAGTTGGCTTTAGTTGTGCCCTTCGTTACAATCATCCATCATCATTTGCAATCTTCTGATTGCTAAGAGCAGTCTGAAACAAAAGTCTAAACTGAACTGTGGACAAAGACCTTAGGGCATGAGAGAAGCTCTGTGTTGAAGGCTCCTGATCTCAGTAAGATGGGAGATGTTCCTGCAGCCGTGCTGTGTGTGTTGGGTGTGTAGACAGAACCAGCAGGCCCCTTTTTAAAGAAAAGCTCTGACTAAACACCGGGTATTATAGGAGAAATATCTTTTTCCTAGGTGTTTCTGGGCTGTTGCATTTTTTGCAAGGAGGAAGGTGAATTTAGGGGTTACTGGGGCTAACAACAAAAGGAACAGAAGTGGCACAGCACGGCACAGCACCTCGTACACTGAATCCCAGTCTTCCCTTATGGCAGGTTAGGAGTGATGAACTCATTTTTTGTCTCTGCTGCTGGAGCTTCTGGAACAGTGTTAGCAGGATTGTGCTGTGGGAACAGATGAGGCAGGAGGAGCAAAATGTGATTTAGTGGCTTTCTGAGCTCTTTGTTGACAGGAGAGAACAGAGAGTCTTCAGGCTAGAGTCCTGTTTGAAAGGGCTGTTTTCTCTGGCAGTCATGTGCTGCTCTTTCTCCAATGTGCTGCCACAAGTGTGTCTTTTTGCTCTCTCCCTTCAGGTCACAGATCACTCCTCTGTCCTCTGCCCTCTCCTTTCTGTGCCTTGATGAGATTTTCTGCCCCCTACAGCCTTTGTGCCCCAAAAGGGACCATGATAGACCAGGTAGCATCTTCTGATGGTTCAGTGACTTAGACAGGTGCTTGCAGAGCAGGTCTTAGATCTGTCTCTAACCTGTGATGCTTAGCTGTAGCTGCAATGTTATTTGATTAGCTGACATGGAAGAGGACAAGGGGATGGACCATGCTCAGTGCAGACAGATGCCTTCTTGTTAACCATAAAGAGCAAAAACTGAGACATGTGAAGGGATTGCTTAACATGTAAACAATTCTGAGCAGGTTTTCATGTAAGCAGCAGAAGTCACATGCCAGATGAAGCTCTTCCCCTTATTGCCAAATGTTGTATCCATGTTGAAGACTGTGAAGAGACTGGAAGCATCTAAAAAAGAACTTCTAAATCATTCCTTTACTTCAGATAAACAAAACTTATTTTTCCTTGACTTCCTGCTTCAAAATGATCCAGCTGGCTCTGTCAAAATTATTTTATCCACCCCTCTTTCCTCAAACAACTCACTCACCCAGGGAAGCATCTCATGGAATAAATGTTGGCTTTCTGACAGGGGCATCAGACGATGTTAACTTCCAAATAGTGCTACTGTCTCATATTCAGAATGCATTTCTGGGTCCCATCACACAACCTTTCCAGGTTTTATTATCATAATGAACCTTTTTGTCGTTGCTTATAATTGTAGTTTTCTAGAACTTGACCAGAGAGCTGCGTGTGGGGATACAGCTGTCCTTGGAAGTGCAATACTAGCATCAACCCGAAGGAGTTAGCTGCTGAATTTGAACAAAAACCAATTTGCTTGTCACCTGCAGAAGGCTACAAGTTTTAGACAGTGTTGTAATCAGGTAGTTTCAGTTGGATCCATAGGTCTCTGCTGATTGCTTCGTTTACCTAGTTGAAAATATTGCTGCAGTTTAACTTCTGGGAATAGCAGATCCATTTATCTGGCATGATAGTAATGGTGAAAGGAGGGGGCAACCTTCAGTCATTTATCCATGTTGATTAGGACACTACACTGGCAATAATGTTCTGAGTTGAGCATGAGGGGGTGGCTCAAGGCATCCCTGTGTTAGAGTTTTCAGATATAGCCGTTGTTGCATTATAGCATTTGCTCTGTACTTCTCCTGTTTTAATACACACATCTGCAACAATGCAAACAACTGGGCTGTGAACGTGTCCTCAAGTGAGGAACTTGCAATTTGCCCCATGCTGGAACAGGAAAAAATTCACATCCCTCTGAATGAATGGATTTGCACTGGTTTTATGTACTTCATGTGTTGTGTCTTTTGTGCATGACACGTAGTCCCCTCTTGAAAAGTTATCAGTCATATGAAAGAAGCATTGCGTAGATTTTTAGCTTGCAACAAGACATATTTTGCTACTGTCACAAAAGCTGAAGAAATTTCCTATTTCTACGTTGCATATGGAAGCACACTTAAGTTGCTTAGACAGCAGTACAGACATCTTTAAGACTTCAGTAGGTTTCAAGTGTATTTCTTTGGGAAGTTTGCTCCTATTTGTAAATATGTGATGTGTTGATTTATTTTGTGTGTATTTTGACAAGTGTTTTTAAAAATGGTACAGTATATTTTGATTCAGATGTCCTTGCATTTCTCTTTTGTATTTTACTTGTGCATTTTAGCCTCAGTCTGGCTAGCAAAGAAATATTTAATACAATATGGTTGATGATTTATTGGAGTTGAAATGTAGAAGAAAAACATGAAAAGTATGCCAGAATTGAAAAGTGTTTCAAGATTTTTGCAAAAAATGCTTGTGAAAATATTTTTATTGTCTTTGCTTCTTGTCTGAAGACATTGCAGGGAATTACCGCAGAAAACATAGCTTCTGCAGTTGTCTAAAACACGTTAGAATTTTGTTTTACAAAGAAGAAACAATTTTAAAGTGCTTGTTATTTACATCTTTAATTTCTCTTTTCGTCCAAGTACGGTTTGATGTAACTTCAAAGAAGAAATCAACTAGTTGTTCAAAGTTCTAATACAATAGGATGTACAAGTATAACTCATGAATTTTAAATTTATATCAATATATAAATTCTATCTTAGAATCTACATATCTACATAGACATAATCCAGTGCTTGTTTTGCTGAACAGTTTCAGATGGAGCATAATGGCTGTGGTTGATTGCAAATCAGTGTTCTCAGTGTTGTAATTATTGCTGAGACCGAATCATCTCCCAGTTAAAAAAAAAAAAAAGATAAATTGAAATCAAAGAATGATTATTAGCACAAATGATTTTTCAAACCAGCCCACGCTGCTTTCAGAGGGCTTTCCTGGTCAGTCCTGGGCTGATGCTGCAATTCAGTGTCCGTGCTGCAATAGTAGAGGCTTGCCTCAGTTGGCAAGGGCTGCTCTTGCTGTTCTGCAGAAAGCTGGTGATGCCCGGCTGCAGCCATCCTGAGAGGAGCTCCTGAGCCCTGCAGGTGTATATTTGTACAAAGCATCTCAGGGGCTAAGATCAGAGTAAATCAATGCACCAAAGTGAGGGTGAAAGTTGTGGTAAGCAGGTTCTGTGTATTATAGAGATTTTACTTGGTGGCTTCACTTTGGCAGGGGGGAAGTGGGCAGAGATGTGTGGTTTTCCTACAACAGAGCTGAGAAACAGGCAATGTTATTGAGCCTAGGGATTCAGGAATGTGAAGATAATGGTAAGTGTTGAATTTAGGGCTGGGCTGACTTGGCCATTGTGTAGGAGAGCCTGGCTGTGAATGGTTGGTAGCACTATCACAGCACCTCTGGTTCCCAGCATACTGTACATTTTCTGTCACAGGGCGGAGGTGGGAAGAAGGAAGGATTGTGGGGTTTTCTGCCCTTTCTAAACTCTCCAGGGGATGTACATGCAATGTAAGCTGTCATGTAAGACGGTATGGGGAGTATTCACCTCCTTGCTCCTGTAGGGCTGAGACACCCCTATTTCACATATTTCCCCACACCTGGACTTCTACCCCAGAGCTTACACAAATATCAAGAACAAATTTTATGACACTTTCATTTTTTTCTCTTTTTTCCCAAGCATCCTCTTTGCAGACATAGAGGGTTTCACAAGTCTGGCCTCCCAGTGCACTGCTCAGGAGCTGGTCATGACGCTGAACGAGCTCTTTGCCAGATTTGATAAGCTAGCAGCTGTAAGTTTTCTTTTATAATTCTGATATATTTTTTTCTTATTGCAAGAATGACATACTGTGCTGATTCACTGGATTTCTGTAAATATTCACTGCCCTAAAAGGCAAGCTATTACAAGCATGAATATAAGCTGAATACTTCTCTCTCCTTTATTATTATTATTTTTTTTAGGAGAACCACTGTTTACGTATCAAGATCCTGGGTGATTGCTATTACTGTGTGTCTGGGTTGCCAGAAGCAAGAGCTGACCATGCACACTGCTGTGTTGAAATGGGAATGGATATGATAGAGGCCATCTCGTAAGTACCACATTCCCCATGGAGAATTTCAGAAGGAATAGCAAGTAGATTCATTTCCAGTTAGCTCTTCCGTACATTGCAGCAAGGTAGCCAAGCCAGGCGACTGACGCCAGCAGAGAAAGGGGCCAGGTGGAAGAGGAAAACAAAATGCAGTGAAGCTTTCACAGCAGAAAGACAGACTCTTGAGTTTTTTACAGCCACGTGAAGATCAGGGCTCGGACTCCTGATGAGAGAGGTTACTGTAGCTATCGGAAGTCTCATTCCCAAAGGAGGATTCCAGTGAATTACAGAAATGTGAAATCAGAGGATTAGTAAAAACTTTTTTAAATTTCAATCACTCAGTACTTCTGTCTTTAAACCAGCTTTTTGCTCACTGTATCATTCCTCCGCAGAGGTTTGTCTTCTCTAGTTTAGCTAATCCTTCTCCATATGTTCTGATACCAAGTAGGTCAGATTCTACGCTTTCTGACTTTAGACAAATTACTGAGGAAAACTACAAGGTTGGTCTGACACAAACTGAGACATATCCATGGCACTTTTTCCTTCAATTCTGCTTACTTCTCCATTTCTAGATTTTTCTTTTAAAATCTGTTCTGAAGCTTTGCCTATGGCTGCAATCAAACTAACAGTTCTGTATTTGTACAGACCGCCACTGTCTTTGGAGAGTATCAAGCATGAGATCCATATCTAGTACGTGGAGGGTTGAAAACAATATTGAGTAGTGCTTGTGTCAAATGTAAGCATTCATATGCCAGCACTTTCAGAATTTGGGGAAAGGAGATTTATTTGGTCATCATCAGTGCATGTGATTTTAGGCACGAAGTTCAGTCAGCTTTGGACGGCAACTGAGCTGTTCTCAATATTTACACCATCCTTGCCACACAGAGAATCTGCTTCTTTTTCCCTCCTATTCTATTTTTTCCTTGTGAAATTATCTTCTAAAGTACCCATGGTACTAACATAGATGTCTCTGTGCAGTTCTCCTCTCATTTTGGTTCATATATTGTCTGAGATTTCACTTCATCTTGGTGAAGACAAGAGGTACCTAAGCTGAGTTTGATATGGTGATACAGTGCATCCTTATAATCTGAATTTCTTCAAAGACACAAATACACACCCACACTTTTCAGCATCATTTTCACAACACAAATACACAGTTTGAAGAGCAATGTTTTCAACTAGGAGAGCCCATTCAACAAGCAGTATGCAGCAGCATTCCCTTGTTTTGAATAGAACGTACCTTGGCAGGACTTACTAGCCCTTAGCTGGTCTAAACTGTTGTTGCTTTGCACTAGCCTCCTTTTGGGCTTTTGTATGCAAAATGCAAAATAAAGAAGTTGCAAGTAACTAGTTTTCAGTAGTCCTTGAAAAGATGTTATTTCTTCCATGTGAAGTACAGTTAAGTGGCAGGTGACAAAGTGTCTTGTCAAACACAAGAAGGTTCTTACTGAACCAGCCCTATAAAGAAAATTGTGTACATTAACCCGACAAGTCTCACTTTCTGCAGTAGCTGACTTGATGAAATCCATAGACCTTGACATGTAACCCCCACAAGGCTGAGTAACACCTCAGATGTCTAGACTTCATTGATTAACTGCAACCCACCTCTCCTTGAAATAAACTGAGCTGAAGTGCACTTGATGCTTGTTTACAAATAGCTCTTCAGCAGCCTTTGAAACTGGTTTCTCACTTGCTGTGCAATGAATGCATTTATAAGTTTTATCTTTTAATAAGTCTAGAAGGTGATGCTGTTCTCGTTGCCCATCCTTTCTCTTCTCCTACTACACTAAGGATCATGATAAGAGGTTTCACAATTAAGCTAGCAAATACCTACTGAGCATTCAACTGCAGGCTTTACTGGCACTGAGCCCTGTTTGTTATTTCATTTGTACACAGGAGGAGAAGGGCATGATACCCCAGATCAGAAAATCATTGTACTGCTGGTGTAAATCTAAAAAAAAAAAAAAAAAAAAAAAAGATAACAGAAGCTATTCCTTTTGTCTGCAAAGGGTAACCAACCTCCTTTGCTTGCTGCCGAGTCTGATGAAAGTCACCTTCTCATCCACGACCATACTCGGAGAAGTACCCTTGTCTTGTGTCGACATCGTGGCTTGGCCCAGGGTGCAGTAGGGTTTGTAGCACTCTTGCAGAGAGTTCCTCCTCCCTCCCTAGCACTGCATGCACACTGCAGCTGCTGTTGTCCGTGCAAGGCTTCTGGCTGCAGCTGCATTTTCATTACCCCAATTCCTGTTGTTTTCCAAAGTGATGTGGTCGGAGCTCTTTCAGTGGTACCTTACCTGTACGAAGCTTCCTTTCCCTGCTAGAGAATCTTTGCAACTTGTTAATAAAAATACGTCACTTCAGCAAGTAGGTAATGAAATATCAGAAGATAGGGTTTGTAAGGATAAAGGAATTGTAAGTGTGGAGTAGAAGCTGTTTCAAAGACTCTTCGAAACATCAGCCTTTTAAGGGTCACATTACGCTGTGAGTAGTGAATTAGAGTCCAGAATTAGTCTACCTTTAATCACTCATTTTCATCAATAGCTAAAACATAAATATTAGATCCGTGTTGATATTAGGAAACTGGGAGGACTAATGTGTCCACACAATGTAAGGAGTAGATGAACCTGAAAAACAAAAAGATTGAAATCTGGTAGATATGAAGTATGACTTCATGCTGCAAGGTACTAACATCTCAAAGAAAAGGACTGTCTTGTGTGATGTAGGTGAATTTCCCCATGGAACATGGACATTCTGGAAATTATCTGACCAGCAATAATGAGAAACAGAGTTGTTCTGATGGCTTCATCAAGACTTTCCCCTATCCACATTCCTGAATGTATTTTCCATGTGAAAAACTCTTGAAGTTAACTTTTGCCCTAAAAGGGCAAAACCCACAAAGTATTCCAGCAGTCGTTTTGGGAGTAAACAGAGCATCCAAGACCTCATTAAAATCAGAGCTTGAGTATTTGTAGCTGCCTGTTTGGAGGAACTGCAGCCGATGTGGTTCTTTGGTTTTTTGCTGCACTGACTGCAGCTGTAAGACCCATCCAAGCTTTCCAGTGGCAACAGGGTATTTCACACACGTATCATATTTCATCTGTGGAACAGTTGATGCATGGTGTCATATGGACAAATTAAGATCTCTGAAGTCATTTCCTTTCTCTTCGAAACATGCTATTACTCTTAATGAGGCTGAGTGCTGGCAGGTTATGTCCAGCTCTGGTATGGAAATCAGAGATCAACACTTTACTCCTTTCACTGTTCCCAAACAATTTTTTCATGATTTGTCAGCTTGGCTATAAGTTCAGTGGATGTGCATTTACTCCAAGGGGCCCCCTAATCTAACTAGTACTCTGCTTGGCCCACCAGGCCATCCAAGTACAGTACGGTCTGTCTGGTTTTGTTTTGTTGTCCTGTTGTTGTGTATGAGCGGCACTGTGTGTAAGTGTGAATAATTTATAGGTCAGTTTGGATTTCTATATTCTGGGTGCAAATTTGTGCCGCTAACTACAAGCATGCAATTCTTAGTGATGTCCCTTTTCCCATATCTCTTTTCAGACTAGTCCGGGAGGTGACAGGAGTAAACGTCAACATGAGAGTCGGAATCCACAGTGGGAGAGTTCACTGTGGGGTCTTGGGCCTTAGGAAGTGGCAGTTTGATGTGTGGTCGAACGATGTCACATTAGCCAACCACATGGAAGCAGGGGGCAAAGCTGGGTAAGTTGCTTATCAAAGCTGTCATGGTAAGCTGGGTGTCGTTTTGTGTCTGACACTTCACAGTGAGGTGTGGAAACACGAGACAGAGGTTCTGACAGTGTGTATGCTTGTTGTAAATTGAGCTGTGGTTATAGTTTTTTAAACATATACAGATGTTAGCAGGGTTACTCAGTAGTGTGTCTGAATGTCTTAGGTTACAGAAAGTCTGCAAAGTCCCAACAAGGGCATATCTTTCTGTGGTAAGAATTGAATTCCTTATCTGTGAAACTAAGCTGCTAGCTAGAGCAGAAAAGAACAGGTCTGTGCGAACAGTAGCAGAGCTGGTCATGACTACAAAGAGACGTGTCTGTGTGCTAACAGCACTTGCTGGAGAACATCCCAGCTACTGGTGGATGTTGTGAGAAGATTTGTTTCAGTGCTACCTTCTGTTTTGAAATGTTCCTTTGAGAGAGCAGAACCAGTTCTTGTTTCACCACTGTATGGACCACTTGAAGTCTGACTTGCTGCCAATGTGTTCCTGAGAGAGAATTGCTCTACACAACTTTCCATGTCTTCTCTGTGCTGGAAGAGTGTGCAAGACTATGATACTTGATAGAATACCTCTGCACAGCACTCTTGTACCAGTGACTAAAGGGGTCCAACAAAAAAGATATGTGCTACAGTATATATTACATGTGCCTATTGAATAGACATGTTCTTGTGAAGGGTCTGTATGTGCCATAAAAAAAATCTTGTTAGAGTGAATAGGGTTTGTATCTAAGGAGGTGCTTATAAATGGATGTGTAACATGCTTCTCACTTTACGAAGTTGTCTCCTGTCCTGCTTCATCTAAAATAGACAAGACTGCTGTACAACGTCTGTAAGAGCAGTGACATGGCTAAATAAGTTGTTGCTTATTGCTCACGTGATCCAGGACACGGAGCCTGTCACTGACAGCAAGTGGCTTAATAGACAGGTGGTAACTTTTCAGAACCTACAAAACTGTCTTGTCTTTTGTCTCCTTTAAGGCGCATCCACATAACAAAAGCAACCCTGAACTATCTCAACGGAGACTATGAGGTGGAGCTGGGCTTTGGAGGGGAGCGCAATGCTTATCTGAAAGAGCACAGTATCGAGACCTTCTTGATTGTACGATGCAGCCAGAAACGGGTAAGGTCAAAGGAACCAATGCAGGTTTTAGACACTTTTAAAAACTAGATGGTCTCCAACACATCAAAGTAGAACAAACACCAGCTGTTTTAGATGAGTGAGGACTCTGTGTGCAAGGCAATTGATTATCTGACCTTCAGTGGCAAAATTTCTGTTTTCACTCTCCTCTTCCTGAACTTTTGCATTTGTAGAATGGAGTGTAGCCAGCTTCTGCGTAGGTTTCTGCATCAACTGCTTTCTAGTCCTATCAAAATATCTGTCCTGAGTCATTTTCAGAATCATTTTAAGGATGTTTTTCAAATAGATTTGCTCTTTTTTCTATTAAATTTGATACTTCTGCAAGTTCTTAAAGCAACAGAAAAACACAAAGAAGTTTTCTCTGTCAGATTACAGAGATGTTTTTGTCCACTGTCTCACTGTATTGCCATGAACATAAAGTTTAGAACAGTTCTTGTCATTACTTTTCAGTTTTTGCTACTGAAGATGGGAAAATCTGGCCTCCTGTGATGATGAATGACCACTATGACAGTGGGATGAGATCATGCCTGTTGCTATGACACAGGTCAAGCTGCACAGAATAATGCTATTAGGGCACTACTGACTTGCACTTGTATCAAGTAACACTCAAGTGGACTTCAGCCAATATATCTTTTTATGGCACTGCCTATTACAGAAACTAGGTTGATGTTGTCACTAGTTTACATATTTTTTAAACAAAGGTAGACTTTAGTACTAGAAAACATTTCTGATCACCTAGCCAAGTCTACCCAACAATATTTCTAAGTAATTTCTGCACTTTAGATGCTGCTTTGCTATTCGTAGTACAGACAGGCAAATAAAGGTTGGCCTGAACTGAAAAATTATATCAAGTGTTTCTGAATCTAAGATCAATTAAGTCTACCCAGAGCCATAAATATGGCTACCATGAGATTACATGAATAAGTATTTGTGACATGTTCCAACAGCATGGTTGCTATGAATAGCTTCAACACCTGTACAGAACTACTTTGCTACCACTCCCTCATTTCCTGAGAGAATGGAAACCTCAAATCTCCTTAATGAATATGGTGTAAAAAGTCTCCAAGAAAAACCCTTATCATTTGCTAAAGGAAAAAGCTGATGTTTTGGTTTCTATCTGCTCATAAGATAAATCTCATTAGTGACTGTCAGTCTTGGAAAAAGGATTAGAGCTTGCAGTACAAGCTTATTGTTTCCTGAGCACCACTGCCTGTCAGTGGGCCAGCTGATATTCGTACCTAAGCCACTTCTTCACTTCTGTGTACGCTCAAGAACATAAACCTAAGTACCCTTTATCAGCTCCTATCTCCAGGGCTGGAGAAGCTATATTGACTTGTTAAATCATGTAGTCACCAAGCTGTCTGCATGTTCTTCTGGAGAATCAGGATTCTGCTCCTTGCCAGTGAAGACAGAACACTCAGCAGAGACCCAAAGCACTTGGAACTTGACTTTGTTTTTGAACACAGGGATAACCAATCAATAATTCCAGCAATGAATGAGGCAGTTTTGTTGGTTTTTTTATACCATCAAATTTATTTTCCTAATTCTGTCTCTTGTATGTAGTGAGAAAATTCCATTGAAAAGCTGAATGAACGCACACAATATATGTGCAAGGAAATGAATTAAAGAATACAAAAAGAAAAAAAAAACACAAAAGGGGAGGGGAAAGAAGTAATGCAGTTTAATTAAAGATTTGTGCTAGAAGATCTAACAGTGAGAATGATTTATTTTGTACCAAAATTAGATGCACAGGTGACCCAGCTTACTGCCTGAGCTATACCCCAGTTCTCACAAGCAGACTAGAATTGCTTGAGTACCTTGTCCATCAGTCCCATGGTCATCCAAACACAAAAATCTCAGGAGTTCCAGTGAATGCATGAAATGTCAGCATTTACTGTCAGACCTTTTCTGCATATTGTTGCCATGGGGAGTCATAACTTTGAATTTCCTGGGGTTTTTTGTTTATTTTACTTTTTCAGCTGCTAAATGAATTCATTGTGTTAATGCCATTTCTTTGGCACAGAGTGAATGGGAGGAACGTTTATCCAGTATTTTTGTTCCAGGAACCAAACTCACTCCTTCTTTGAAAATATATATTTTTTTCCTCTTAGGGATGCTGTTAACTAGAATATATTTAGTTGAGTTTTAGGGAAAAAATGGCTAGATTTTGATCACTTGAGCTTTAAATAGCATCCCTAGATCTGGAAATGTAGTCCTTGGTTTCCTTTTGATACACAGAAGCGCTGCTTTCTATTGAAAGAGAAGAAACTGCAAAATTTAGAAATCCTGTCTGTTTAGGTTTCTCTTTCCCCATCTTTGTCTGTAGATCTTCTTTCACCTTTCACCTTCACCTTTCTGTTTGCACTGTCCCCTGCTGCTGGTGCTCTTGTGGATAAGCACTTCCCTGTGAAAAAGGCCGTGTGCCAGAACTGCTTCTCAGATGGCCCAAGGCAGTAGTGACTTGAACAGATAAGTTTTGGTTGTTTTATTTAATTTTATTATTTTTTTACCCCTGAGGAACGCTGCTTCTAACTGATATCCACTTGGAAACCAGTTTCTTAAAGTATATAAGAAAGACAACGATGTATATAAGCCACAATGCAGACAGGAATGTGCAACTGGAAATAATTTCTTGGGCTATCACATTTACCTCAGTGCTATTTGAGACAATATGCATACACCACACAATTCTTGCCATAAGCCTAGCAGGCTCCACCATAAATGTTTGTTGTATTTCTTGCTGTGGATTGTTTGTTCCCTTTAGTGCTAACAGTGGGCTGCTCTTAAAACCTCATTGCTCTGGTGCCTGAGAATATCCTTTAGTCTCCAGTTTATATTTATTCATCACCAACTTTCACTTACTTTTTGTGTCAAAATTTTCTTGTAGCTCAAAATTCCTTCTTTCATGGTCCTTTCTTTCCTATAGCTATTCTTTTGCAGACAGCAGTTGTATAATCTCCGTCCCTCTCAGCCTTTTCAATCCTGAGACAAACTCTTCCAATCTCTTCTCACAACAAAGAAGGGAGAATCACCAGCTCTTGCAACAAATTCTCAATTTGCCCAGTCAGCAAAGGAAACTGTTACCTTTTGCATTGCTGCATTACCTCAGAGTCTCATAGTTGTTCTGTGATGAACTGATGTGATTCCTGATAGTGAAGTGATATTTTTGACTGCAATCTCCAGAAGAAAGACCTTGGATTTTGTAGACTGGAATGCCTCATATCCCATTTCTACTATGTCAGCCTTCAAATGTCCAGTACTGTGTAGTATTTCTTTTTTCTTATCTGTCAAGTACTGCCACTGTTTCTCTCTTTAACCAAGTCCATCACTGCTGCACTTGGTGCCAGATTTGATAAGGCAAATACTAAATAAAATCGGCGCCAAAACTGATCACTGATCAACTCTACCAGTGACTTTCAGCCAGACTTACTTGTCTTCCCTCAGAACTGTCTCTTGTTCTTTCACTACAAACCAGCTCTTCTCCCAGCTTCTAGGTCCCCCACTGCCTTAGCCTCAGTCCCCAGCACAGCACTCTCTCAAATGCTACATGGAAGAAGAACAAGGCCAGTGACAGCTACTGTAGTATTTCTGTCTAGAAAAGCTTGGATGCTCTCCTGGCTGTTAATCTAAGCCAACATTTACTGCTCTACAGTTCAATGTCATGATCCCTGACTAAATAGTTATTAAAAGTATCTGTTACCAGAACTGCAATTGCTTTTGGCAGTTCTGCAGAGATCTGGGATGGAGGTTGTCCTTCTGTCTTCAGCACACTACGTTTTAAGTTTTGCTTCCAATTTATGTCATGTTTTCTGTTTATAACCCTACCCTTATGATCCCTGTTCCCTTTTGCCTCGACTGTGGCAGTACTGATTATCTGAAAAGAGAAACAATTTGTTCCTTCAGTTCTGGAGTAATGTAGATTTTTGAATCTCTGTTCCCCCAGGGTGATTTAGATTGATTTATACAGGGTGGCTTCTGCCCTAATTCACTAATTTTACTTATTTGTTTTGATATATATTTCTATTGGGTTTAGTAACTTAGCATGAAACAAATACAAGAATTCTCCCTTGCCTTTCTTCTATTACTGGCTTTGCATCTTCATTCTTTATCTGGAAAACCAGTGTTTCCAGATAAACAGAGAACTATCAACTAGAATTACTAAGGCTATTACGCAGGTCATTACTGGTTCCCAAACTTAGCCCCAAGGCCTTGCAATGAACTGCCTAGCATTACCCAATACAACTTCATCCTTCAGCAGAGTGGTTTTGGTTTATTTGTGTCATATTTTTAAATTTACCTTGCAGACTCTAGCATTCCTAACATGTAGCTCTGTTCCCCAGCTCTCAGCTTTTATGTGTGTCCTTCTGCAGTAATGCGTTTTATTCAAAACCTCTGTCCTAGTCATTTTTGCTATTCTATCACATCCCTGCTATTTTTACAGTATCCATTTAATTATTGTAGTATTCAATAGTGCAAGTTCTTATCTTGCCTGCGTTTCTGGTGTTTGGGTAGGAGCATGTCAGTTGGTGGTCATGGGCAACTTTCTGCTTTTCTCTGAGGTCAGGTGCTGCACTAGTTAATTTTCAGAACCAACAGAACATCAGTTCTAAGCACTGATGGAAGCTTTACTCTCAGAAGGGTGCAGAAGTATGTGTTTGGTGGAGTGGGAAACGGGTCTACCCTTAAGGCGAATCGGATTTTAACAGCACATTAGGTTGACAGTTGGTTTTATAGTCCTCAAAATTGCCAGAAGACTGGGGAAATGCTTTGCTTTGAACACAAGTGGAAACAAAACGTGACTGTCAACAGATGAGCAACACTGCTGACTAAACACTGGGCTGAGCGCACAAAGGCGGTAAACTGAAAAAATGTTTATTTATTTCTAATGCCTTTCAGTTGCAGTAAATATGGGCGTTTCTGTTAACAATAGCAGGTACACAATGGTTTCAGAAAGAATTGTTGATGATGGCCGTGAAACAGCTCAACAAAACTTTGGCTGTAGCTCCTAGAAAAACAATTCTCATTCTTTTCTCAATAGTGTCCTGGAGCTCCATCCAGCTGAAGAAACAAAATGGCCATTGAAATGCTGTGCATGTGATTCTTCTAAAACATCATCAATCTAACGTGATGATTCCTCAATTTAACAAATTTAATCACAGCTCCGTGGGGTTCCACTCATGTAGATTTATGAAGGAGATGTTTAGACCATGTTTAGACTATGTATTACTGCAAGAAATACCATTCACGTCAGTAGGATTTCAAGACAGTTTAAGGAATAATATGAGAATTGCCTGATCCATCCTCAAGCACCACTGCTTTGTTGTACCAATAGTGTTGCACTGATTGCATATGTTGGAAAATCCGATCATACACTAAAGAAGTAACAGGAATGCTTGATGCAATTGATAATTGTAAGAAAATCCCAGCTATTTCTGCACTTCTGCGATAGTACTACTGTAGTTCAGGGTGTGGGAACTGATGGTGGGAACACAATAAAACCTCTGGGAATAAGACTTACAGGCTCTTTGTGAGTCCAGATTTGAAAAGTTCCCACAACATCTTTTGGAGTGTAGCCACTTTGAATCTGAAAAGGACGTTGCTGTCAGAAACTTCTGCACCTGTTCCTGTTGTTGGTAGTACCTGTAATGAGTAGGACTAGAAGGTATCATCTATTCCTTCTCTTTATTCTTCTTTCCTGTGTTGTTATGCCTAAGGTAGCACTGTGTGCAAGGTGTACTATGATGCCAGGAAGAAACAGAGTAGGGGTCCTCATAAATTTCCATGTAGAAGCTATGATCCTGCCTGTTCTTCATTTTTATACTTTGTTTTTAGCATCACCCACTGAACAAGTTGTTTTCAGAAAACAAATTAGCTCAATTTTAAAAATGTCAAGTTTAAAAAACTTTTTTTTGAATAAGCATTGATGTTAACAGTGAAGTCCTACTGTTCAAGATAAAACAGTAGCATAGCGTGTAATATTGGAAAGCAAAAAAAATTCACAATTTATTTATATATGTGTTTTAATCTGATTGGAAATATTGCTGAAACACAGTTCACAATCCAACATAAACCTTCTGAAAGGGATGGGGAAATACCACCAGAGCGCATGGGGCCATGGATAATTCATGGAGCCTGTCCTCAGGGTTAGAAATGATCTCAGAAGTCCATATTTACCCATTTGTCCCAACCTTTCCTCAACCCAGATATGCCCATACACATGCATGAAGCCTTTATTCCCTTTGAATTATTCAAGTGATTGGCATGAAGTAAAAGTAATGCTTCAGAGTGGCCTGTGCTAGAATCAAGCAGAAGGGTCACTCGCTGGCCAAGAGGGCTTAGTACATCTGCTTGAATTTTTGGCTCTAAGGCTTTTCTCATATTTTAAGCAAATTTACTAATTTGTGGGGGAAATCTACTCTATGTATCTTTTTATTATCTGTTGATGTAGAGATATGTGTAACATAAACCAAATACCTTTGCTTTTATAGGTCCCCAGACTATTTTCAGTGTCTGGGTTTTTTGGTTACTTCAGGTTGAAAACCCTTCACTAACTTGTAATAAAAGGGTTGGCAGTGTCGCTTTTATTAGTGAACACAATGTATATTTGCTTGTAGATAGTGCAACTACAGTGTTCTACCAGTTTTCTGGCACTGTGTCATATAGAAAACAAGCATAACTATGAGAAAAGTCTGCAACTGAAAAAAAAAAAACAAACACAAAGTGCTGCGAATGGCTGCAAATAATATAAAGTGCAATGACTTATAAAAAGCAAAACCTCAAACCAACTCAAATCTGGACATGGCTGTTGTATCACGTTTGTATTTTTGGAAACATTTAGAGCGCTGATCGCCTGGAGGTTATCCAGCAGATCTGTCAGGATTGCTCATGAGAAATTCAACTGGTGCCAAGCAATGGAGTTTTCAGCACTTGCAGCTGAGGCAGTAGTGGGATGGAGGAAGCTGTCAGGGCACTAAGCATCCGTGAGATACTACGCTCGTCATCCTGGCTGGGTGGAAAAATACCCTCGCTGGCAGCCCAGGGCTGCAGTGACCACTGCTGCTCACCACCACTGGTGTCTGGCATGGGGCTGCTGTCACGAGTGGCACCATGTCCCTGGGGAGTGGCCATGGAGCCTACAGGGCCCCCTGTCCGGAAGCACTTGGTGCCCCCGTGCTGAGCTTGCAGTCTCATGGGAAATGTTGTCATCAGAGCTGTCTTTTCTTTACAAGAGAAGAGATGATGAGTTCCCATGCTTGTCAATCAGGCATTTCTCCCCAGCACTGAATTAAACATGTTTTTTTTTCTCCTTTTTTTTTTGAAAAAAGTAGAAATTTAAGGCAGCATAACATTTGACATTTAACTCTCAGGTTTCCATGGAAATAACACCAGGTATTTTGCAAACTCCTGACAGGTACAAGTTACAGTGAATAGCAAGGAATCAAAATAGATAGGGAAAGTGGATTCCAGGCAAAAACAGACACAGTCTGGCATTGTCAAGCAGGACTTAAACAAAAATTCTAAGTTTAAAACAACTGATTCTTTCTTTTTAAATGGTCCAGTTGATTGAATACAGTCTGGAACCCAAAATTAACTGTTTCATCTGATTGTTTTGGTAAACACATGGAAGCAGCAGTTCTCTTGAAATAGGTTTGCTCTCCCAAGTAATAAGCTGATAGGTTTTAGCCATTTGTTATTCAAATTGTCAAGCCCTAAGGGGTTCAAGTGAGGATGTGATAATCACTGCAGTTCTGTGCTCTTTCAATTGGCATTGAGCTTCACTGAAACCTTTCAGGCCTGTGATGTACAAGCTTTGCAGTAAGCTTCCAGTATAACCAAGATTCTAAACCATCTCTCGTAACAAACCCAAAGATCTTGTCCAGACTTCAGGGAAGTTGCTGCAAATGACAAAATTTGCAGCTGGCAATAAGGCAGAGGAGACCATTTGATCATTCTGTGCGACACTGTTGCCCTCAGTGGTTACACAGTTCAGTTGTTTGCAAGATTTACCTGCTCTCCTTGTCATGTCTGGGAAGATGCTCTCTTCCTGCATGTGTGGAAAATGCCATGCTTGTACTACTAAGAAGGGTGTTCATTATTCCCTGAGCTTCAGGGTTCCTGTTCTTTAACCAGATCATCCTGCATGTTGATCTCTTGCATACACACCCTTTTTTTTTTTTTTTTTTTTTTTGTGAGGACCCTCTTTGCAGCTAGAAATTGCAATTTCGTATCTGAAATTATTCAATTTATTCAAATTAAAATAGATGCCTCTATTTTGGAACGCCCTCTGTATCTGCACAGTGTCTGGTGGTTATTCAAAATAAGAAAAGGAGCAAAATGGAGGATACCACTTAGGGACAAGTCTTCTAAAATTTTTCACAGTGTAGTTGAATATAGGCAGAAAGAAATATTGGGCTGGGACTGCTCACGATCAGCAGCCATTTCATAAAGTTCAAGATGCAAACCCACTTGCTGGCATGAGAGATCAGAAGGGAGAGAGGCTTGGGAATGACTGCCATGTACACGTTTCAATATTTATTCTGCATTTCTCTCTTGTTGGTATTTCAGAAAGACGAGAAAGCCACGATAGCCAAGATGAACCGGCAGCGCACCAACTCCATCAGCCACAACCCGCCACACTGGGGCGTTGACCGACCCTTTTACAACCACCTTGGAGCTCACCAGGTCTCCAAGGAGATGAAAAGAATGGTAATGCCTTGCTTTATGGACATTAATGTCTTTTCTTCTTGATACAGCTTCATATATCCCTCCTTGCTTTGTCTGAAGGTTTTTGCAGCCCTGGGGGCATTTTAAAATGGGAGTAATAAATTCCTTTTTGACTACAGAATAACGATTGGTACATCTGGAGGTGAGTGACTGGGAGGTGAGGCACAAGGGTGTTTGGAAAGGGAAGGGAACCTGAATGGCACAAAGAAGGCTCTTCTGTCCAACTTGTCTCATGTTCTGAAAACTTATCCAGGCTGTTTGAGAAGATACGATTAACTACAAAAATTGCTCAGTAAGGCAAGCATTCAAATGGCACGTGGCATGCATTTCTATGAGTTCATGACAGACTTCAGCACCTGAAAAGGATTCTTACTTGCATTATAACAGGCAGATGCTGTTCACCTTCGCTAAGCTGGTTTGTACTCATGGGTCCCCAGGAATCTCACCACTTTATTTAACTCACAAGAATGCATTATGAAGTACATGGATTAATTGGCCTAAGGTAGCAGGCATCTTCATTTCATAATTATACCCTTCATTACTTCTAAATTAAATGAACAATGGCCAGTTACCAACACAATTGGGCTGAGAGTACATTTGTGGCTTATTTTACATAGAGTTAAAGATGTTATCTTTGTTTTCTGCAAAAAGAGAGTTTCTAGTATAAAGACTATTATTAATCATAAAAATACTTAGCACCTATATAATTTGCATGCGTATGCAGATTGCTGTATGATCTTATTAATCTTTAGATGAAGTTTTAAACAAATGAATCCCTTTTAACGTTCTATAAGCGAAGGTAATTTAGGACAAAATCAAAATATATTTACCTTGATTACACATGGGCATGTCTGTCAGATTGGTAATGTCAAAGCTGCTTGAGGACTGCAAATCACATTCTGTTAGTCATTTTACACACTCAATATTCAGCTGCATATCCAACTTGAAATTCACTCACTGAGATTTGGGATTTTTTGTATTCCCTCCATTGTTCGTTTGAGCATGACTGGAAACCAGAGTCCTTCTGCAAACAGTTTATCTTGCTGTTTTGACCCTTTGTGCATAGTCCAAGTGTGTATTTGTTGCCTGAAGTCAAAGTTCTGTTGCAGGTCACCAAAGCCTCAGAGAACTTTTTAACACGAGGTTCAACCTCACAGCTTAAAACTTTTGGCATAGCTAAAGGCAATTGCATATGGTGTTTTATAACAGGAAATGCTGGCACATTTATTAATAGTTGATGCTAATATTATTCAATCATAATATTGTTTTACGGTGCTAAACTGAATTTCTTAATCTCCATAGTAATGTTTCTTTCATTTCTCCAATCTTCAAATGAGGGTTTCTGACATAAGCGTACAGATCTGTGGAACGGTGCATTTCTTTTGTGGGCTTTTCAATAGGATGTGCTCAATAGGCATGACATTATTAGAAGAGCCTAATCACACGAGCATATAATTATAAGTTTCTTTGAATAGCTTGTAAGGAGTTCTTGCATCCTCCTGTTCAGAAACAAGGTGTAAGCATGCCAAATGGTATCATGCTTCTTGGTGTTAATTACAGTTTGCAATGTCTAGCTGGTTGTTCTATTGGAAAAACATAATTATTTATTGAAATACCAAGCTGAGTCCTAAGACTTCACTGTCCCTACCTTGTAGGAGGAAAGGATTATCTCTCTCTTCTCTCTCTTTTTTTTTTCCTTTTCGTCTCGAACCTTTCCTTGTAATGATATTTACCTTTTTATGAATTCAGCAGCTCAGAAAATCTTCTCCACTCAATCTGCTTCTGTACTGCCTCTTGTAGCAAGCTCTCTTTTAAGAGGCTGATGTTGTCTGTGTTGCATGTGTCATGCTATTTTCTGTAAGCCAATTTAAGCCTGTTTCAGATATATTATTACTTATTTCTGCTAGACTTTATGTTGTTCTTGGAGAATATATATTTTTTAAATCATTATTTACAGCATTTCCTGCTGCTGTGTCTCTGAGGTGCTTTACTCAGGACAAAAACACGCTGCTTTCTATGGACTAGGGACCATTTTAATATCTGCTAGATGGACATCTTATTGATTGGATCATTGGAGGAACTTATCCTTCTCTCTCAACTCTCTTTGTGTTAGCTTCTGATTTAAATAAGCATTTTTTTGCACCACCCAGCTTTGCACAGTGCTTTATTTGCATGCCGCCTCTGACACTGTGACATAAGGATGCTCTGTGTGTTTAAATGCATGCACAGTCTGCATGCTGCCTGCTTAGAAATACAAAATACAGGCAGACAGAAAGGGAGCAGAGCTACAAAGGCTTTTTTCAGCACTCCTCTGGGATGACAAGCCATTGATCTTGGTAAGCAGCACCAGCTTTCAGAGCTCCTGAAAATGTGCTCTTTGTTCTGTGTTGCCCACCTTTCCCCCAGCCCTCCTGTATGTAATTAGCTGTAGCTTTTTCTCTTGAAAACGATGGGCATGCAAGGTTGGATCGGTCGGAGCCGTATGCCAAAGGCAGGCAGTGCAGCACTGCACTTCAAAACCTGAAGCTCCTTAGCCCTGTAATGCCGATACAGGTGCTTGTGAGCGTGAGCCCAGTGCTCTGCCGGGTGCAGGGAGATATGGCAGTGATGTGCAGGTACGTTATAGTGAGATTTATATAATATGTACATACCTTTGTATGTAGTGGATAATACGGATGGTTGTAAAGGACGAAAATTTTTGTCACAGGACTGAGAACTTGTTGCGTTATGAAGACAACTGTATTTCTAGGAAAAAGAAACAGTTTTCTGCAGTGCTACATAGAATTCCCCAAAAGAGAGTATTAAAGTTCCCTGAATAGCATTTTTGCGAGGGATCTGTTTCATTTAAAAGTAAACAAAATTATTTTGGCCTTCTTTCTTGCCTTTGAACGCTGGCTCTGGTAGCTGTCTGTACTCTGAGGATTTATTATAGTAGTTCTGGATGAACAGATGTGTATCAAAGGCAGCTGGATGCTCCTTTCCTTCCTTCTCCTCTTTTGTCACGGCGTTTTGGTGCTGCCGTGCGTGGGCACTGGGGCACGGCAGCACGCTGAGGTGGGGGCCCAGCAGGGCTGGTGGGGACAGGCACCCTGCCATCTGTCCCTGCTTCTCTCCACGCTGTGGCAGGGGCTTCGCCTCGGCTGGGCCCAGCTGACCTCGGGTGCTCCCCTGAGCACACAGGAGTTTCTCCAGACACTTGCACACCCATATAAATAGCACAAAATACCATGCATGTGTCCATGCAGCAATGATCTAAAACATTTTAGAAAACTGGAATTATTTCCCTAGTCCTACCCTGGCTTAACTGATGCCTGCAGCAGCCAGGGCTGCAGCAGTGCCAGCTTATCCCATCCTGCCCACTCCTCCACCTCCCCAGTGCCCTGGTCTTCTCCCCAGACCTTCTTTCTCCCTCCCACTGCTGGACAGTGGCTGCTCTCACCCTGCAGAGCCTCTGGGGAGGCACCAAGCAGGAGGCCTCAGCGTACCTGGAGGAGCAGAGGTCCCACAGTCTCCCTTACACCAGCTTGGTGTTCCCCACTGTTTCTTTGGTCCATTCTTTAATTGCAAAAAGATCAAAAATAAACTGACTTCAAAGCATCTGAGAGCACAGGTGTATTTATAGCTAGAAAAATATTTATGCACTAAGAAATATTTTGCTTTTCCCAGTACAGATCTTAGACTGTTTTTATAAATATTGATGAATTTTAGACTTCTGGAAATATTACTAGTGTCTCGGTTACCATCAGCAAAACAAAACTGTGGGGAAAAAAAAAAGAAAAAAGAAAAAAGAAAGAATTGTAGTAGACTCTAAACTGAAAAAGCTTCATTGTAAACAACAATTAAACATCGAAACCTTCCAAAACGGTGGGACTGCTCTAGATGACAAATGATTCCATTCAGTGTCAGTAAGGCCATAGCTGGAAAACCGTGTCCAGTTTGGGATTGGAGTCTTTTGGGAGAATATGGAAGAACTGGAGATAGTCCAGTGGAGAGAATTACAAATTTCAGCAGTGTGACCTGTGAGGAAGGGCTGAAGCACTGGGTTTGTTTAGTCTAGAAAGGAGGACATTGAGTAGGAACAGAAGTCTTCAGATACATGAAGGCTTGTGAGGACAGGATATAATGGTACATCATTCCATGTCTGCAAAGGGCAGGATGAAAAATAAGCATCTTAATTTGTTGCCAGGAAGATCCCAGTTAAGAAAAAGCTTGTATGTAGAAGGATTAGGCTATGTAAGGAGTTTGTGGAACTCCTGCTTTCCCTGAAAACATTTTATTTATTTCCCTCAGGGCATTTCAGTCTGCAGAGACATCATAAAACTTTTTACAAATATAGAAACAATACTGTAAAAAAAAATATACTAGGAGAATTTATAGGGCATGAAAAAGATATCTTTAAATATGTTATGAAGTTTCCAGTCAAAGCAGCCCAAAACTTTGAGGCATCTCTCTCCCTCTTTGGACAGGAGCCAGCTATATCCACGTTTCTGACAGGTGTTTGCCCAGTCCTTTTTTAAAAGCGTGAAAGGATGGAAATCTCACAGTTGTACTGGACATCTTTGTGTAGTTTGACTTTTCTTTATTTGTTGTTTCACTTTAGATTCCTTCACTTTAGTTAAAAACACAGTGCTGTATGAGTTATTCACAGCACAGAGAGAACAGTTTAATTTTCTCCTCTTACAGTCAGAGTTGTTCTTCATCTGTGCTGGCATGAGTTTTGCCACCTCTGCAGTAGTGTGGGAGAGCCCAGTGCAGACTATGGCAACCTGAGTCTGTCATCTGTTAGGGTCACATTGGTACCACCCCGACGGTCAGATTTGCCTGGGTACTTTGTACATTTGATTATTATCTCAAAAATTGTCTCATCTTTAAGAAAACATTCACTGCATCATCTACAACAGCAGGCAAAGCTCAGCACTTCAGCTCTCCCAGTTCAGGGACTGCCCCTGACACGGATGCTGCACCGACCAGCTAGGGCTGATACAGCCAGATGCTGTCTGACTTCCAAAAAATATAGGTACGAGTTGTGTCCTAAGATCTGCTGAGCCATGTCAAGTCCTGATGTTGGTTCTTAAGGCTGCCATACATCTATTACACTTATTTTACACTGACTAGTATGACCACGCTGCTCAGCCTGTTCCACTGACACCGTTGGGAAGGTTCGCGTCAGGAACAGGTACATCTGGATCCTTGTAGTGCAACGTGAGCGGAGTGGCTAATGTGATTCCTGAGCCTAGTTGTAGGTGCCAGCCTTATTTCCTTTTATTTTTTCAGCTGCTAGAAAGCTCTTACATCAGGAAGTTTAGAAACAGAGAGAGGAAACCCTGAAGATCTGCAATACTGATTTCAGACTGAGCACATTTCTGTCATGAGCCTATGTGAGACTTCTGAAGCATTTAATTTGCAATGAAATTGTATATGACCTCAGTGTTAGTTACAAAGTAAAACAGAATTGAAATTGAATAGGGTTTATACTCGTGTGGGAAACATGACTGCATGCAGATGTTAAAAATGTGAGGTGAGGTTAAAAACTGCATCCTGGGAATGGCTGGGGCAGTAAAGAACAAGCTGTTTCAGATGGGCACTGCCTGATGCCCTGTGGCACCACTGCTCTGTGCAGTCTGCTGCATGATACTTGATTGCTTGATGTTTATTTTCTAATGAAACACCACTTATCTACAAGCTTGATCATTCAACCATAAAATATAATTCTTTGAACGATTTGCCCTGTCTTTAACCAAGCGATTCTCTGCACACTGCATCGCAAGTGCAACTCACTTCCACCCTTTATTGTCCCCAGGTTACCCTTACAATAGATTTTCTTGTTACTTGGAAATGAAAATTAGGGAACAGGTGCATCAAAGGAACAAATGCTATAGCTGGTCCTCTGCCATCTACACTGATTAAACATCAGAAATGATTAAAAAGTAAACAATAAAAGGCAGCAGGCAAGTTTTCCTCAGTCAGTGGTGCAGCCCTCTCAAAAAGAAGTGGGCTTGACTCCATGAATGAGGCACAGAGGGTTTACCCTCCTTCGAAAGGTTTTCATTTAGCTTGAGGTCACTATTATCCTCTTTTCCAGCAATCAGCTGCTAAATCTGGTAATAGCAACACTGACATCAGCAGAGTTGGACAAGGGCACCCAATGGAGAATTTGACCCACTACATTTTTGTTGCTATTATAGTACTTAGAATCCCCCAAGATCCTGTAATCCCCATGCATAGACCTGGGAGGAAATTGTTAACCAAGTCTGGGTTTTCTATAGCCAATTTGTTTTAGATAGCTGACAAACAGCAAGGGGAGGAATCCTATCCTGCAGTTATGCGATACAATTGCTTTGGTGCTTCTGAAAAGAGGATTTGTCTCATTCAAATGTTCCATGTGATCTCACATAAATGGTTGGGAGCCATATAAAGCACTGTACATTGCTCAAGTTGTTGGAGGCTTTGTACAGTTTTGTGTATGCAAACTTAAATTTTTTTCCAGTTGATCAGGACTTGGAATCATCCTTGATTAAATCTTTAAAAGAGAGATGAGTCAGCAATATGCAACAGCTGATCTGTACTTGTATTTGTGAAGTTTTGTTAGAGTTTAATGTTTGTGTTGAAGGCCTGCACTGGTAATTTTCCAAGCATCACATACCTTTTTCTTGAGTAAACTGTAGTCATATGGGAAAAGGTAGTTTGGACCAAGACACTAGAGTGGTACAGTCTTTTTGCAGAACTAAACTGAGCCTACAGAAATAAAGGTACCTATTTCCCTTTATGCAAGGAACACTTCCTCTGATGTTAGCAGCAGCTCAGTGCAGGTGGATGTCAGAGGTGAAGTTGCAGTCCTTAGAACAATTTCCAGAGGCCACAGGTGACTTTGACTGAGGCAAGTTACATTAGGATTCAGCCTGTCTGCATCTGTCTACATCTGTGCATCTGATTAGAAGGCTATTCAGCAGTCATTTCTGTAGAAGTGTGTTGTGTGTCATTACTTGGATGGTAGAGATGAAAGGACAGAGATTAAGGAGCCAGGAGTTGATTCAGAGCATTTCTACTACTGCCTATTTTGGGGTCTTTTCTGCTTTGTGAGGTATGGTAACTGCTCATAAGTGAGGCAGGGAAGCATGTACCATTTCACTTGCAAACATGGCGTTTGGTCCGTAGAAATTTGGATTCAGAGTTCACAGAAAATTGGGAAGTGTGAGCAACCTGCACTTCTCTGACGCATGGTTCAGACCCAGAAGTTAATTACAATTAAGGTGGCAAAGCTATTTCAAAAGCAACAACTTATGTTCTATATATGTATAAATCTGATGAACCAAGTAAATCCATGGGTTCGGTCAGGCCCAGCCCACCAGCCAGGGGCTGCATACCAAATCATTTTCAGCAGAACAAAGTGGAGTGCTTCACCATCTGTGAGCAGTGCAGAGCAATGAAAGTCTGCTTATCAAGTGGGGTGGATGCAGAAAAGGAGCACTTCAGCTTTCCTTTTCAGAGCTCATTAGTCTATGTTCCAGCTATAGCAGACACACTCATCATATCTGTTTCATAAACTGGTTTTGTGCCAGTTTGTTGTTCCGTGCTTAGATGCTTGTTAAATACCCTTCCTGCCAGACTGTGTATTTTAAGTGCCAGTTCTTTCTGGACTCACATAGAAATTGCGTTATTTCTGGCTTGAGTGCTTTCGAGTCCTTCAGTTTTGTTTCTGCTCTTACACCTAACAGCATCTGCTTTCCTGGCCTTGTCTAGTTGACCACAGGGACAAAGGCAGAATGAAAAACAGTACTGAAAACAGAGGTGAATAAATTAGTTTTGCAATAGAGCCGTACCAGGTTTGTTTTTAACTCCATCCACTCTCTGCTTATCTATCTTTTTGTGTTTTCTGTGGTCACCGTCACTGTGAAGCACCTTTGCACGTTGGTCTGACCCCTTACAAACCTCGTTTTGTCCTCTTGACTCTTAAATCTACAGTTCTTTTGATTTCTGCTTTAAAATCATGTAAGTCCCATTCATTTGGGTCTTTGTGCTAGGCATGAGCAAAGGCCAAGCAAAATTGGTTTCTCTGACATTTTTGCCCTTGTGATCTTTGCTGGAGTTGCCAGCAAAACTTTTAAGGTGGAATCTGTGCAATCCAACCACGTTGCTATTAAGAAGATCATAGAGCTCATCAGCCCTTCTATCATCTTATTTTTGGAGCTAGATGAAAAGTTAAAAGGGTGTAAAGTCTGCTCCACTTTTCTTTGCATATTTACAATACGTTAATAATTACAGCTAATGTTCTTGAAGTTAGAATTATTATTTCTAATGGTTCTTGATTCAAAGCATTATGATATGGCAGTCAGCTTGTCATGGCTTTGACAAACACTTTATCATTCTATTTGAGGAATCTATATTAATCTTCAAAGAAAAGAGCTTAGTTAATTTAGAAGTCAAGAAGAGAGATAGAAGTCACATGAGCTTTTAGTGCAATAGATATTCATAAAATATCCCTCCTCATAAAATTGTAAACCCTTGGGACAGATGCAGTAATATAACATTCCCTCTTTTTTTCTCCTGCACGTCTGCTCCCACTGAGGATGGTCATTAAAAGTAAGTGCTTGTAAATTCAGAGCCACCTGACCTGCCATAAAATACGGTGTGGTTTTTTTTTGTTTGGTTGGTTGGTTTGGTTTGGTTTGGTTTGGTTTTTTTGAAAGAATCACGTGTAGAAAAGAGGAAAGAGCAGGACTGTTCACTGGTAGGTACTATTGCCTGTAAGGGAGCTGATTCAGCTAAGTTTGAGTTAATGTTCCTGAATTCAGAGAGAGAACTGTCCTCGTCTCAGAGCAATTATTAAATGCTTTTACCTCTGCATTTGCAATCTGATGGCAGAATAATGCAGCCTCCTGGGGGAAGGGGGAAAATTCCAGTATCAGGGATATTTAAAATGTGATTGAATAAGAATTGCATGAGATCTTATACACAGCAGTGCTTTAGCATGGACCCGTCTCATGCCTTAGGTTTCCTTCTAGAGAAAATGAATTTTGACCTTAGTGAGGGCTGCTCCCTCATCACGGTTATGGAGCTATTCCTGAACTCCTGTGAACTAATTTCTGTCTGAGTCTTGCAGCCATCACCACTTCTGCCATTTTCATTCCTGCTGACAGTTCCCAGCCTTTTCTTCATGGCGCCCTGGAAAGCCATCGGCACTGCTTCAGCTTGTTGGGCACAAGTCCATGAGCAATCAAGAGGGGATTTTTATACTTTACTCCAGAAACTGGGTTCTTCTCTTTCTACCCTCTTATTCCTTCTTTCCTAAATGGTAGCATCTGGTTTTTATCGGCAGCTTTTCCTGGGCTTTCAGATTTCTGTATACACGTGCACAGAAATGCCAATCCTGCTGTACCTTTGAGGAGCTCAGAGCTGCTCCGCACCCGAACAGGCTGGGTACAGCACTGCCCCATACAGCCTCCAGCAGCAGCATGGACCGAAGAGGTCAGGGCTGCTTGCCGCAGCAACCCCCATTATTTCACTTTCCCTCTTGAGCTCCTTCACCTGAAGATGTTTCTGCGCACGTGATGGAGCTCCATGCAGAGCTCGGGGGGATGACTCCAGCAGCAGAGGCCAAGCAGTGGCGTGAGCGTGGCTGGCTGTGCAGGGTGCCTAGGGGAGGAAAGCTGTCCCTAGCGTCTGTGCTGCTTTGCCTGTCGTGAGGAACTTGTGATTTGTGGTCACTTGTCTCCCAGATTGTGACTGTGTTAGTCCTTAGGAACGAAGCCAAACCACTGTAGCCCATGTTTCTGCAAGACCTGTGCTGAGCCAGAGGGTTTTAATTGGAGCAGCATCGAAGACATCAAGAAATGAAACTGTTTGCTAGCAGTGGAAAAGAAAAAAGACCTGTGTGCCATTAGTGGTCAAGCCTCGTGCAAGGGGAAGGAAGTAACGTAAGTGACCGTTTTCAAATGATTCTAATGGACCAAGCATGCCCACAAAGCAGGAGGTGAAAACACATTAGCCAGAGCCCAGGGGGAAGTCTCCTTCCCAACCTGAAGCAGGGTGAGCAGCATGACGCTGTGCATGTGATCGTCTCCCCTGCTTTAAAGGATTTCTGGTGTGCAATTGATAGACTGATGCTTTAGTGGATAGGGAAAAAAAATCCTTGGTCACAGCCAGATCTTTGAGACATATTTTTCTGAATCCTAGCAAAGTGTTTCAGTGTAAATAAGAAAGATCTCCTGTAACATACTATCAGTTTTCAAGAAGCTGTGGGTTTTTTTTGGTTTTGGCTTTTTTTTTTTTTTTCCTAAAATAACCTCACAGACCTTTCTCCATAACAATTCCATTTTTGGAAATTCTGCTCGAAGAATCTTTCTCATGAAATGGGAACATTTGAAGTGAATCATTTAATTTGCTTAACTTAAAGAGGTTCCTACTACATTTAATTTTAAGCTGATTCTCTCTAATTAAAGTTCAAGTCACTCTAAAATATTTAGCCTTGTTAGATAAAGATCCAGGAGAGAAAGTATAATGATCTTTTCCTTTTTTTCCTTTACCTGAAATAGGCTTTTTGTGAGTTTTTAATTTTCAAACACCAATTTTCTTTGAGCTGCCAGCATGAATAACTTCTAGGGTTTCAAGCACAATTTAGTACTTTAAATTGAAGAACTAGATCAATTAATTCTGTATTGTTTTAGAGACTCCTTACAATGGTTTTGCTGGGAGGAGAAGCAGGGGAGAATCTCATTCCATGTAGTTTAAGTGATCACCTTTGTAAATGTGGTCATTTATAAACATGCAGCCTGCAACTTTTTTCACGCCTGAAATATTGTGGCATTTGTTGAGGATGTGTTTGCTGAGGTTTTCTTGTAAATTGACCGGTTGGCTTGTAGCCTCACATCTATGCACCTGGAAGGCAGAAGCTTGAGATCTGCGTTTAGCTTCGGCACTTGAGTAGGATGAATTGTTTCTCAGCGGTCCATGAAGATCAGACCATTTTAGGGGATGCTCCAACTGCAGTCAGTCATCCATTTCCCAAGTGGATAAGCTAGAAACTGTGAACTTGATGTCTATCTAATAAGCAAGTACTGTCTGTTTTCACATCAGTTCTCTCCTCCTTGTTTGTTGGCTGGTAGCTATCCATCTTCAGCTGATTTTCTTATTTTTTTCAGCATAACTGTCCATGACAGCAGACAGATTACTAAGCGTTTTGTCTCCATGATTAATCAGTGAGCTTGCATTTTTGGCACTGAGTTGTAGCATTGCTTAAGGGATAAATAAATAAATCAGATATTCCAGACAACTGTAAAATGATTAAGGAAAAAAAAGCCACACAATAGAAATATGAATGATCCCTTCATCACTGTTTAATGTGAAATCAAAAGTACATGTTTTGTTTGGCTTGGATAAGTGCACATGCTAACGTTGAATCAACATTACTGTTTCCTTCTTCCCACTGCACTTCAATCCAGTGGTGGTTAGTACATGGGACTGAGAGACTTCCTTCATCTGAATTTCAGATGGGTTAAGCTGGAGTTGCAGTTTCTATTTTGAGTTGCGGTTTCAGTCTGAAACTGAGAATGTAAAAATGGGCATTGCTTTCAGTGAATCGCAGTCCTTGTCTGTTGACCTGAGGGACCAGAGCCACTTTTTTCCACTTGCCAAGCTGGTGTCATCCAGGGACACTGTGTTGCGTTCGCTTCTGCCTATTGCCGTAATGCCACTTCGCTATCTTATTGCAAGGGCGGAATCTGTTCTCCTTTACAATCTGGTCCGTGTTCTTGTTGCTGATGGTATCAGACAATGCAGCTGTGCAATAACTTTTGCCCAAAGGTTTTTACTTGTAGTTATGCACCATCAGGACAGACCTCGATTTGCTCCCCCGGCCTGGGAGCAGCTGTGGGTCCAGCAGCTGGAACATCTTCACATGCTCCAAGCGGCTTTGGCCTGAGGTCTCTGGGAGGAAAACAAAAGAAATTTTGCATATCTCACAGCTACATTTCTTTCATGTTTTGGAACACAGGGTACAGACCCTGTGCCTGTGACCCTGCTTGTCAAGCATACAACTTTTCTTAACTTCAGTTAAATTTAAGCCAAGAATTCAGAGAAGAGATTTTGTCTCAGCCCATGCAAAATGTCCATTTTCATGGTATTTCATCTGTTAGGTATGGCAATACTAAACATACAAAATTGTGCCTCCATATGTTTTTCTCTGAGGCCTTCTAGCCTCTTAAACTATGGGTGACCTATAGATACACATGCTTACTCCATTCAGGTGTCCTTGAAGGAATTGTGAACATTTTGGCTATTACAAAAATTATAAATAATCTCTGTAGTCTTATTCAAGAAAACACATTTTTTTGTGTGCCTGCAGCGAGGGGAGATGCAAGAAGACCCTTAAGGAGTCTCTACTGAAGAAATGAAAAGCAGAATGCATCCAGCCAAGCCCCAATCTGAAGAGGTTCAACTCTGTTGGGTTAAACACATAGTTATCCCATGTTAGCAGTCCAAGTCTTGTCTCTCAAATAATGGGTGCTAGCAGTCAGCTGAAGCATTTCCCTTATCTTCACTTCCATAAATTTATATCTGAAGGCATGTGTTTTTCTAAAACTGTTCTGTCTGCCTGATGACATGGCAGCACAAACATTGCCGTGGGTTGGTAAGGCTCTCCGTCAGCACCCAACAAGCGAATGCTCTCTGAAATGTCATTCTCAGAATGCTTTGTGTTCTCAAGGTTAGCCTGTTTCCTAACCGTTGTGTCCTTTTCCTTTCTTTCAGGGTTTTGAGGACCCCAAGGACAAGTAAGCAAATTTACTTCTGTCATACACTGTTATGTTTGCAGATTTTGTGTTGTCTTTTTTTCCCCTTCTCATATTAAAAAAGGGCAAAAATTAAATGCCCAGCAGCCAAGAATAATGCCTGGACTCCCCAGTGACTTCTCCTGGAGGGACAGGCAGTCTGAGGCTGGCTGATGTGCATTCAGATCTGCTACTGTCTCAAAATGTTTATTCGTTTGTGTGGATCCAGCTGGCATTTGGGACTAAAACATTTTGCTGCTCTTGCCCACCCCACCCCACCCAGCATTATTTGCTGTTTTGACAGTATCCCAAGAAAAAATCTTCATTAAAAGGATGTCTAACAGCGTTAAACATCTCCAGTAAGAACAAAATATGTATGTATTAAATGGCATATATAATTCCCGCGTGTTATATATATACTTCTAATTATTGGATCAAACTTATTTCTAAATGTAAAAATAAATGCAGAAATGACAGCTCATTTTAAAAGGTAAATTCCTACTCTCAAGCTCTAAGATGCAAATGCATTAGAGTAGCTTTTTGAACTTATTCGTATAAAACTTTTTTAAAAATTGCAAAAGGAATAATTTAACAGGAGTAGTATTTTGTGGTAAAAGAACTTCTTCTGGAGGAAAAAAAATCCCAAAAAAACCAGAATATGGTCACTTTCTAACTTTCACAGCTGGACATAACAAGAAAATTTCCTGTAGTGAAGGTGTCTGTAATAATTTCACATTCAGTGCTATTGAATGGCATTAATTGTAAACTTGCTCAGGGTGAGACAGGTGACAGTAGAGGAGACCGATGCCTAAAAGATGTTCCTGTTGCTCTTTATTGTGTTTCTCAGGCTGCCAATAAGGACTTGGCAGATCTGTGTGTCCTGGGGCAGCTGAATGGTTCTGTAGGCCCTAAGTCATAGGCCTTTGGGACAATTCATGTTATGATGGCTGAGCACTGAGTGCAACTCCGTAAAAGTAAGGGAATGTGGTAAGATTGAACATGGCGTTTCTAGGAATCATTCTCTCCTTCCCTTGCCTTTCAGTGCAAACTCAATTTTAGTATCATTTACTTCTGTGCACCATGGCAGGTTTCACTGGTGGTGCAAGGCAGCTGGGGAGAGTCTTGTTGCGACCATGGCTGCTGTGTACTCAGTTGATATACGATATACTTTAGAAGGAAACGATCTAACAGATTACAACAAAATAATCCTTAGGAATACTGAAATTGTAAGTATTCCTCATGAAATAGGATCTATCCTTATAGTTTGCTCAGGAGAACGTAAATACCCCTGCCTCAGTATTGGGCCACGGATGAGTCCCTCAGTGCGTGAGGAATGGCACCTCCACGGGTGCTCCAAGGACCGTCACGTCTCTCCTCCACCCTGCAGTTTGAAAAGGTTACTGGAGTTGTTATGGCCAATAGCGAAGCGTTGGCAAGGATTACTCTGTATTTGCTAGTGCTGATTCAGTGTGACCCCATCTTGTTATACAGATTGCAGGCTTTTTGCAGTTCTGCTCAGCACCAAAAAAATCTCCTAATTACCTTCAATTCTCTCGATCCAGCAGTCTGTTTGATTCAAGGACAAAAGCTGGGCAAATATATATATATATATATATATAGCAGGAAATGTTCATGGCATTGTTTAAAATCAGACATCTAAACCCTGTCAAGCAGTCCGGCCAGTGCCTTCACGTGCAGAAACGCAACTCTCCTCTGACAGCAACGATGAGGGACCATACATCTCTGAGAATAGGACCTGACACGCCTACATGCAGACTTTGTTATTGAACCTAGGCATGAAGCACTTACAGTTATGGCATACATGTACTTTTGGCAGTGGTCATGCTCTCCCACTCTTTGTTCGCAGAAAGTAACCAAATCAGCAGAACGTTTTTGGATTATTCTGAAGCCAACATCTCTGGGTTAATTGCTAGCTTTCACATGTGTGAACAGAGAGCAAGAACTGCTCCAAGCTCTGTTTGTGCTGTTCCTGTCCTTTGCAACAACTGTCTGTTGGCTGCATTTCTACAGTGCTTTTAAGAGGTGTTTCTGAAAGCTTCATGGGGGCCTGAAATCCCCACTTTTCCCCCACACACTATCAATATATCAATAAGCATTTCCACATACGAATTTCATTAGTCCATGGCAGTACCTCACCTCTAATTCAGAGGGTCTGCCTCCAGGGCTTTCATGGGGAAATTTTTTCTTTCGATTTAAAACTTAGACTATGCAGGTGTACTCAAACTTGCTGTACAGTGATTAGGGGTGCAACAGGCAGGGTGCTTGGCTGCAGAGCCACCCCAGAAGCTGGGTATGTGCAAGTGATCACACTTCCCTGCAGTTTCCTCGAGTGTGGCCACCTTGCAATGAATGTCCCAGCAAGAGCACTTAAAACCTGCAGGGATGTTTCTACATAAGCTGCAATCACAGAAGTCATTGTAGTATGAGAAAGGCCCTCCACAGTATGATGACTTGTTACAGAGCTGGAGATGGCTGAAGCCAAAACCCACGCAGTTTTTTCTCCTCTTTATGTGTTCCTGAGTGATGCTGTTCAACTGGAGCTTGAAATGTGACTGAGGTTCACCAAGATGCTGAGCTGACTCTTTCGCTTCAGTTCTGGGGGGAAATCTATTGCCTCTCTTGTACGTGGTATGAAATGACTAAATGTGAATGACCCACATGTATAAATAACTCGCAGGATCTTGGAAGACATTCTGTAAATACAAAGCATAATAATTTCCTTACTCATTTTTATGAATCCAGAAGACCGACTTTGTGAGGACCGAGTGAAAATAAGCAGCCTCTTCTTGAGTGCTTAACCAGATGTGTTTCCTCTGAGGAAGCATCTAGAAGTAAATTGAATTTCCTGTCCTTCTAGGGACAAAACTACGCTATAGTTTCAAAGCGGGATATATGATCTTCAAGAAATTAAATAACTCTTCAAGACAAAAGTAAAAACAACTCTTTTCCTCCAACCCTACCAAAATATTGAATGACTGAAGCAGTTAAGGAGACAGCAAGGCAAGCTGGACAAGTTACCACTGCCACATGGCCACTGAAGAGATTCAAGCATGTCAGTGCAGCCTGCACCTGGGCAGGGGCAGGAGAGATGGCAACGAGCCTGCAGGCCTCTGCTGCCTTTCTCTTGGTGAGAGGTATGTGGCAGAGCAGGGGCACAGAGTGCCTGTACTAGCCTGGCCACATTCAGCAAAAAGCCTTTGGAGTGCCTCTCCTTTGAGAAGGGGCCTTTAACCTTGAACACCGCATCACGTCCTGGTTTGTAGGCTGCTTTGAGCCCTGCCAGCGAGGGCCTGCTGGCTGCAGCAGCCTTGGGCGTTGTGCCCCATCCTGCAGCACAAACCAAACCTCGAACACGCAGCAGCGTAGCTTCCCATCTTGCTATTCTCCAGAGTGCTGAAGGTGAAGGTCACACAACATGGGCTGAAAGCTGCATTCCCGTTGTGGGATTTGTGCACAGAAATAGTGATCCATTGGAATATGCTCCTGTGCAACTTCTGTGTCCTTGGCAATCAGATGTAAGCAGAACACAAAAACAGCACTTCGGGATGAGCTTTTAATTTCTGCCTGTGGCTAGTGTTAAGGCAGGCCATTAAAGAGGCAGCATCAAGGCATTAAAGTTTAGGAAGTGACAAGATTTTTGGGAGGTGCTTCAGGTTTCTTGACAGTTGCTGCAAAATGCCTCAGGACAATTTCAACAATTTCAGCGATCTTTTTTTCAGTAGTTTTTGAAAATAAGCCCCATTTTTCTGAAGCTGTAGATGAGGATCAAAAATACAACGGTGCTAAAAATTATAAGAGATTTAAAAATCTTCTTCCACATATTTGGAAAGCAGAATCTAATTTATCTTGTGGAGGTTTTTTTGCTAACTTCTTCCCAGCTCAAGTGAATTAAGTAAATATCTTGTAAACAGGAAATTTCATCTGCTTCTCTTACTCATAGGCAACTGCGTAAAAGAGAAGCAGTGGGGAGTCAGGCCACATGTTTTCCCTACGTTCATTCTGTGAATGATTTCTTTCTCAAAAATGGAGAATTGTTCAAGTTCAGAAATTTTTCCAGATATTCTTACAGACATGGTTATCGGGAAGCAGTGAATAGGACTGGTTACGTGAGTCATTTTGCCAGTTCAGGTGACAACGGATAGGACAGCAGGGAAATGCAGGAAAGACTAACTCCAGGGACTAGGGTAGAGAAACTACTGACTAGTTTTGAGAATGAAGCACATTAAAGAGGCTCCAAAGGAAGAAAACGGCTCAGTGATGGATATGGTATAGAAAAAAATAAGAAGCAAATAAGTGGAGTCTTTTCACTGGAGGACTGTCAATGAGCTCTACAGCTGGTGCAATCTTTCTCTCAGCTCATAATCCATTTTCCAGCTATAAGTTGTCACAAGCAAAACGCCATTAACCTCTGGTTTGTTACACAGTGAGATGATAACATGTGGTGAAGAGGGGCAATTATCTTATCCTCTTATGTTCCTTTTTTTATTTTTCACATCCTCAGGAATACACAGGAAAGTATGAACCCAGAAGATGAAGTGGATGAGTTTTTGGGCCGGGCCATTGATGCCAGAAGTATCGATCGATTACGCTCTGAGCACGTGCGCAAGTTCCTCTTAACATTCAGGGAGCCTGACCTGGAGAAAAAGGTAATGCTGGCTAAAAATCATTGCAATTTGTTGGTCAGACTTGCTGTGAGTTTTGATTTTCCTTTGTAAGGACAAGCTTTTATATCTAGTGGTAAAGTTAGGTTCTAGGTGTTGGAGGTGGAGTTGTGGTTTTAAAAATTCTGTGCTTCTTCATTTAAATCTTAGTATAGAATCAGAGAATCATGAAGGTTGGAAAAGACCTCCAAGATCATCCAGCCCAACCATCCACCTACCACCAAGATTATCCACTAAACCATGTCTCTCAGTTCCACATCCAGATGCACCTTGAACTCTTCCAGGGATGGTGACTCCACCACCTCCCTGGGCAGCCTTTGCCAGTGCCTGACCACTCTTTCAGAGAAGAAGTTTTTCTTAACATCTAACCTGAACCTCCCCTGGAGCAACTTGAGGCCATTCCCTCTATTCCTATCGCTAGCTACTCGGGAGAAAAGTCCGGCCCCCACCTCACCACAACCTCCTGTCAGGCAGTTGTACAGTGCAATAAGGTCTCCCTTGAGCCTCCTCTTCTCCAAACTGAGCCATCCCAACTCCCTCAGCCGCTCCTCATAAAACTTGTGCTCCAGACCCCTTACCAGTTTTGTTGTCCTTCTCTGGACACGCTCCAGGGCCTCAATGTGTTTCTTGCAGTGAGGGGCCCAAAACTGAACACAGTACTCGAGGCATGGTCTCACCAGGGCTGAGTACAGGGGGATGATCATCTCGTGCTCCTGCCAGTTACACTGTTTCTGATGTAGGCCAGGATGCCATAGGCCTTCCTGGCCAGCTAGGCACAAGGTATACATCTCCCTAGAAAGCTGAAGGGAATCATCTGAAGGGAATGCTGGGTAGGAAAACACATGATGAGCTGTAAAGGGAATCCAGAACAAGCCAGAATTGCTCTTCTGATCTTGAGGCATCCAAACTGACCTTGCAGGCACCCCTTATCTCCCTCAAGTCACTGGAGGAACCTGCTTCAGCCTGCCTGAGGTCTAACTCACCTCTGGTGGAGCTCTTCCTTGCCCCCAGGGAGCCCCAAGTGCTACTAAGGTTCACTGGGATGGAGTTTATATTCTCTTTGTCTTTGGGAACCCATTATAAGCAACAGTTAGAGTTCTCTCTCACACAGATTTGGGAGAGGAGAGTAGCAGATATTGTTGTGTTTTGAGACAAAGATCTTTTTGATTTCTGTGTCTATTAAACAGGGACAAAATAATCTCTGGTAGACTGTAAAGTTAAATTCAGTTAAGTCTAGTTACTGCGAAGGGTACCACATGAGCTGCTATTTTTAATTGCCCAAAGAAATTCAAAGTTGTCATCTTCCTTTTTTTTTTTCATTCAAGCACAGATCCTTAGGATAGTTGAGTGGTCTTCAGGTTAAACTCATCATTTAGTGGATAAAGCTTCAGAAATTAAGCTTGCACTGTTTATTTCATTCTATGTAGAAATACTCTTTCAATGTCAAGAATTGCAACCTACTGCAAAAGCAGACTTTTGCAGGATTTATAGCTATTCAACGAATCTGTGTGGGATCAAATAAAAGCACAAGCATGTAATTTACCCCCACTCCTTCTCTTCAGTTTTATAGCTGAAAACTGCTAGGGAAATTAGCAGTTCACCTGTTCTGAGCACCTTTTATTTCACGGTTCAAACACTGAGACTGTCTGTACTGAGAACCATGCTTCAGGCTAAATAAAGCATCTTTGGGAATCGGATGCAGCTCCCATGTGACTGATATGTTGACAAGTAGTTGGAATGAGTGACTGTGTGAAAACCACAGCATCCTCGCACTATCATTAGAACAAGACAAGCTGTCTGCACTAAAAACGAGGTTTTCTCATTAGTGACATTGATCCTTGTTGGAGGAAACTTCCCATGGAAGAAGTTCATGTCTGACAATGGTGACCCAGTGTAGTGGTCCCAGTTAATCCATTTCTGTTCCTCTTGTGCAAGAACCAGATTTTGTTCCTTGGTCTTTGGAACCCCGTAAATGTTCAAACCCTCACAGCTTGTCCAGGGAGTAGGGGAGTTTGTAATGTTGGTCTTTTCCTACCAACAGTGCTTTCCAAGGACCTAAATGTAAGCCAAGAAAAATGTATTTGTTGGGTGAAGGCAGCCAGACAAATTTCCCACTAACATAATTCTGTTTTCTTTTTTTGCAGTACTCCAAGCAGGTGGACGACAGGTTCGGAGCCTATGTGGCTTGTGCTTCCCTAGTCTTCCTCTTCATCTGCTTTGTTCAAATCATAATTGTGCCACAGTGAGTATCTTATCATCCCTTTGCTTCCAAATGCTCCCCTCATATTCTGGCCTACATTTCTTTGATTTTTTTGTTTATTTTTTCTTGAGAAGTCAGAGCACCAAAGGGAAAGGAAAATTCTTAAATAATTCATTCTCAAGTCATGCGTGTTGCTTATTGTTTTCAGTGCGTATTAAACTTCCTCACTGGCACATGAGGATTTCTGTTTTGCCAGTGTGATTTCTCTCACCATTTATCTCCACCTTAGGAAATTTGATTCAGCACGTTTATAAGGCTGTGGAAAACAAATATCACCAAGCTGGAAGGATTGCTTACTAAGGCATAGTGTGCATTCACAGCATGAGGCTAGTCTGTCCTCTTATCTGAGTGTGATAGAACAGAGGGTGAAAAACCCATCACAGCTTCATTTCTCAGAGTGCTGAGCTCTCAGGGTTTCCTTCACAGGTGAGGTATAACCTCTTGTGCATTTATTCTTCTGGATTCAGAGAAGCAATGCAAGAAGAAAGGTACAGAGGGCTACGTGTGCCTAAGCTTCAGATCGCTCACCTAGGATTTAGGGATGCAGTCATTTCTTTCCCCAGGCAAGAGAGGGACTGAAGTGGAATAAGCTCTTCTGGGCTGTGGCACACAGTGCTTTTGAACCACTGCAGTGTATTCCCGTGTCTGAAAGGCACAGTGTAACTCTCTGGATCTTTTCCAGCAGTGAGCTCTGCAGACATGGTATTTCTTCCTAAAGAGTTCATAAAAAAATCCCTTGAAATTAAAGCATTTTGGTATTTCCTGTGCTCTCATCTAGTAGCAATAATATGTCATTCAGTGAACACTGCTGTGTTGGAAATAAATTTGGAGTTAGTCATTTTTAATCTGAAGAACAAGATCTCAGAAGCTCTAACAATGCTCCAAATTCATCTTCATTACAAGAAGGCAACGATTTTTTAAAGAGAGTTCCAATACTATTGTTTTTCATTACAACTGCTTCCTACTTCTGTTCACATTGCAGTTCTTTTCAGAGAAGAGATTGGTTTGTACCATTCAGATGAGATATTTGGAAGGTCATAGAAACAGCACGTGGTCTGTTGTTTGCGGTCATTCACTCTCCCAGGCAAGAGGACATTCACTTCTGCTCACAGAAATATCAGATCAGCAAAATAACATCAGTACAAATGCACTGTGTAAACAGACAGATCTGCTTTGGGAAACTAGAGGTTCAAAACTGATAAATCCTAGCAATTAACTCTCTGTTAATGGCCAAATATTCCTTGAGAGTTTGGCCTCACTTACTAATGGCTGATACTTTGGATCTGCTGACTGGATATTACTGCTTTGAATTCACACGTGCAGAGGCTCTCTACCAGACTTTGTGGTTCTCATCAAACTCCCCAGGCAGCCACTAAGCTGTCTCCATAAAACCCAGTTTAACATTTAAATGACAACTTGACAGTTTCTGATGTGCGACAGCCAAATGGCTGACTCTTTTGTATTACAGGAGCCAATCCCTTATGGCAGTGTGGTATAAATGCCACGCTGCTCCATCCCATTCCACTTGGCCTGTAAAGGGGTGGTTGGTTATTTGGGTAAGATTTTAAGCATCCTTAAGTAGCCTGGCCTGTCTAAAAGATACTTTGGTTTGATTTGAAATAAAGTTCTCTGGTTAAACTGCAAGTCGGTTATAATTTCCCTCAACTTTTGGGCTGTTTTTCCTGATACTTCAATTGCATAGTTTTGGTCTTCTGTTGAAGGTAACAGTAACATCAGAGCTGCATCAAAGACACAATGTGGAATTTGAATCTGACACTGGAGACAAAATGGCAGTGGTAACTTATGATGATAAAGAGGAACAGCTTTAATGAATTTCACAAAGGCTCAAACAGTGAATTAGCAAGTACAATTATCTTGGTAGTCATGAGAGAACACAGAGACCAGCTGGCTTTGGTGTGGTTAGCCTTAATGTCACGTTGCAAGAATACTTCCTTTAAATTATGAACAAGGCAAACTCCTGGGAGGGGGCCTGTCCTTTCATACTGAGACCAATCGCTGTGAAATTGTTGTTGAATATCTTCATGATCAAAACACATCAAAATGCATAGTACAAAGTTGGCCCTGAGGTCCTGTTCATACTTCAAAGTTGAGAGGAACAGAGAAAACAGAGGAATGTCTTGAGCTGACCAGGCTAAAGCTGTTTTCCCTGTCCTTGTGCCATGGCTGCTCCTAGCCCATACCCAGGACAGAGCACTGACAGCAAGGATGGTTAGCTATCCCCACTGAGCTTTTCACTTGTGCATCCCTGCAGAAAAAACACCAGGTACCCCAGCTCTTCCTGGGGCACAAGTAAGAGGGTTTCATCAGCTTACCACGAAATGTGCCTCCCCTGCAGATCTCAATGCGCCCGGCTGCGCTACAGTGCACAGCACGCTTTCCTTCCTGGGATCTCCAGCCCGCAGCCAGCTGGGACTGACCCATGGTAACAAATTGTTCCATCATCTCCTCGAGTGCAGGAGATATTTCTCTGTCCCTGTGCTGTCACCCCGGCAGGAAGGTGATTGCTATGAAAGATGCAGTATTCTCTGCTCTGAAGCCTGTGTGAGTAATGCAGATAGGACAGCGTATCTGTTGGTATTCAAGGCACCTTGCATCTCCTACTGCTATCCTAATTGGAAAGCCTGTGCAGTGTGTCACGGCTTGTACAAATGTCATAGTCTAGAGATCAGAGCTGAAGCTATTCTATATGGTGTGCATTAAAAAGAAATCTCCTTGCTTTCAGCTCTACGTTTATGCTGGGTTTTTACCTGACCTGTTTCCTGATCTTGACCACAGTGGTGTTTGTTTCAGTCATTTACTCCTGTGTAAAGGTAAGTAACGTGGTTTCTTTGTGGAGTTCTTTGCTGAAGCTAACTGGATCAGTAATCTGTTTCTTCAGCTAACAGAGCATGTTTTGTTAGCCATCATATCCACACTGTGTGCTAAGAGTTACAGAAAACACAACAGAATGAACTGCAAGCAGATGTTAGGGTTGGCATCTCTTTAGCCCAGCAAGCAGTAATCACTCTGCAGATCTGCATGTCTATTAAGTCCCCTGCAGGCACTCTCGTATTGATATAAGAACACATTTCCCAATGTGGAACAAAGCACTGACCATTCGTTTCCTCCCTGTAAACTTCCTGCGGAGTAACCTGTACGCTGTCCCCTGCTGCATCTGCGTGTTTGGGTAGGCAGATAATCAGAAGCAGAATATCGCCAAGGAAAAATGTCCTGGGGGGAAGTAAAAGCCATAAACATACATAACTTTATCGGCCATTCTCAGAGGAGAATACAGAGCTCTTTCTTGCAACTGTTTCTGATAAGCAGATAAATACGTTGTGTGAAATCTGCAATCATACTAATTATTCTTGGCATGTTGCGGTAAAATGGCAGTCAGTGCTTTGGGAAGGGTGATGTCTTTTTTGCTCAAAGGTTTTTGTATTGAAATGCTGATGCCAGTTGGTTTTATCTGCTGTTTTGGGAGTCTTTCCATTCTAGTGGTGTTGGAACCTGGAAATCATACAGATTCAGGCACCTCAGCCCAAGCTTAGCTTTCTTGGTCAGAGCTTGGTGTAAAATAGCTCAGAAGCATTAATTTTTCTGCAGAAGACAGTCAGGTAATGGCTTATGTCAGGCAGATGATGTACCTCACTTTAGTTATCTTCTCTGTGCCATTTTCAACAATTGAAGGTGGGTGCTCGACAGACTTACGCCTTTCACCTCTTTGATTTTTGAAAGTTAAAGCTGGAGAATTAAGCTTTGCCCTTTCATTTAATAAGAGCTATGAACTGTTCCCGTTGAAAGCTTCAGATTGAATTGGAACTTAACTCATGAGGCTTCCCTTGGGCTCATGACAATTCCGAAGCGAGCCGAGTACAGCCTCCCACCCACAGACGCCTGGTTATATTTGGTGTGTCCATTACATCTGAGGATGCTGCCGGGTGTTGGTACTTTATAAAGTGGTATCTGCAGTTAATGAAAGCACCAAGTGATGTGGAGAGCTTCTGGTCGCAGCCACAAAGCTGGTGCAGAGCTGTGCTGGAGCCTGTTTACTCTGCAGTGCCACAGGTAGTGACATCCCAGCACACCACCAGCCAGGCAGAGCTAGAGCAACACACCAGCTCGCCTCTGACCCGTGGTACTGTGCAAATACTGGGGCACAGCTGTGGCACACCCAGACCTCTGACAGATTCGAGCTGGTTGACTTGCCACCAGGTGGATTTAAAGCACACGGTTTGTCACCCATTGACTTTTATGAGCTTCCATGTACTGGCAGCAACACTCACTTCTTCTGACATCATTCAAAGGTTTTGATTTTTGTTTAGGGGCTTTTTGATTTATTTATTATTACTGATCTTAATTGATGATTACTTTAAAAGGCACGTGGCGTTTTTCTGTCCTTGCGGCCCTGGGAGGATGTTCAGTCTTGCTTTCTTTGCCTTGACCTTCCAAGTTCCTGTAGAAAAGGTCTGTTCAGTGCTGCCTGCAACTGGTTTTAGGCTGCCTCTGCCTCAGTGAGCAGGCCCTGGATACACAAGACTTCATAGTGAATTCAGATTAACATCAGAATTTAATGGGGTTTTATGAAGTATTTCCAAAAGCGAGTCTTCAGCATTCTGCCCCAGACCCATGAGGCACTTGTATATAACATTCAATGAGACCAGTGTCTTATGTGCACATATTGCACATACTGCAGACATAGAGCCTTCTAGCTCCAGTATCTTTTAGATTACCCCTTATTGTTGCTCCAAATTAGGCTTGGCTCACAACATCTGATTACGAGATGACTTGTTTAGGGAACAGGTACTTTCTGCTGCATGGTTGGCTGTCATTAGAGATTTTGGTGTTTCAAGTCAAGAGTTTTTTAATCAATGTGTTTAGCAAGCCCTTGGTTAAGGGATATTGCTTTATTCCTCATTGCTCCAGGAAGCCTCTTTACAAACACACAGAAGTGAGGAAGACACTTTTACAGACCCTTTGGAGGAAATTTGAAGACACAGAGATGTCAGTATTATTTGTTTTGTTTCACACTCAGATGTGGGATAGGAAAGCATGTATTTTGACGGTTGGACTAGATGACCTTGTAGGTCCTTTCCAATCTTGTGTTTCTATGATTCTATGATTTTACATACCAGTGGTTAATTCCATACAAAGTTGGAAAGCAGGTGTCCACCCCAGGATACCAGTATAAGCATAACTTCTGCCTGTTTGCTGTACTGATACACAATAAGTGGCTCTTTTCCTTCCTTCCCTGTTTTGGCCTCTCCCAAAGCCAGAGGGCTTTGACAGTGGCCAGCAGGCTCTTTCAGGACAGCTTGATCATGTTTTGTTTTCTTCTGCCGTCATTATTATCTTCTACTATAAAATTCTCCACGGACTAGAAGTTGATCCTGGACCTGCCAACACAGCCAGTTTGGCTTTCCAAGTTTCTTCAGCTGCAGTAAACAAGAGAGTTCCAGTTCTTCACTTTGATACTCCACGAAGACTTGGCCACCGTGAGATGGTGTTCCTTCCCAGTAGAGTCTAAGGTCATGGGAACCAGGGTCCCTTCTGCTGACAGACATCTGTTTTGCTACTAACTTACCAAGTTTCTGTTTCTTCTTAAAATCCTTAACTCCTGATATCTAAACTGCTGTATGGAATTTAACTTCGTGCATGTGCTCCCGGGACCACATATGACAAAAATTTCAAGTTAGCTCTTACTCTCAGAAAATAGGATTTTGAGACCATAGCTTTGCACAGGTAGAGTTTGCCTGCTTGTTTCTCTGCCTCCTAAGGCAGAGATAGAAGCTCCTTCTTATTTTTTTTTCTTCTCAGGCAAGGGAAAAAATACCTCTGAAAATTGTGCTTTTTTATAGACTAATAAATCTCTGTGAAATAAGTTACATAAATGGACTTGCAACATAAGTTGCCTGGAGATATTGTATTTTACTCCAGAATCCTCTTAATGTACTTCAGAATGTCTCAAAGGCTTTTATTACAAATTGAAAAATCGGAACTTAAAGACGTCCTATCTTTCTCGTCTCACAACACAACAGCAATTATCTAAGTGGTTTTCCATGTCCACAATATATCTTAAGGAGATGGAAAGGAGAAATATTGCTCTCCTGTCTGTGATCAGCTGTTCCTGCAAAGTGCAGTTTTTATTCAGTGTACTTTTTGTCATGCAAATGAAAGGATGATGCGGATCATTTTCAATATAGCACTAGTACTTGTTGCTTTTTCCATTTGGACTTTCACCTGTACCACAGTGCCCTACTTTCCTCTTCTCTATTCTTTGTGTACCTGGATGTTTTCAGAGACTCTCCTGTGGGAGCTTATGTCTTCCAGCAGTATTTATGCATTTTGATGCAGAGCAAACTGGAATTGACTGGATTCCTTTTTCCCACTGGAGTTATTTCTCTTGACACAAGTATTTTAAGAGGGCTAACAAGTGGCCTCAAGCTTGTGGCAACCTGAATGTGAATTTTGGCTGCTCAAACCACAGAGTTAGCTCCTTCAGCCCCATTTCTCCGGAGGTGCAGGCACACGCTTGGAGGTGCCATTTCATCAGGTCCTCCCCCGTTCTGTTCTTCTCTCAGACCAGATTTGAGCCAAATTAAGAGGAGTAAGTGGTGCTGGGCGATACAAACCAGTGGGCTAACCAGCCACAGTGAACAGATTTTCACTGTGCTATAATGTCTTGGTTGCTCTGCTTCTTTCACAAGGACAGAAGGGATTTTTGTTGTTGTTGGAGTTTTCCACTTTTTTTTTTTTTTTTTTTCTTTTCATTAAGCTTTGGGGTGGTTGTTGTGGCTGCTTTTATGGAAGGAGCATGGCTAGAGCAGAGCTGACCTGTCAGAGCTGAGGCAGGGCCCCAGTTTATAACACAGAAGTGCTCCAAACCTCAAGTGTTCCTGGTTGCTGTATCTGCTTCTGTAAAATGGGGAGAGATTATGTATGTGACAGAGCCTTCCTGAAGGCTGTTCCTAAGGCAGAGGCTGCTCAGATGTGCGGCACAGCTGTGCCGTTGTGCTCTCTGTTGCAATCCTAACCTCCTATGGCTTCTGGCACTTGTTAACTCCTCAGGACTTTTTCCAGCTGCACTTGTTTACTGACCTAAGATTTTCCCCATTTTGCAAAGTAATGAGAACCAAGACTAATACAAAGAAAACATGTTTTCATAAGACTTGAAGTGTCTTCCACCAATAGCTTTGCTTGATATCTCAGGCTTCGTTCAAAGTCAGGCTTTTTTGGGATCATTGGCAGCAGAGGCTTGAGCCAAGATTCACAACAAAGTGCTCCCAAGTTTTATTTAGGTGCCTGATTTCCCAGAGATTACAGAAGGAGCCGCCTGAGCCTGGAGGATTGTATAAACGTCCAGTGAATTTCAGTCAATTCTTGTCCAGTGCAAATAAGTCAGGACCCTGATTTCCCCTCTCTTCACTGCTACCCCAAACAGAGACTGGCCCTCTCCTCCCTCGTGGGGTGCACTGGGTTTCTGTGTGAAATCAACTCCTTAAAGCCTCTCACCATGTTGGACTCTCTTTTCCTCTGTAAAGGTCACCAGCAATCGGTGCTTCAGTCGCCCCGTAATTACGTTGTAGGGTCGCTGTGTGGGAAGCTATGTGCTGACAAAATGTTGCATCTCTAAAGATGTAAGAGTGAAGGATAAAAGGGAAAAGCAGGACTTTTAATAGAAACATTAGTCAGAGTTAAATTGCAGTGCCATGTCGCTGTGCCGCTAGCTTCTTTGTGTCTCTAAAAATACCCTCTAGTGGCTTGTTTATTCATGCTGTGTGTGGGTGTGGAAGGGAGAGCTGGATTCTGGAAAACTTCAGCAGAGCTCCTGTGCCCAGAGCAGTGGCCTGGAGGGGACGGGCACTGCAGGGCTGATGCTCCCCACTCACAGGTGTTGGTGCTCGAGGACCTGCTGTGTCTGTCTCTCGCTGCTCCAGCCCTGAGCATGCTCTGGATTGGTGGTGTTGCAGGAAGAGAATGGGAAGAGAAAGGGACTGTTTCAATGTCTTCTGGACTTCTCTGGTACCGGATGCAGTGCAAGGAGGCCTGGCTGATGCTGACCCTGCTGCACAGCACTCCTCCATAGTCCAGCTTTAACACAGAGGCTGTTTCTACCCGGGATGCGGTGCAGCACCTGAAAACAGAGTGCTGCAGGCGTTTGGTTAAAAGGCAATTAGAACAATTCTAACTTTGATAACAGCAAATCCCTGGGACAGCCTATTTAGGGCAGCTCAGTGGCTGCCCTCAGCAGAGGTTATTTTCAGCCCTCAGTGTCTGTGGTGCCAAGGCCAGCTGGTTTCTCCAGCAAGGGCATAACAGACCATGAGGCTGGCCAGGACTTCTTCACTGTGTTTCTGAAATGGCACCAGAAAGTGCTGCAATAGAGCCTCTTGATCAAAGGGATGTAACACTTCTTTTGTTTGTTTCATTTCTGCTTTTTAGAATGTTTGATCTAATAATTTAAAAGCTTCAGCTCCTTGTTATTGCAGCTACAGGTGGCTTGTGGTTTGCTTCTCACAGCAGGATGAGGCAGTGCTGTGAACAGTTCTACTCCAGCTCACAAACTGAGATCAGGCAGAAACATTTCCATTGGGAAGGAATAAATAGATTCTGCCACAAGTCCATCATGTTCCTGCCTGCCTTTGTCCCACAGCTGCCATCCCCATCAGCTGTTCTCTGACCCCTGTGCAGCATCCACACAGACACCACACTGAAGGATGTGGGCAGCTAAAATGCAAGCTCTAATTTGTAAAACAAGCAATGATTTTACATGTTTATTTAATGTTGTTTTCTTTTTCTCCCACATCCAGCTTTTCCCAGCTCCACTCCAGACTCTTTCTAAGAAGATTGTACAGTCCAGGACCAATAGTACCTTAGTTGGAGTCTTTGCCATTATCCTGGTTTTTCTGTCTGCCTTTGTCAACATGGTATGTGCGTTGTTTCCCCTGACTCACTCAGTTCCTTATGGTTTTCTTATTGGTGCTCAGTAGCATCATAACCCTTACAACTGTGGGCTTTAATGTAATCCTGCCTAATGCTTACAGCATCCGAGGTCAGTCCCCTTTTGCTTTTCAGGCACAGAAAGGAAATGGGAGACAGACAGCTGCATCCCTATAGCCTAGTGTATGCCTCGTACTCATTTATGCCCGTGTTCTTTTCTGATTCTTTAAACGCTTCTGCTACGAGTACATAAACCCTGCAACGTATCCCAGCAGGCAGGGCCAGCACGAGGCCTGTGCGTCACTCAACTCCCACAGCAGTGAGTGGGACTGAAGTGCTGCGTGGGCTCCGCGCTGGCCGTCTGCACGCTGCCAAATCTCACTCTGAGCGTAGTAATCACTTACAGGGACTGTGGAGTCTTTGCTTTCAGTTGCACTTTTGAGACTGGGGTGATTTTGCTTCATATTCAAACACCTCTGCTGATTGCAGGCTCGGAGGGAGACTGGCTGTTCTCTAGGACCCTGCGGGTACTGGTTTCTCACTTGCACAAATGGCTGTGAGGCTGAATGTATTTTAAAGAAACTGCTTTAATATTCTATACCCTACACACATCTACTTCAATTTTTAAGAGAGGAAAAAAAATAGAGATGATCCTGGGGCTACAAAGACTTTTTACGGCTTTCTGCTTTCGGTCAGAGCCTCAGCTGAGGCAGTGCTGACTTGCATATGCAGTAAAACACAGCCCGGTGATTTAATTTTGCACGTTCCTTAGCTGCCTTGCTGGAGCCTTTTTCAAGGTTTTTTTTTTTAATTCTCACAAACTATTTGATTTTCTTTTCCTTGTCTATGCCTTTCAGTTTAATACCATCTTTTTCTTCAGTTCATGTGCAGCACTGTGGATCTTGCCAGCTGCATGGCTGCAGAATACAACATCACTCCTGACCGGGTGGACATATGCCTTATCAGCAACCTGACTTACAACTACAGCCTGGGCACGTTGCAGGGGTTCTGTGACAGTCCTTTGCCCAACTGCAACTTTCCAGAGGTACTGCTTGAAATAAATGGGTTGCAGAGCTTAATCTGAGAAGGGGCAGTAAAACCGTGTGATAAATCTCAGTGACTCAGGGGAAAGGAGGTTGCTCCTGGCTGATGTTCTAGGGCTGACACAGGCCACTGCTCACAGGCCTAGGTGTCTGAAGTTGTTGTCATGAGTCCACATTCATGTTTAAGTTCCATCAAGGCTGAATAATTGGTAGGCATTTATCATTGTTTCCAATGTCAAAAAGCGAATATATTTTACATGGTGGTAGAATACTTTTCCCCAAAAATCATCCTTTTACTTATTTATTCAAGATCTTTCAGTGAGTTTTTAGGTCACAGCCATTGTGTATGTTCTCTACTGGAAATGGAAAAGGAAGGGGAAAAATCTGTCTAGCATGTGGGCAGAATTTATGTTGTGATCATCTGGGTTTAGGGGGATCTTTCAGATTTATGGCTGATCTATAACCATACAGACATCCAAGATGCTGCTGAAGTCCCTGGCGTCCCACTGAACTTGTTTCCATTTAGCCTTAGTGGGATGTTGTCACGGTCTGATTCCATGAGGTTTTTGAGACTGCGGTGACATTGACTTTCAAACCCTGCAAAGGCTCCTGGCGTGTCTGCAGAAAGACCCAGGAGCAAAATCTGGCAAAATGGAGAACTGCAAACAGTCTGCAGCTATCAGAAGGTGGTGAGGAGTGCAGGCTCAGGACAAGAAGGATTATAAGCAATGGGTAGCAGCCATTTGGCATGCGGAGGATGCTGCCACCACCTTCAGCCTGATCCTGCTGTTCCATGGGCTAAGGAGGGAGGAGACCTTCCCCTGTGCTCTGCAGGGTAGATGTTGGATCTGGTACCGGTGTTGTCTGTTGCTCCCAACGTGCTTTCAGGAGGTGGTGGGATCCAACCCCTCAGCCACGAGGAACATCCACCCATTTTCTTGAAACTGAAGAGGCAATTTACAGGCTGTATAAGTGATTTTCTCAAATTGAATATATCAGCAATGAACTATTAATAAATGAGCTCAGAACACAAGCATATTTATTCTTCAACTAGGGCTTGCTTTTAACTGAAAGGATGGATTGTCTCAGGCCTCTGATGCAGTTGTTAGGCCAGAAATAGGCCTGTCTGGACAAAGTGGAAGCTTAATGCCTCACAGATTTGATAGCTGGAAGGTGATGGGATGGATAACGTGCCTCTCTTGGTTTTGCATCTATACTGGCTTTCCCAGGAGCCACACATGGAACTCACAACCCGCAATCACATTTGGAAGCACTGGCATGCTAACCATTCAGCTATCAGATTGGCAGAAGTTCCTACCCTGGTGACTGCTAAAGCAAGGTGTGGCTCTGCTCCCACACATACACACACGTACCGTTCCTGCAGCTAGTGGTAGAAAAGATGATCACGGTGTTGGGTGTTGGTAGAAGTGCACCCAGCCTGTGTCTTGCCAGTGGGCTCAGTGTGTCACATCAGTAGGGCAATACTTTCCAATTGGCCTCAAGTGGCTGTCTGTGAGTCCTGGCAGTGTGAATTCTTAATACGCTTCATCCTGTGTGATGTGCAGATACTTGACTTCTAGACCAGAATTTGACTTGAAAGCATGAAGTATTCCAGCGTAACTGGATGATGCTTTCTGCTTATTTAATAACCACATACGGGGTGAGCCTACAGCACAGCTATTGTGTCTATTAGCTGTGAGCCCTACGCCTCTTGAGTGTAAAACAAATAATGCCCAATGAAGAATGCTAAATTTGTCCTCTTCATCAGTTCAGATTTAACATTTAAGTCTTCTGCAATGTTGGAGTATCCCACAAGCAGAACCCAGCTCACATGTTCGTTCAGCTCAACCACATGACTCCCAATCCCTTTCTATCCTTCCGTTTAGTTTCCTTTGTTTTCAATTTTGATTTATCCTGCTGACATTCATCTCTCTTCTGTTTTTTTTCCCCTTTTTGTCTTTATACAGTACTTTACCTACAGTGTCTTATTGAGTCTCCTGGCCTGCTCTGTGTTCCTTCAGATCAGCTGCATTGGAAAACTGATCCTTATGTTAATCATTGAATTTATATATGTTCTCATTGTGGAAGTGCCAGGGGTGAACCTTTTTGACAATGCAGATCTCCTGGTTACAGCTAACACCTAGTAAGTGCCTTTCAGTTCTGAAATCTTCACCTAATTTCTTCCACTCCGTGATTTCAGTGTAGCGTTAGATGGGTGGGAGTGCCAAGGCCATGGTGCAAGCAAGGGAAGTGCACGGTAGCAGGATAGGTGGCTCTGAAGAGCTGGAGGTCACATTCCTTTCAAGAAGTTTTGAATCTGGAACTTGACTAATGAACTGCCTATTAGTAACAAAATATAACTGCAATCAGAGTGGATCTGTGTTATTTTTCTTCCAGAAATTGGGAGCTGTAGTTAGTCATTCTCACTTCTTCTGGTAATACACTCTCAATATAGAAATGTCTTTTCTCAAAAAAGTAAAAAACCTCCAACAAATTTGAGGTGGCTCAGGGATGTGATAATGAACCACTGCAATTTTTGGACATCTGGCGTATCACTCCCAGGTTGGGGTGGCATAATGTGGTGTCTGACGTATGACTAGTGATCTCCTTACCCTTGCTGATGGGCACGTGGCTGCATTTGAAAATCCAGCACCACCGCGGTCTCAGCATGATTCCCAGCCGAGGGACCTGGACTGATGGGGAGTAGCCAGTTGCCTTTCTGACTATGAAGTTAGTTTGTCTTCAGCAGGTCACATATTGCAACATATTGCAACCTCCATCCACTGACATGGTTACCTCTCTCCTGGAGTCACGTCAGGGAGGTAAATGAGGCACCTTCACAAACACTCCCTCCTCCACAGGTTTCGTTTCTCACTGGGAGTTACATTGTTTTGCTAACTACTTGTTTTGATTATTTCCTCCTGCGGGCAACGATTGTGCTTGAGTGTGGGTAGAACATGAAGTCATAGCTTAAATCACAGCAAAGAATATTTGCATAGGCAGTGAGAAACTCTTTAATGGTAAAGATTTGGTAAGGAGTCGGATAACTCAGTAGGGAAATTTTAACATTTCCAACCCTGATGGTTTCAAGGAGAGTTTAGGTGAAACATCTGTGAAGGGTTATAGCTCTGATTGCTCCTGTGTTGAGACAGGAGGGTGGTTGAGAATCTGCCTGTGGTCCTATGTTGTTTTGTGTGTTAAAAGAAGCTTGTGTAATTGCCCAAATTTCTTGCTGTTCATTAAGCCCTACAAGCTGGATGCACCTGGTTACTTCTGTCCTTCACATAAATGTTCCACAGTTTTTACCTCTCCTGTGTCGCCATCAATAACTGATGGCAGTATGACTTTTACATCCACTGGCAAATCACATCAATTGTTTTGTTAACTCGAGGAAAAGAAATTGTGTAGGAAACCCCTCGGAGCTTTCTGTAAGGGTATGGAGAGAATGAGGTTTTCCTTCCTTTCTGCAGTTGGTGCATAGTCCAACAATGGAAGCTGTTTAGCATTTTCTAACACAATTAGAGAAATAAAAGCATTTTATATCCCAAATATCATTTCATTCTTGTAAGCCAAGCACTAAGTGAAATTAGAGCACTTAGAAGTATAGTTTACGTCATTCCACAATCAAAATGTCAGTAATAAAGTGGAGAAGGTTAGGAGGTTTTCCCAGAAATAACTTTCCATGGTGCTGTATTATCTCTCGTTAAATTGTATCTGTTTTGTCCTGAGAGCTCCATGGGCAGCCATTTAATGCCCCCAAACATGGCAGCCCATTTGTGCCTTGCGGGCAGCGGGAGCTCAGCATGTAACACGTAGCGCAGAGATGGACCTTATTGTCCAGCTGATATTTAAAAAACATCATGACCTAATGCTGCTCTAATTGGATGCCCGTTGTAGCTCCATAATTACTGTCTGCTCTGCAGCCATTATCGTGCTCTGACTAATTAGAAGTGATGCAGATGTCACTTCACACTTCTGTGTACAAACCAACCCAGCAAGCGACTGAAAAGCTGACTGTAGCACGTTGGGATCTGCGAGTCCTGACTGTGGTGACACATGAAGTGTAGCTGGATGCACAGAGCTACTATTGTTTACCTTTTCCCTATGCAGGAGATAAAAATAATGCATTGAATTTAAAGATGTGATGAGCCAATGAGAGCTCCTAAGTTGGATTCCTGTATAGCGGAGTCAAAAGATTTGTTTGTCAAGCCCATCATTTCTTTTTGAGCTGTGGTTTAGGACATTGTGGGCTGTCTGCTCCTGGCTTTGTGGCTGTGAGAAGAGAGATGCTGCTGTCTTAAGGGAGCTGTCCCCAGAACCAACCACCCTTCCTACCAAAAATGTGCACTCAACTTTGAAAAAGAATGTATAGAGCAAGCTTCCCGTTGTGTCACCTTCCAGTAATTCAAGAGCCATCTGCAACTAGAAATGTCTGTCACACGGGGAGCAACCTACCAATGCAACTTCCTTATTGCTCGCATTGGGCATTTTCACTTGTCTTAAAGCAAGCACAGCGCCCGCAGTGAGCTGCAGCCCAGCACAGAGGGTCGGATCTGCCCCAGTGTGGTCATAGACTGAGAGACAGTGAGGGCAGCTGGTCACCCTTGACCAGGCAGTGATTTAGGGGAGCAGGGGAATCGTGCTGCATGTAGTAAGCATCTGCAGCTCCAACTGGATCCATCGTGCAGTGTGGGAGTCGCCAGCCCCAGGGCTGAGTGCGCAGCCAGACACAACCTGGGCTTCGTTACACGGTCAGTGCCGGAGCTGGCCAAGGGGCTGCACAATCCATCCTGCGCAAGGCAGCATGGGCTGCAAAATCCATGGTAGAAGAAATTCCATGGTCAGAGCTGTAGAAAACATCTTGGAATAAACAAGGTTAGAGAGTAGCTATGCTTTTATTTTTTAATTTTATGCCCAGTTAGGCTCCCTCAGTGTTTTCAATTTTGGTCATTTCTAGCTCTGACTCTGTAGCACGAGAAACCTGCAGCCTGACACTTAAACAAATGTGAGTTTCTCAGATAAAGATGTATCCCATCAGTAGCCTGCAAAGCTGTAAGTGCATCAATGGCACTATGGTAGTTTTACCACTACTTTCTTTCTTTCCATTTAAGCAGTGTTTTAAAAGATACATAGATGGGTTCTGAGCCACCTAATACTCCACCCACACTTGGGAAGAAGCCAGCAGCATTAAGCAGTCAATCAGTCAGGAACTCAGCCAACTACTACCTACCAGAAAGCTCTTTTCTGTCCTTTCACTGTAAGAACAGCACAACCCTCCATCTTCAGCAGCCCTGCTTCATAGGAGTCCTTTGCAGCGCAGTGAATAGTACCAGCAATCTGCATCAGGGTTTTCTCTGTTGCACTCGTGCACGGTACTCATGGCTGGGTACAGCACAGGAGATGGGCTGCTTGCAGGAGTAGCTCTAGAGGCAAAGGAGTCAGGTGTGTCTCCATCTTACAGTGCATGGGGATGAAGGGAGCTATCCTTCACCCAAAGCTGCTTCTTTAGATCAAATTTTTCTGCCTGACCTACTGAAGTAGTGACAGCTGCACAGGCATTTGCTAAATATCCCACACTGGCATTAAAATCCCAAATGATTCTCTGACTCTTAGTGCTGTTTAGATGTTTTAACCACATTAGCCATGTGGCACCATCTCTCTGGATCTTTGAGCATCGCTCAGACGATGACCTTTTTTCTCCTCCCGTCATCTTGTTGCTGTTTTGAAAGGCCTATAGCCCCGCACAGCGTCAGAGTGCCGCACTGCAGAGGTGCTGTTGCGTTACGTGCAGCAGGGCGGGAGCTCGAGGGAGCAACCCGCTCCACTAACCTTCTCTGTGGTTTTCTTTTCAGCATGTCAACAAATGCAACGTTACCATGGTGAGTCACTCCGGCGTTACAGATTTGTACGGGTTTTTGTCAGTAGGCATTTTCTGTTCGCAAGGCTCAGTATCAGCACGCTGACTTACCCGCAGTTCTTGTATATGCACCGCTGTCCTCTGGGGCAACGCAGCACAAATAAGCTAAGTGGATTGTCCTCTTGTATAAATTGATGCTCTCAGAGCATCCTCTTTCCTATGGGAACTTGCTTTATAGAGCACTCATAGGTCTTGTAGTTACAAATATTTTATCCAAAAGAAGAAATATTTATCAAAATAATATTTTTATACTGTATAACTTTTGTTACTCAAACAGTTTTCATTTGCTTGCTTGCCAGAAGGGTTGGGAATGTATCTTAACGTTCTTTCAGCTTTTAGAATTTTTATAAAACAAAGGCATTAAAAAGTGACAAATTAGAGAAGCAATAAATGCAGAACAGTTCCAGGCTTTGGAAGCTGGGGAAAGCAATGCAAGAGGTGCAGTAAATACAATCTGAAGAGCTGTCAGAATTTCAGTTTTGCCAAGCATAGCAGTGGCTGAGCTATTCTCTTAAGAGCAGCTTTTGGGTTGATATTAGCCCTTATTAGGAAGTGAGATTGAACTTCTGATTTTAAAATCCTACTTGAGAAACCAGCATCTATAATTCAAAGTCCTGAGCTTTTTTTAGGTATTGTTTTCCTTTTACCAACATGGACTCCAAGGGGAAGGGGAAAGCCTTTTCTTCAGAGCTTGGTTAGCCTTAAAGCGAGAACTGGGGAGTGTGGCTAAGCTGTGTTCCTCTGCACTAAGAATAACTGGGAAACCCTGCCCTTTGGTTGGCTGCAGCTCTCCAGCGATGACACGAGTCGCACTGAAGATTGTCACCCCTGTCATCATTACGGTCTTTGTCCTGGCGCTGTACTTGCATGCCCAGCAAGTGGAATCCACTGCAAGGCTGGATTTCCTCTGGAAACTCCAGGTTAGTGGGTATTGCTGTGCTGGAGGAATACACAGAGTTTTGATGTTAGTATAAAACTACTGAGTTATTCACAAGTTTTGGAGTGTTATAAAATGCCTTTGAATTTAACCTGAATATGCCATATAACTGAGCATCCTAGTATTGTTCCTTTCTTCTTTTGTACTTTGCATTCTGAGTGCCTCTCACCCTGGTTATTCACTTTAACCCTTTGTTTCCTTGTAAACGCACTTAGGATGCTCCTTGCCATAAAAGATCATAGATCTGAAGGTCTAGGTTAACAAACTTAGGCACCTAAGCCTGTCACTGTTGCAGGAAGCTGTAATAAAACACGCTTTGTAAACATAAGAAGTTCGTATTCAATGTTGATTTGTTCCCCATAGTTCAGTCAGCTTTAGTTTGCTGTGTTCAGGGATGTGAAAGGTTCACAGTTGCATTTTGATTCACTGCCTTGGTAAGCAGTGGAACTGGCTTAATATCCAGCCTTCATTAGCTGCTAGGCATTGGTACTGGGTAACCGGTGCACTGCAGATAACGGCCCGCTTTGCTCCTGTCCCTGGGGTCACTATGAATATTTTTACTGTGTGTGCCCATGAGTGAAGTCAGGGTGTCCTGTGTGATTCTCAAGCAAGCAGAACGCATCTCAGCTCTGCCCCTGAGTCGGAGCTGGAGGAACACTGGCCTTGTACAGATTTTTTACCTTCTGGATAGTAGGACGTCCTTCTAATAATAGGTCTCTGTGGTTTGAGTAGGAAGCACAGAGGAAGAACCAATTAATTAAAGCTCCTTAGGAAGCAGATAAACATTGTTATACTCATTTATGAAAGGTAAAATAACAGAAGAGACGAGCTGACTTGGCTGTTCCAGGTCTGTGCTAAGCTTTCCAAAGTTTATTGTTTCCCCGGGCAGAGCCAAGTGTTTTCCTTGTTCTGGCTGGACATACTTTCTAAAAAGTCTTTCTTTGCTTAACCACATTTCCAGTTTCAAAAGTCTTATTTTAGAAACTAACAAAGTTGTGAAGTGCTCTGCGGCTACAGCTTGTTCCTCTGCCAACACGTGGTGCAGAGATGTCAGAAAGGTAATCCCTTCTACGATGGCTGATACAGATGGCTATGCTCTGTTTGTCCATGCCAGAGTCCAAAAGTGACAGGAGATTCTCCCCTTTTTCTGACTCCAGCTCTCCAGCAATGACAAAAGTCATTCAAAAAAAAGCATTTGAAGAAAACCTGTTTTGTATACGTGCGCACACAGACCCACCATCTACCACTGCAAAACGTGTGATCCTGCATCTCTCTGCTTCTGCGCTCCTTTGCTGTTCCCCTTTCTTTCATTTCTGTCCTCCCTGCAAGTTCATGTTCAGCTTTTTTCTTTCCTTCCGAGCAGTTACCAAAAGAATAAGCATGTTGCTCTCACCCTCCTAAACTAGGCCACTGAAGAGAAAGAAGAAATGGAGGAGCTGCAGGCCTATAACAGGCGCCTCCTCCACAACATTTTGCCGAAGGATGTGGCAGCCCATTTCTTGGCTCAGGAGCGGCGAAATGATGAACTGTACTACCAGTCCTGCGAGTGCGTGGCTGTCATGTTCGCCTCCATAAGCAACTTCTCTGAGTTTTACGTGGAACTGGAGGCCAACAACGAGGGGGTGGAGTGTCTGAGGCTGCTCAATGAGATCATTGCCGATTTCGATGAAGTAAGTCACAGAAAAATTGTGCTGCTAGAGTGAACTGTCTCCATGAGTTTATTTGGGCTTTGCTGAGCTTTTGAAGGAAGGTGGTTTATTGAATCCTTGTGTCATGTTTCGTTGCTCCTCACTCTAGAAGTCTTTCATTCTTTTTCTTTCAGATGAAAATCCCTTTCATTCCCTTGGTCCTTCTCTGAACAACTAATCCCCTTTCCTTATGTAATCTGAGTAATGGAGACTGTCCAGCACTTTGTAGTGCTTGTATCAAGGGAGGACACTTGGCAAGGACGTTGCCAGCATGTATGTATTTGACAAGGCTTATTCAGTTCCCTTGCAATTCTCTCGTGTAACAGATAATAAGTGAAGACCAATTTCGGCAACTGGAGAAGATCAAAACCATTGGCAGTACATATATGGCTGCGTCAGGCCTCAATGACTCCACTTACGACAAGGAAGGGAAGACGCACATCAAAGCTCTGGCTGATTTTGCCATGAGGCTAATGGACCAAATGAAATACATTAATGAACATTCATTCAACAACTTCCAGATGAAGATAGGTAATGTCACTGTGTTTATGGGATTAAGTGTCGGTAGTTGTCATTCTGAGCGGGGGATCTTACAGAGAGAAAAAAACAGATGTTACCTTAGCTGTGCAGAGATGTTGATTGTTCCATACCCTGTGACAGGAAAATAACTGCCTGCCTGTTTTGGCCTCTGTGAAATGTCAGAGCAGTGCTGTTAAGGCAGCGGCGTTATTACCAAAGCTCCCTGGAGAACCAGGAGCAGTTGAACAACCGACCCCAGTGCAGAGATGCTGTTATCACAGCATGATCACACACCGTGGTTCTGCTTGGGCTCATTTCACCTGTGATGCGCTCCCCTGCCCACAGCCCCAGTGGTCCCACGCTCTGCCATTCAACAGCTGATACTGGCCATTAAACTGTCTCTCAAATCAGGGAATAAAAAGAGACAAGAAAGGAGAAGGAGACTGAAGAGTGAGGATGCCAAGTGTGCAGTTTGTTCCTAAAGGCAGTCGGGCTGCTGCGGTGCCCATCTCGCAGCTGCCCAGCATCACAGTGGCTGTGTGCTGACGTCCCGTTAGCTTGGCAGCAGGATGGCAAAAAAACCCAGCCCCATTACCTGGTGCTGGAAAATAGCTGTGGATCAGCAGCTGACCAAAGGAGCCAACTTTTCTTTGAAATTTCTTTCCCCACAGTTGGCAACAGTTTTATTTGTCAGGGTACAACACATCTAGAACTGATGAACTTCAGAATTTTTTTGTTGTCTGAAAATACTTGCCTCAAGCTTCATGTGGTTCGTACATGATGGATCTGAGCATTGTGGCATTTCTCCCCTGCTTCTAGGTCTCAATATCGGTCCTGTGGTAGCTGGGGTGATAGGAGCACGCAAGCCCCAGTATGACATATGGGGAAACACGGTGAATGTCGCCAGCCGAATGGACAGTACCGGGGTGCCCGACAGGATTCAGGTAAGCAACTCACCGGAAAACTTATTTACACCACCTGTGTCACTTATGGCTTTTGAAACTTAATCAGAATTGGAATTTTAGTTGTATCGTGTTCCTTTATGACATATATGTATTTACACAGCACTGAGAGAAAAGCCAACTGGGGAATGCTAGTGGGAGCATCAAGTTATGCCATTTAATTCTGATGAATGTGATCACCTTGGGTCAAAAACTTGCAGTTTAGTTCTGAGTAGAAATGCTGAGCTCAGTTTCCTTCCCTGAGCGCCTTGGCACACCGTCCTGCTGGGACGTCCACCCACACGCACTGTGAAACAACACGCGAGTGCAGGCTGCTTTGTTTTCCAAGGACTCGAGTCACAAATGTATTTCTCCACGTCACTTCTCTGCTCACGGTGCATCCATGTTGTGAGGCTAGCAGGGAGCCAGGCACCAGTGGAATGGGAATAAAAACTGGAGCGTGAGGACAGTTAAAGGGCGAATGGAAACTGTCTTGTAATGAAACATCTCCGTGGCGTTCAGGCAGTGACCTTTCAGTGATTCAGTCTCACGGTCCTGCTTTTGCTGAGCCAATGCCCACACCTACAGATTGTCATTCTCTAGGAAAATATTGAAGAGATGTAAAAATAATTACAGTATCTGATGTAAAATCCAATTGGGAACACCATGATGTATCTTTCCAAGTAAGCTGTCAGTGAACTGGATCGATACTTATCCAACACCCTTTAACTTTCCCACAAGACAGTCCCTAAACAATTTTTGTTCAACTTAAGCAAAACAGCACAGCAGCATTACAGCAATAGGAAGCCAGAAGTGGAAACATTTAAAGCTACCTGAAGAAGGGTGAAAAAACATGAAGGGATTTGTCACAGAGCCGATAGGAATTAACAGGAATTTGGTGCTGTTTTTATGGTGCTTGCCTGCTAATGAAGTGCTTACAGGTGATGTCCACGCGATGGACCTATCAGTGGGTCTAAAAACCTCAAGTGCTTTGAGCTACAGATTTCAAAGCCTTGGGGTGAGGTTAGTTAAGGTTCCTGATAGGACTCTGCAAAATAGCCTTTGAGCCCTAGCTGGTAGCTGAGAGGAGTGATATACCCAAAAGTTATGCATGTCATGTCTTGTTTGCTTAGGCTCTGGCAGGTACTGTGCTACCCCTAGCTGCATTGTTAGGCCCCCAGACCTAGGGGAAATCTCAGGAAATCTGTTCTTTAAACTTATGTTACTCTGCAGGGCAGTTATTTTTGAATGTCTTCTGCCCAGAGAATTTAGATGCTGGCCAGATTGCTCCATTTTTTTCGGTCTTTCTTATTGCCCACTACCTTCTCCTCCACAAGAACAGCCCCTTGAATGACTCCTGAATTATACATCCACTGTGTAAATTTTTAAAGCCATTTCTGAGGACTTTTTAAATATCTTGTTTTCCTACTACCTCTTCAGTGATACAATGAACACAACTGAGTATCCTGAACAGCCAGGTGCATCTTTAAAAATGTGACTCATTATTTCCTTCTTTTTATACTGTGACCACCTTAGAACATGTGGCTCTCTTCAAATTGTGTACCCTGCATGGCTGCTGTTGTTTCTAAAGGCTGCGTTTGTTCTGTGACTTGTTCTGCATTAACCTTTGAGTCAGTGACGATTGATACGAAAAAGTCAACTTAGAAACAAAGCAATTGATCCTACTTTAATGTTACCTGTTGATTTTTCCACAACAAATGAAAAGACCGTGTGGAAAGCGTGGCAAGCAGATGCTTACTCTTGTTTATTCCGCAGGTAACCACAGACATGTACCAGGTTTTAGCAGCCAACAACTATCAGCTGGAATACCGAGGGGTCATTAAGGTCAAAGGCAAAGGAGAAATGACCACCTACTTTCTAAATGAAGGGCCTCCAATTAGTTAGCACCAATGGCAGCATCACTCAGAGATGGAACCTGCATTACAGAAGATTGTGAATTGGAGAAGAATCACTTTTTGGCAGTGAATCTAAAAATGCAACGGAGTTGAGATTTCACGCAGCGACTCTAGAGCTGGTATCAGCAAACTCTTTGGCCACCCCTCATGAGAGGCAACTGAGAAAAACCACCTTGGATTTGTTCCTGGCTGAGTGCTGAATCGACCAAAGATGTGTACTACAGCATTCACAGATAAGATGTGAATTTGGAATTTTTAAAAGAGGCTGCTACCACAGGATGACATACGAAACTATTTAAGTATTTATTGACACGACACAACATTTACTTGGTTGAAGGAATGTTTGATTCACTACAAAGCGTTATTTTGGAATGGATTTGCACTCCCATAATGTTTCCATCCCATACTGCCAGCTATTTGAAGTGTACCACTGTGCTTTTATTAGCTGTTTTGAATGGGCTTTCAAATTGACACCCACTGTTGCAACACACAAAAAGGCCTTTTAGAATGGCATCGTTAATATTTTAGTGTGAAAAGACGCTATCGCCCTGGCCTTCTTTTCTCCCTTCTTTTACATGGCTAAGTGACTGCTCTTCTGAGCGGGGCTGGCACATCGAACGAAGGGGAAGATCGAGATAAAGAAAGAAGGTTCTACGAACGTATTTATTATAAAGTCTTCTGTGCTCATCTTTGGTATATATCAGTTTACATGGGAAAGACTAGATGTAAACAAGAGACACTTCACGGGGGGAGAACTCCCCTGAAATTTGTTGTGGGTTGTTTTTTTTTTTTTGTATTTTTTATTTTGTAATATTGAAAACATGGAGATCTAACAAATACCAAATTCTATATTTTGTAAATTATATATAAATTAGAAAGCAGGCTGTCCACACCAAGGTGTGTCAGGAGGTGTATATAACCTGTTAGACTTTTGTGTAATTTTTTGTGCATAATACTCTGAACACAGACTTGGCAGTTTTCAGATTATTACTATACAATCAAACAACAAGTGAGGTTCTAGGCTGAATCAGATGCATTTTAAAAGGAAAATCCAGAAAAATCTACAATCCCAAAGAAGAGGAAAAAAAAGAACAAAAAAGAAAACAAGATTCAGTAATAACGCAGTTGTTCAATACAGCATTCACACAGGGTGGCATCTTAACAAATGGAAACAGGACTTACGAGCTCCAGCTAACGAGACAGTATCTGTCAAGCACGTTAAAAAGCTCTAAGTAAATTTTCAAATTAACTGTAACAGGAGCTCCTACAAGAAAAGAAAAGAAAAAAAGGTTATCTGAACTTTTCTTTGAAAAAAATTACATTTTTCAGAGGTGAATTAATAGAATCCTGATGATATGAGAGTCGTCTGATGTTGTAACTGCCATTTTGACTTTACAAAGAACTATGTACTGCAGCATAGAGTTGACTTTCCTGTAGTAAGCACTTATTTAAACTGTCACGTATTTTCCATTTTCAGGAGTTAGGTGATCTTCAAAACGAGGTTGTGATGGCAAACATGTGTCTGAGATGAGCGACCTTAACGTACCGTGCCATTGCTATTGTGTTGGACATCCTTATCACTAGGGGGGTTTATGAATAGTTCACTGTTACCATTTATGTACCTTTTCTAGCTATTAAAGAAAAATCCCTTGATATTTTATTAAAAAAGAAAAGAATTTTAAAAACTTATATTTTTTATATTCTATGAGGGGCGAGTTTTGATATTGAATTGGGCTAGCACTAAAAGTGACTCCAATCTTTTGACGTTTAATAAAGTTCTTTTCCACTCTTCTCAGGGCAGAATTATTGTAGTACTAACAGCTCAATGATTGCACTGTGGTGGTAATTTATTTTTTCCTACTTGACAACAAGAATAAGTGAAAATCCATGGGTCTTTCTTAATTAATTTACCATATTGCTAAGCATAACCCTAGCATTAAGCCATTTAAACGTGAGCTTAAATGGCATTGCCCCTTTCCTTCCCTTTCCACTAGGAAACATCTCTGAAAAGTATAGTATATTGACTTCTGTAAAACTGCCAAGTCTGCCCTTGTACTATACTTTTGCTCCTTTACATCCCTCCTGGTTTGCAAAATCCTTAAGTCGCATCACGCCATTACACATTTCTTCCCTCCCTCCACCTTCCAGCCCTTTCATTCCCCCACTGAGCTCCGTTACCTCCCTGCCATACACTCGTTTTTAGGTTTGCTTTCTGCTTTACGAAAGTCTGCAGTCTTCTTAACTTTCAATTCATCTTATGAAGTTGTGTTGTCAATGAAATTTCAAGTCCCCAGTATCTCTAGCTGTGATTGTTGACAGTGTGTCATGATCATTTCAAGGGGTATTCACACACTCTTTACTCTGGATCTTGCAAAAATGGATACAGTTATGATTTCCCATGGAAATTGAAATCTATTTAAGTAATTTAACTATATTAAACACTGTTTCACTGGTAAAGTGTGTCTGTTTTATTTTAGATGCAGCTGGCTAGCGAAGCGATCAGATGGAAGTGGTGTAACACACCCATTTCGCAGTAGCAACAGTCAGTTCCTGCCTGGCACCGGGTGACTGTGTGACCACCCCAGCACTGCTCAGCCCCCGGTGCAGCTCCTCCAGCTCTCGGCTGCACAGCGAGCACCCCGGCTCCCTCTAACGCCTGCATGCTGTGTGCACACTTGCTTACCTTGAACCACCAGCCTGAGGATGGCTGACAAATCCTCACAGTGGCACTATGAATAGCTGCTAAAAATTAAAACAAAACAAAAACAAACAAAACAACAACAACAACAACAAACCAAAAAAACCATATTATAATAAGTACATCACGGTTTCCAAAGCATTCCCCAGATACCTCAATATTTGTCCTCACAAAGACACCTGGAAGGAGGCAGCAGGCCTGGACAACACAATTTTTTCAAACTTTTTGGGTAAAAGATGGTACTTCTGGCTTGCTCACAGTAAATGCTGCACTTAAGTACACTCACTGACAGAAGCCTGAGCTATAACTGAGAAACAAAAAGCTCCATCTTCACACTGACCCCTTCAGTTCAGGGTATATTATATAGGCACTTAAAAATAGAACGACTTCAAATCTGTAACTTGTTAAGAGGGGTTTTATAAATGTACTGAGAATATAACTCCATTAAAAAAAAGAGGCATAAAGTTCTTAAAGTACAGGCTTAAAAACCAAAGTCCTCAAGAAAGCTGGTGAAGAGTTGTATAATACTTTACACGTTTCCCTCCATAACCGTACCAGCAGCAGCGCAGGACGTTAGCTGCTGCGTGCCATTTTTGGAGCTACCTGCAGGAGGGTATTCCCAAGGGAGGGGAAACCAGAGTTGTGCTCTCTCATTTAAATTTAGGATTATTGCTATTAGGATCTGTTTTCCTGCAGAGCATCCCTTTCTTTTTTTTTTCCCATCTAGAAAGCACATTGATGAATGTTAAGGTGTTCTCCCCAGCACAGCGCTGGCTGCATGTTGTCAGCCTATGCAGAATAACATGGTACGCGTAGGACGCACCAGGTTTGTCACACTGGGCCTGCACTCACTCCATCTTGGTGCACCACACTGCATGGAAACAACCTGTAGCCACAACACTGCCCAGTGGGAAATAATTTCTCTCTCCTGACCTTCCTGAGTGCTTCTGGAGACACTATCGCTTGGTTTCAACTTAAGGAGGTGAAGGGAGTGTTCAAAATTGCCTTAGGACAAAAATCCTTCAGTCTGCCAGCTACACCCAAAAGTATTGTTTGGACTAGGGGTGGCAGAGAATCTGAGAGGGTCAACTTTTAGCTGATTGAAGCTAAAAACAAAACAAAAACAAACAAAAACCCACCTCAGTTTCCATTCTCCTGACCCTCTCTGCCACGGGCTTTCAATGGAACTGCGCTGTGAGGGAGGCAGGCAGCAGGCAGGCAGCTCGCTGTGGGGAGCAGGGGTTTGTTGTTTCCTTCCCGTCCCTGAGCACCTCGCTGTCCCCATCTGTCCCCTTTGCTCTGGAGCGCTGCTCGGTGTGCTGGGCAGGCTGCGTGCCCCGTGCCAGCCCTGTCCTGCTGGGGTGGCTGAAAGCTGCCCGGAGATCAGCATGGAGAGAGAAATTCACTGTCAGCAGCTGGCCCGAGATCTTTTCAAGCACCCAAAGTCAGACACAAATGCCTGTTGCCATCTACTGGAAACAGCTGTGCAGCCTCAGCCAGGCACTGCCCCCACCCACACGGACACAGGAAAGCTGTCAGCGCCTGCACCTCACAGCCCAAAGGCACCCACCACCCCCAAAGACCACTTACTTGCAGATAAGCAAAAATAGCCACGGGGTTGGCAGGCTGTGTTGTCCTCCAGCACCCGCAGTGCGACAGGACAGGGCGGGACTCACCACTGTGCCGTGCCCCTGGCTGAGGCCTCCCTACAAAATGGCGCCCTGCCGTCCCCTGCGTGGCGCAACACCCGTGTGACGGCAAACGCGGCATAAGCAACTGAGAAAGCGCCCTGTAAAGTTCACTAACAATCTGATCAATAGAACTGATGAGTTTTGTTAGGTAACGGCAGCTGTTACAAATGCTGAAATCATTTGGCCTTACCCCAGCCAGGGGTACCGGGAACGTCTGACAGCTGTGAGCAGCACCACACACACAGTGTGTGCCCCACGCATCACCAGCACTTCCTGGAGAAGTCAGCAGGGCTCTGGCACCAGGCCTGCAGCTGCCTCTGAAGGGCTCCCTGCTCCCTTCCCAGCAGGGAAAAATCTGCTCTAATACAACCTTTCTTATTGATGCCATTCAGAAAGCATTGATCCACACTGAATGTTAAGCAATCATGTCTGCAAAAGAAACCATTCACCATCATCTTAGAGATCTCTGCTAGCTCTGAAATGTCTAAAACAGTCCAAGTACCACATTGCATGATGGAAGGCTGCCTCCCTTTCTGCATCTCCCTCTCTACATACATTCCTGTGTATCTTACACGAGTGAGCACGAGTCTGCGTGTGTGACTTTGGCCCAGACACCGCATTTCAGAGCACAGACCACTAAGATAAAGCTCAGACATTAAAGAAAAATACACAAGAAAGAAAAAATTAAATCCCCAGAAGCTCAAAGAGGGGACTCTGGAGTAATCAAACCTCAAACAGTGCTATCGATACACTGTGAAAGTCAGTCAAGCATTGGGTGATTCCTCACTGACAGCGAACACAGTGACGCTTCATTCAGTGAAAAATGGGATGCTGTGGCTGTACTGCTTCCAACCTTAGAGAGGACAAACTTCACAAACATGGCGCGAAATGGGCTCTCCTTCTGCTAAACTCCACAGAAAAGTCAAGCAACAACTAACGGCCTGGTACAACTCTAACTCAAACAAATCACGTTGCTCGAGAGAGCATTCATTTGTCTTTCATAAACCCATCTTCACAAGCCCAGCTCGCCCATCTGCTGGTATCGGCAGGGAAGCACATCATGCTATTTCTCTGAAGGCTGGATTTTCACAAGCAAACAGGAAACACTGGGAATTTTCAGCCAACTTTCCCCTCTAACCTGGTCTAGCTTATCTTGCTTTCCATCTCGCACAAAATTTCAGCAAGTTCTGCTATTATAGTCGAGCTGAAGTAACAGCCTCAAAAGCCGTGTCTTTAGCACATAGTAATATCAAGTGATGACGAGTTAGATTTACTGAACACACAGTAACTTCTCATTGTGAAATTAGTTTTTATCAGTGCCATAAAACAAGCAAACAAAAACCCAACTGTCCTCTGTTCTGCTAACAGCTGCACTTGTTCATTGTACCTGCTAATGAGCAGCCAGCTCAGTGACAGCGTGGCTGGGATGGACTGACGCCTCCACACACTACGGCCAAGGAACTTTCCTTAAGAAAGCAGCTTTAGAAACAGCAGGAAGGGGTCTCAGAGACAACAAACAAGATTATCTGCTGACACACAAACCATACAAATGATGCAACAGAAAACCTTCATATGCGCAACAAGTCAAAAACAGAGCAGTGCTTCGGGTGTTCATGAGCACATCCCTGCCAGACAGCTGCGGGGAGGGGAAAGGACAGGCAGCAGGACTCTTCTGGACTTTATCTGTAAGAGCCTGGTTTTACACCAAACCATGAATAGCTGTAGCCCTGTCATCAATTTAAAATGGTAAAGGATGGCTTTTCACCTCTTCTCGTGTCCAGCATCAGTGGAGGCGCACTAAAGGCCAACTCAAGCAAATTTCTCCATGCTAAGAAGTGGCTGATTTCTGTTCCTTTGGATTTTTTAAAATATTTGTTGTTTAAACATTGCCCCAGCTTTGTCTGCTCGTATCCGGACCTCCTCTTTACCTCCTACTCACCTTCCCAGTTCCCAAAACAAAATCAGACCACTGTCATGGATGCCCTCTTCTCTCCTCTGGCTCAAGGTTGGGGGTGAGCGAAGCACATTTTCTGTAACGCTAAATCTGGAGACAGGACATGATCTCCATCTCAAACACCTGCCTCAGAAACAAGGCATTGGGAACAACGCAACACATACTGCTCCTGTTCACTTTTTGGATTATTATTTCATTCACTAATTCTTCTTAGCTTTATTTAATTTTCTTGGCTAAAACAAGTACCTTTTAAAGAAGAAAATAAAGAATCTAGCTCCCTTCCTGGTGATAACCTGACTCTACAGAGCTTACTGCAACATGTACCATCTTGGTATGAAGTGCAACTCTTCAGGGTACAGCGAAGCTCTGCCAGTCTCCAAATCCAACAACACATTTAAAAATAAAAATAAAAAGATTTCATTGAATTCCTACACTACTTCAAGTCACACATAAACATCTGTATAGCAACCTACTTGTACATCATGAACCATCACCACCGCCTGCCATCTGATTGCCAATAACAAAACCCATGTAACTGATGGTGGTACAACACTATTTTTGTATTTTGTAAGCACTAGATGTTTGCTGGTTAATTCACAAACTTCAGGAATATAGGACAGTTCTCTTGAACACAAGCCTAGCTCACAGAGGTTCTGTCCAAGCACAAAAAGAAAAATGAAAACTTTTCCACTTTTTTTTTTTAAGCTAATCAGACTGATTTACTATTTTTCTGTCAGTAACTGTTTATCTCAGATTTCAGCTAACCACTCACCCATTTCTGAAAGCATCTAAGCAGAACAATAGTTCAACAAGCACAAGTCACTCCAATTCACTCACTGGTCCATTTTCTTTCAACCTTTCCACAGTTCAAACAGAGGAAGCGTGCAAAAGTCCTGGGTTAAGTGGCAGAGCTTTTTGGACAATTACTAAAAAGAAATCCTGTTCACACAGACCACTGCCAAAGGACAATTAAAAGGAAATCATAAGTGAAAAAACGTGCAAGCATTTATGGCACCAGATGGAGGGCCACAGGGGCCAAAAAGCTGATCCCAAGAAACACAAAGTTTCCAGGTTATGTTTTAATCAAGAAAACATTCACGCATATGTCAACGTGTAACAAAACATTCCAAAATTTAGTAGCTTACATACTCCAAGTCTAGTTTGCTAATATGCAATAGCATTTTTATTATTAATTTAGCCTATCCTCTACTGCCTCACAAAGGCAAAACTGATTTTGGAAGTGAAGAGCTTGCATGATATGCAGGACACACAGTCTATACATGCCTTCCATTGACACACTCTTGAGCCATGCTCTTTTCATGCCACCAGTCAAATTCCCCCAAATTAGTCTCCCTACAACATATTTTACTGCATCATATGACCCATTTTTCTCCTCTAGTTGTGTACTCCTTTGTGTCCTCTGTTGTTCCTTTAAAAAAAAAAAGTTTTAACCATCAAGTGAAAAATGTCCACGGGCATCTTACACTGCTTTATTAAAAAAAAAAAAAAAAGGAACAAAACCAGAAAGCGCCATCCATACAGCTTCTTCTTTTGGAGAACAGCTTTACATTCCTGAGAGTGGGTATCTGTTGGAACAAGACTGCCTCTAAATGTTCTAGGATTTGTCAGACGTTGTAATCAGGGGACTTCCCCTGTGGTCGCCGCAGTCGAATTTGTAACGTAGAAAATGCTCCCACAGTCACATGAAAGAAGAGCTGCCACAGGTTGCGCAGTTCGTACAGGTACATGTTACACAGGCAGATCAACCCAAAAGTCAAGAAGGATTTGGCGTTCCTCCAGCCTGTGTAATATACAAACAGGTAACACTGTCAGGAAGAAAAAAGAAATCGTATTAGGGCATGGAAAATAACTTCCACCAAGGAAATGCCTCTGGTCATTAAGAAATAACCAAAAAAACCAACCCACAAACAAACAAGTGAAACTCTAAACATGTAAGAATAGTGCCAATTCAGCAGTAACGAAAGGGTGAAAAGCACCTGACATCAACACAAGATTACATTTTGCTTCCGTTACTTCCATTAAAACCTCTTTCCAAACAATTCTCTAATAACTAACTCATTAAAAGCTGCAATAACAAGTGGCCATGACAAAGTGGATGTTCCTGGATATCTCTGGCCGAAAATACACTCACTGTTCCACTTGAGCAATGGAGAAGAAACAAGGCCCTGTGTTAAGTCCTCCTCAGAGGAAGGAGCAGGAAGGACATGGAAAATCTCTAAAAGGATAGAGCTGTGGACATGACTTTTTTT